>JAGFMF010011914.1:1241075-1276833 GCA_019455555.1 Galemys pyrenaicus | reverse complement strand
AATAAGAACAATAATAATACTAACAATAACAGCAATAAAGACACAGAAACCAAAAATGAGGAGACAAGGACAGACTGGGGACACCTGGTGGGGAGGGGAGGGGGGGGGTGGAGGGAAGATGGGAGCACGAGGGACTGAGGTGATGGTGCACTGGTGAGATGGGGATTACAATTAATGGCAAGTATATGTAAATTTTAAAATATTTTAATAAAAAAAATAACGTGACACCAATTTCTCATGGTAGTTTTTCCTATTTTTTTCTCTTTTTGGAATCAACCAGGAAGTTTGAACCCTGATTCAAGTTTTATTTGCTTCCCAGTTACAAATTAAAGGTGAGATTTTATTTTTTTGTTAAACTGATACATGGTTCACATGCAACAAAGGTTATTACTTTGAAGTTTATGGCTCAGTGCTTTATAGTAATTTACAGGTTTGTACAACTGTCACCACTGATTCCAGGACACTTTATCACCCCAAAAGGTCCCTGTACTTAGCAGTGATTAACAGTCATTCCCCTTTTCTTTCTTTCCCCAGTCTCTGGAAACCCCTTAGTTCCTTTCTATCTTTATGGATTTGCCTATTTGGGATATTTTATATAAATTGAAACATAATATGCAGTCTTTTGTGTCTGGCTTATTTACTTGAAAAAATGTTTTAAAAGGTTCATCCAAATTCAAATATTTCATGTTTTTAATCACTGGATATATACATACACATATGTGTGACATTTATATACACATATATACCTATATGCAACATTTACTTATATAATACACATATGTATATGCACACATATATGTGACAGTTTATCCATTCATTAGCTGGACATTTGGTTTGTATACACTTTTTTTTTTCTTAAGCAACTTCTCTTTTTTCCCCTACTGGATTATGTGACTATACAATCTTTTTCAAAAATATGCATTTTACATTATCATTGGGATAAATGGAAATTTTTATTATTATAAAATATCATATAACTCAGAGAACAGTGAGTTCTCCTTGTCTTTTCCCCCCTGATCTCTGTGGTTAAGTTTTGTATACACTTTTTAGTATTATGAATAATGCTGCTATGATATTCATGTACAGATTTTTAGGTAACATATATTCTTTATGTTCTTGAGAATATATCTAGGAGTGGAATTAATGGTTTATAAGGTAACTTCATGTTTAGGTTTCTCAGGAATCAAGTAGTGTGACTTTGATAGTTGCTCTTCTATTGCTTAATGTGTTAAATACATAATGAAGGAATGTAAGTCATTTCCACTGCATGTGAAAAGTATTGCAAAGAGAAACAATAAAATAAATCCACAACTCTCATAAAGCCAAATTATATTGCCTGTGGAGGTCTAATTTAATGGCCAGTGCTCCTGTACAGAATTGCATTAGGAAGGTAAATTTTTCTGAGGTTATGTACAATTGTGTTTCAGCAGGATTTAATCTCTGGATTAAAAAAACAAATTCTGGTTTCCAAAGTGGATGATGTGGTGTGAATGATCTAATTGAGAAAACCTAGCTTATGCTCTAGTGTACTCTATCTTCAATGATGAAGATCTATACTTCTGTGAGAGACAAACCGATGGGTTACAACAAAGCTATAAGCTGTGATCATTAGCAGTTACAAAAAACACAGGGGAATAAAACTGCTTAGTTCTGAGACTAGGAATTAAGACACACAGTTACTTTATAAAGTAAAGGTGAGAGGAGGATGTTTCAGTCCCAAATTGCAAGATAGGCTATTTTTACTGAAACGTGATTTTAAAATAAATGTTCATTAGACTGGGTAGCTGTCACATGTTAGTCAACTTGGAGAGACCTGAAGACAATTGCTTTGCTATCAATAGAAATAAAACACAAAAATATCATATGCCTTTTCCCTTTACCAAAATAATTTCTTTCAGATATACCTTCTTCCCAGAGAACATGATATAAGAGATGTGACTGTCAGTAAGCATGTTTTTTCAAACTCCTAAGTTCTCACCTTCTTCTCTTCTGTATTTCTTTCCCTTTCCTGTCTACTTAAGTCTTTACTGTCCTAACACGCTTTTTCATCAATGTTGACAGGTCTATCGCTGTAAATTCTTTGATATTTGGCAATGATATAGTACAAAACAATACAAAAGAAGGTCAAAGATTTTCAGGACAGTATTAAGGGACAATGATTAGGGTTGGGGGACAGCTCACTGTCAGTGGGTTCTCATCTGCATTCACAGTTCAAGACCACTCAGGTTCAGGGACCAATAACAACAGGGTTTATTTAATAAAGATGAGATTGGGGAAAAGGAGTTTTCGAGGCCACAAGTGGCTGGCTCTCTCACCCTAGATAGTGTCCCCAATATCTAGAAGTCCCCAAAAAGGTCACTCATGGAAGATAACACTGAAACCCACAGCAGCAGTATGAAGGCTAGTCCTGACTCAGGACCAGACAGTGAAAGACTCATAGTCCCTGATGACAGAGAACCAGGGGCTGTGACTATCTCTTTGAGATGCTGGGCAGAATCCATTGGTGCTCCTTGCAGGTGATGTCAGAGGCAGGGCTGGAGACAAGTGCAATGGCTGATTCTCTGTAAAGGTCTACAGAGGCATGGTGGTCCAAAGGTCTGAAGTCTGGAAGTCCAGAAGTCCATGGAGGTCTGCTGAATCCTTCTTCTTCAAATGTGGTCTGATAAATGCTTCCTGTTTCAAGGCCAGGAACAGGATCCTTCTTTTTTTGCAGGCTAGGAGCAGAAGCTTTGTTTGAAAGTGGTCCAACAACCACAAGGCTCAGGGAGTGAAAAGCAGGCTAAGCGGCCGCAGCCATGATGGATCGACCCGAGTCGCCAACGCCCAAGGACTTATCTGGAGGAGTGCAGGGAGCCAGTCTATATGAAGAACAGCCTCAGCACAGAGGGACGAGCCTGAGGCTAGGTGTCCAGGAAGGCGATAAGGACCTCCTGGGGCTGGAGATCACAGTCTCCTGGTAGCATGAAGGCCTGCTTACTGCTGAACTGTCTTTGCTCAACTCACTATAACAAGTTGCCATTCCTTATTAAAAGTGTTGGAACAGAGAAAAAAGGATAAACATGTATTGCCCAGTGAATCAGGAAAATTAACATTCTTGGGAGCATTCTTGAGAGCAACAACCTGACTTGCAAAAAGAAAGAAAAGCAAGAGTAAAGAGACTTTCCAGACTTTGATGGCTCAGATGTGAAGGGGGAGCTAATTGCAAGATCACAAGAAAATTAAACTAAAGTAAAATAAACTACGAATTTCAATCATTAAAAAAAAAAAAAAAAGTGGTCCAACAAATGCTGCTTCTGTCCTTGGAGGCTAGTAGCAGACTGACTCAAGCTGGTTCCTGCTCTGCCTTAAATACCCTTCAGGGTCCCCACACTACAACTTGGCTTGGACCATTCTCAATCCTAAGCATGTGATTGGACTGTTTAGCACAAATCAGCCTGTTTTCCATTTTTCTATCCAAATAATTAACTAATGAAGTGAGCGTGAACCTGGCTGGTCCATTTAACTCACACCTGATTGGACAATTTAGCTCATACCTGATTGGCCTATTTAGTTCACACCTGATTGAGCTACATTAGAGTCCTAGAACCCCTAAAAGCGGGAAAAAGTCCATCCAGGTCTGCACTCAGGTCAGGGCAGGCTTGTGGGCTTGTTGGCTCCAGGAAACTGTGGCTGGAGCTAGCCTCACTGAGGCTGGGGGAGGGGGAACAGATATGTCAAATAATAAGAGGTTACTATCAACATTCATATCCTAGTAAGTTTAATAAAAAAGAAGAGATGGAGAAATTCTTAGAATTATACAACCATCTAAGACTGAATATGGAAGAAACAGAAAATCTGTATAGACCAAACACAACCAAAGAGTTGAAATGTAACTAAAACTCTACCCAAAAACAAAAGTCCAAGACCAGGTGGCTTCACAAGTGAGTTCTTCCAAACAATCAAAGAGGACCTAAAACCTACCTTCCTCAAGTCCCTTGAAAAAACTGAAAAGAGGGAATATTTCCAAACACATTTTATGAGGCCAACATTATTCTACTACCAAAACCAAAGACAACACAAAACAAGAAAACCACAGAACAATTTCCCTAATGAATATAGATGCAGAAATACTCAACAAAATCTTAGCAAACCAAATCCAACAACACATTAAAAAGATTATATACCATGACCACATAGGATTTTATACCAGGGAAATAGTGCTTCAATATCTGAAATCAATCAATGCAATTCATCACATCAGTAAAAGGAAAGGTAAAACCCATATGACCAATCATATTAATAGAAGCTGAGAAAGCATTTGATCAGATTCAATATTCACTTATGATGAAAAGTCTCAAAAAATTGTGGATAAGAGGAATGTATGTCAACATAATAAAGGCCATATATGGCAAACATACACCTAACTACGTTCTCAATGATGAAAAGCTGGAAGCTTTTCCTCTAAGGGCATCCATTTTCACTAATATTCAACATGGCACTGCAAATTCTAACTAGAGAAATTAGTCAAGGGAAGAATTTAAAAGGAATTCAAGTAGGGAAAGAAAAAGTAAAGCAATCATCATTTGCAGATGACATGATAGCACACATTGAGAAAGCTTAAGACTCATCTAAATGAAACAATGTATAAGTTCAACAAAGTGGCAAGTTAGAAAGTCAATGCACTAAAATCAGTTACCTTCCTATATGCAAAACAATGAAAGGAAGAAATTAAGACAACAATCCCATTTACAGTTACATACAAAAATAATATGTCAAAAAGGAGGTTAAAGACCTATACAAAGAAAACTATAAGAACTTGCTATAGAAGATATAAAGTAGTGGAAAGATATCCTCTGCTCTCAGAGTGGAAGAATTAATATTGTTAAGATGGTTACCCTCCTCAAAGGAATATGCAAATTAAATGCAATTCCTATTAAAGTTTCAATGGCATTTTTCAAAGAAATAGAATAAACATTGTTGAAATTCATGTGGAAACACATAAAGTCTGTGTCATAGTGCATTTTGCCTTTGTGGTGCTGGAAAAAATGGACAGCAGTATGCAAAAGAATAAAATCAGACTACTAACTCACACCATACTAGAAAATCATCTACAAACAGATTAAAGATTTGAAGGTAAGACCCAATATATTAAGAAAACATAGGCAAAATACACTATGACACAGACTTCAGAGATATCTCTGTGGATTCTTCTCTAGTAGCAAGAAAAACAAAAGACAATATAAAAAAATCAAGTGTACATCAAACTAATGGGCTTCTGTACAGATAAGGAAACCATCACTAAAACAAAAAGACACTCCACTGAATGGGAGAAATTATGTGTACACCATATGCCCAATAAGGGGCTGACATACAAGATCTACAAAGAACTCATACAATTCAACAGAGAAAACAACCCAATTAAAAAAAATGGCAGAAGAAATAAATAGGGAATACTCCAGCGAAGACATACAGATGGTCAATAAGCATATGAAAAAATGTTTATCACTTTTTCTCGGGGACATGGACATAACCACCATGAGATATCACCTCACACTTCTGGGTCTGTACACTATGAAATAGAAAAGAACCAACACATGTTGGTGAGGATGTGGACAAAAACCCTTTCACACTCTTGGTGGGAATGTGGTCTGTTCCAGCTCCTATGGAATATGGAAGTTTCTAAAAAGATTAAAAATGGATCTGCCGTATGACTCAGCAATTCCACTCCTAGTTATCAATCCACTAATGATTAAAAGATACTAATTAGAAGGGAAACATGCACTGCATGTTTTTTGCAGCACTATAGACAAGCTATGGAAGTAACCTAAGTGCCCAAATCAGATGAGTGAATGAGGAAGATGTGGTAAGTATACACAATACTCAACTATCAGAAATGATGAACTTTGGTCACTTGCAGCAAGATGGATTGAGTTGGAGGGGTCATATTTAATAATAAATCAGAAGGAGAAAGACAAATACAGGATGGTGGCACTTACATGTGGAATCTAGTGAAACCAAACAAAATGTCAGATAAAGCCAAACTAACAACAAACTCCAGACAGTTGACTAAGATGAGGCTACCAGAAGAGGCAGGGGAGGGGAAAGGAGTGGGTGACCAAATTAGGAGCCTAATGGACTATGGTAGTGGACTATGTGTGGTTTGGTGGTTGGTGTGGTGTGGGAACTCACCTGAAAGGGGGATCCTATACTTCTGAAATAGAACATTGTAAATCAGTGTTGCCCCAATAAAAGAGAAATAAATACTTCATGTAAAGAACAATGAGAGTACCAAATTGCAGGCCATTTTTCAAGTTATGAAAAAAAAAAATCAGAGCTTCTAAATGGAGCCAGTGGGAATATCTGTCTAGGATACTAGGGGTTTCCCTCCATATATTTAAGAAAATATTCAAAGTCACTGTAGCAATCAAGGTGTTTCTTGATTGTCAAATTACTTTCTTTTAGTGTTGCTTCTAAATAAAGTTGTATTTCTTATATTTTGACTTTTCTAATGCTGCTTTGCAATTCTTTGTAGTCATTTCTTCTGATCCATATCATACCAATCTTTCTTGAAGACTTTCTTCACAAAGCATTTCCTGCCAATCTGTCTGTAAAGTTTTTTCTTCCTTGTTAAACTCCCATAGCTCCTATTATGACTGCCAGCGTTTTTGATTTAAGGAGATAGTTAAAAATGTATGTCTAGTTCCTGAAATGTAATGTTCTTGACAGTAGTACTGCATCTTAATATTTTTGGACATCACAGCACCTAGAAAAGTGTCATGCTTAGTTACATAGAGTATCAAATTCCTGGGAAATGCTGTAGATAATATGGAATCCTACTTCTTTCTTAAGACTCTACTCTAGCGATATTAGACTTATAAAAAGAAGGGGCCAGTGAATAGTGAAGTCAGTCATTTTCTAGAAAATATTAAGTCTTCTGAGAAATCTTTCATTAGGGTTTAGCATGTTATTACTCTTGGTTTTCTTTCTCCAAATAAATGGCAAACTTTTTGAGGATAATGAATATGTTTTGTACTTCTTGTTTTTAGATATTCAATAAATACTTTTAAGGCAATGATAATAAAAAATAAATCTTTGCAGAGCAAACCACTATCATTGTGGTATTTACTGTCCACATACATAGTCTTCACCCATTTTATTGTAATTGAAAAAAATAGCAAATGAAGAAAACCTAGTTAATGTGAAACACTTTTATGTCTGAAAAATGTTTAACATAAAATAGTACATATTTTTCTTGTACTTGTGTTTCCATGTAGACTACATTTTCCCATTTTAATTGCTAAAATAATTTCTATTGTTAATGAAATGCTGTTGTTTTTCTCATTTAATTTAGGAGTCAACCATGAATAACAATGGGTAGGGATATTATATAAAGACACTTGTTTTTTCGTCCTAGGTGATTTGCTAAACGTTGTACTATGATCTTAGTAATATTTTTATTTTACTAAGTCAAAGTGATTATATGGGAATGATGTTAAAACATTCTGTTTTAAAAGTATACCACAGAAAATAAACCAGTTGCATTTTTAGGTACTGGTCCTAATAGAATGAATTAAAGTTTAATTCACTGCTACTCAAAACATGCCATGTCACAATTAAGTACTATTTCTCATTAATCAGAAATTCCTTCATTTTCACTTCTGTGACACACTATCCGTGTCCATTGCCAGGTCCTCCTTTCACATACATGAGAATCACACCACCAGTATTCTTGGTTTTCCAGCTTGCAGAGGGCAGATTGTGTGATTTCTCTGTATGTGTATACGTGCAGAGGCACGCATCACTTAGCTATGTTTAGTCAACAACATATATGACATATATGACAGGCTAAACATTTAGCCTAGGTGTATAGTAGGCTATACCATGTAGATTTGTATAATTACACTCTGTCATTCGCATGATGAGAAAATCACCTAATGACACATTTCTCAGAATTATCTTTGTTGTTAAGTGATTCGTGGCTCTAGCATCCCTATTCATTCTGTTTCTCTTTAGAACCCTAATGAATCAGTAAACAACTGCCTGGTAACACTGCATAAATTAATTTTCACTAGGCAGATGACTATTTTTATTCTGTAAGTTTAGAAAGTGAAATATGTTATGTAAATCAAGGCTGCTTAAGAGTAAGTTCGAGACACTTTAAAAAAGAATTTGGGGACATTGATTCAACAGAGCTATGCTGACAAGTGTGGAATGAATTGTTTCAAGTAAGGTCAGGATGAATCACCTGAATCCCTCCTCCCCCCATCCCACCTCTGCCAGTGCCACTCTCTTGTTTGAGAATTTAAATCTTGTTGCAACAAGAACTGGCAAAGTCAAAGTTGGAGGTATAAAACTTATAGGCAAGAAAGCTTTCCCATTAATTTTTCTTCTGGATCAAAATCACTCAGGCTGAACTTTGCTCTCTGGTAAACTACTACAGCAGATGTATGTTTCCCTGTTGCTCCTGTGAACAGTGTAACTGAAAACCTTGACCACTTAAGTGGAGAGATCTTGTCTAGAGGCATCTTTGATCATCATGAGGGAGGTGTCACTGGCATTCTGTAAGAAACAGAACAACCACACACCAAAAATTACCTGGACCAAAATGTTAATAATGCTTATTTGAGAAACCCTGATACAGACTATAAAACTCACATAATTATAAAATTTATGAATATGCAGTTATGATTCTAAACTTCTGTGAATATTTGGATTCCATGCCCTCTTTCTATTACCTTATGTAAATATTAACATTATTTGCCAAGTACTTTATGGCACTGCAAGCAGAGAAATGTATTAGGAAAAGATTTGAAAGTTGAGGAACTTATATTTAAAGGGAAAATAAGGACAGGCATATCTATATGGTTCTGGGCTCATTTTCTCCTGCCTTTTAATTGCAAGGAACTGGCTCAGCAAAGTAGGACTTAGATAATGTAGAACAGGTTAATAGTTACAGAGGCTCTTCCTTTCTAGTCAAGGTCATTTCCGTTAACTAAGAGGCTTTCTTTTCATCTTGATATTCCAAATTTTCTTTCAATATCCATATAAAACATAGAATGTTATAAAGGATGTAATATTTTCCTGGACATTTTGTCTTCTAGAGAAGCACTCCTGGTGCACCCCACTACAGTTGATTCATGCGTTCCTGACTGCAAGAGAACGAGAGGGGCAGGGGCCGGCATTCTATCATTCTCTGCTCATTAAGCCTTATTTTACTTTTCCACTACTTGGCACAAGTTCTGACTATGTGCATACTTCTTTTGCACAAGTCAGACAAGTAAAGAAGTAATTCAAAGAGCTACAGAAGTATAAACAAATATAGACAAAACTAGAAGCTTTCAAAGAACAAGTATTTCTGTTAGCTAAGTTACTGAATTTATTATTTGCAGGAGCATTTAGGGGGTATAATGATAATAATAATGACAAATACCTTAAACATTATTCTGAACTTGTAAAGTCACATAGTTTTACTGTGACTACTGGAGTGATTAAGAGAGCTAAATGACTCAGAGACTTTCAGTTTGTAAGGCCACAGATTAGTTGTTTTGAAGTTTCTGTGATGGTTAGTAAAGGTGAATTTTTGGACTTGTTGGAGTAGTGTGGTTCAAATGATTTTGCCATAAATAAGTGGCAATTTATTGGGAATAAAAAGGCTAATGATGTATGTGTTAAACTTTTTAAAGAGATCTATAAAAATATACCTTGCATATTTTCTTAGGGTTTTTTATTTTTATTTTCAACTGTGGTAAAATACACATAACAAACTTAACAATCTGTGATGTTAATTTTATGGGTCAATTTACTAGGCTGGATGCCCAGACAGTTGGTAAAACATTATTTCAAGGTGTGTCTGTGAGGCTGTTTTGACTGAGTAACAAGCTTTGTCCTCTCCAATGCAGATGGCCATAATTCAATCCTTACAGAGCCTGAATAAACTACGGGAAAGAGTACTTGCATTTTGCTTAAACTGGGAGATTCATTTTTCTTTGCCCTCAGATACTGGCTCTCTTGGTTTTCAGGACTTTGGATATACATAGTTAAACCACCAGCTTTCCTGGTTCTCTCCTTGCAGAAGGCAAATCATGGGATTTCTCTGTATGCGCACATGCACGCACACACACACACACAGAGTCATGCATTGTTTATAGTCAACAACATATGTGGTCTCAATAGGCTATGCCATATAGCCAAGGTAGGCTAAACCACTTAGGCTTGTGTAAGTATACTCTGACATTCACACAATGATAAAATTACCAACTGACACATTTCTCAGAAGATACTCCCTGTCAAGGGATGTATGACACTATATATATGTCCTATTGGTTCAATTTCTGCAGAACCCTAATACACCAACTCATCCATTTTTAAGTGTATAGCTGAATAGATTTAAGTACCTTCACTTATTGTGCAGACATCACTTCTATTAATCCCTATAAATCTTCATCTTGTGAAATAGAAACTCTGTACCTATTAATCAATAACTCCCCATTCTCCTAGTCACCAGCAGTGGCCATTCTACTTCTTGTATCTATGAATTTGAGTATTGTGTATACCTCAAATAAGTGGAATCATACAGTATTTGTCTTTTGGTGACTGATTTTACTAAGCATAATGTCCTACTCAAGACTAATGCATATTATAGTGTATGTCTGATTTCATTCCTTTTTAAGGCTGAATAATATTCTATTGTAGGTCTAGTCCTCATTTTGTTTATCTATTCATCTGTCAATGGACATGTGGTTGCTTTTATCTTTTGTTTATTGTGAATAATGTTGTATGACTGTTCAAAAAAAGTCTTGTGGAAAATTTGCTTTTAATAATTTGCTTTTTATAATAATCATCTATTACAAGGACATAAATCCCACGAGGGTAGAGCCCTTATGGCTTACTTCCCAAAGGCCATATTACCTAATTCCATCACACTGGGCATTAGTGTTTCAACATACCAATTTTTGAAAGACACATTCAGCCTATAGCAAACAAAAATATATAAGCTTTCTAATTTCTTCATATTCTTACTCACACTTGCTACTTTCTGCTTTTTGGATAGTGTTCATCCTATTGGGCGTGAAGTGAAAACTCACTGTGACTTTGATTTGTATTACCCTAATGATCATTAATTCTGAGCATCTTTTCATGTACTTATTAATCATTGGTATATCTTTTTTGAGAGTTATTGATTCAAGTCCTACACCATTTTCTAAGTGGTTAAGTTGAGCACCCCTATATGATCTAAGATTTTGTTTGAGGCAATGCCTATATGTTAGTGCTCTCCTATTATGTTTCATATAATCATCATAAGTGCATAGCAGCCTTTGAAATAACCATTCATAGGGTAGAGTTTGAAAAGAATATTAGGAAAATTAATTGTCAGATGGAATGACATTTAAAAATTTATTTAAAAGGTTTTATATAAATTATTTTAGTTTTTAGTTTCCAAATTATGTTTACTGAGGTAAAGGGGTTTACATCTTTGTATCTGCTCTGTGGGTTACAGGTTCAAACCTTACATCCTGTCCACCATCAGCACCCAGTCTTCCACTATATTCTCTTGTAATCCTTTCCTTCTTCACTCCCGCCCTACCACTCTCACCCTCTGGTTGCCCCATTTTTGCAGTCAAATGTTAAGATTTTATTATTGGTATGGTTTTGACTGACACTTTATTATGTTCTTTATATTCCACATTTAAATACAGCCATCCTATATTTGTCTTTCTCTTTCTGACCTGTTTTGCTTAGCATTATTTTTCCAGTCCCATCAATGTTGTCATAATGGCAGTTCATATTTTATAGCTGAATAGATTCCATTGTACACATACATATGTACACATTTTTCTGACCCAGTCCTCTGTCATTTGGCACTTAGGCTGTTTCAGTAACTGAGTTATATTAAACAGAGCTGCAATAAACATAGGAGTACATATATCCCTTCGAATTAATGTTATTGTATTCTTCAGTTAGATGTCTAGGAATGGAATTTCTGGGTCATATGGTAGTCCATTTTTAATCTTTTGAGAAACTTCCATACAATTATCCATAGAGGCTGGCCCAGTCTACTTTTTCACAAACAGTGTTCCCTTTTCTCTACATTCTTGCCAATACTTGTTATTTTTGGTCTTTGTTGTAAGGAGTATTTACATGGAAATGAGAGTATCTCATTGTGGTTCTGATTTGTATTTCTCTGTTGACAAATAATGAGGAAAGTTCTCTAATCTGAAAACTATGCCTGAATTTGCCATATGGTTGAATAACCTTTTTCTGTTTTTAATAAGAAATCCTTTATACCAGTCTTCTCTTCTTTCCTAAACTATTTAAATATATTAAATAGTATCTTTCTTGGTAAAGTAGTTTATCTCCTATTAATGAATACCCAACTCTATCTCATCTCTTAAATTATTCAGATATCATTAAAAGAGATTACTAAAATAGCTATGGATTAAAGTGCGAGAACTTCCTATTAGCTAGTTTACTATAGAAGAGTAACAAAAGCCTCATATAAACATTTGGTAGGGAACATTCTTTGGTATTCAGTGTTCAGTCCATGAACTAGTATCATTTTATAACCTTTGAATATAAGTATGCTATTTTTGCACTGTATAATACTCAAAAACTTTTAAAAGCGGCTTTGCTTAGAAATAAGTCAGAAGGAGAAGGATAAATATCGGATGGTGTTACTTGTATGTGGAATACAAAAAAGCCAATCAAAAGGTCAAAGCAAACATTCAACCAACCCTGACCATAGATCTGAGGCATCAGAGGAGCAGTATGAGGGGGACGGTTGAGGATGGGCATGGGATAAGAGCAAAACGGACTATGATGGCGGACTCATGGGTGCTTTGGTGGTGGGAGCGCTAAGGTGACCACACCTGAGGGGAGACATCCTATACTGTCAGTGACACATTTAACAAAAAAATCTTCATACATTTTAATTTTAAATATTGCTAAGTTCTTTGATTATAATGAATTTAATTATAGTCCAATTTGAAAATAACTTCTTTGGTTTTAAATGAAGAATGTTAAGAAATATTAAATCTTTTGGGGTGAATTTCTTATCTTTACAATGTAGTAGGAAAATGGAAATCTACTTTATTGTTAAATCAAGGAAGAGAGAAATTCATGAGCAGAATATTAGGATCTTAACTTGCACTTATTGTATTGGGAACATTTCTCCTCTCCCTTATGAATCGACATATGTAATATTTTAATACAACTTTATTTTTATGTATTTTAATATAAAAACTTTATGTAATTCATGCAGCTGACAGGGAATTTCACACTTAATACTATAATTGGAGACTAGTCGTGGAGAATTCTTAGCATAGTATCTGGGATAGAGTAAAGTACTACCCAATATCGGTCATTATTACTTAGGATTAGTCCTCTAGTCCTAGATCACAAAAGATACTGATGACATCACTTAGGAACAAACATCAAGCACTGTGTTAGAAAAACTGGGTTGTAGCATCTTTTACTACTATTCAACTACTAACTAAACAGGATCAGCAATAGTCCTCCTCACCAGGATTGTATTCATTATTTAAGTGTTGTTTCTGAATAGTTATGAAAAATAGATCATGAAATACAAAAATAATCAGCCTAGAGCAATACAAGAGAAACATAAGAAACATCATAAAACAACAATTTGTGTTTTTTAAATTACAGTCATCATTTTACTTCACACAATTACAATGGTTTAAGTAGAAAGAAAACAAAGATTGTTAGGATAATTTCCTCATTTTAGGAGTCCCCAAGCTTTTTATGAGATGACATTTAAAAATATTAGAGTAGTGTTAATATGAAGGTTTTGTAGGTAGATAATTCTGAGTTTAAATCTACCTCTACTAGTTACCCATTGAATACTAATTACTTAAATTCTCACAGTGTAAGTTTCCTCAGCTGTAGAATGATGGTTACCCTGCAGTGATTCTGAAGCTGGATCCCCATGGCACAAGGCCTGGGGCATGACTGGATTTCATGCCACTAGAGTAGTGAGGCAAGAAGGCTTTGTTGGCACTGCAGGCCCCAATACAGACAGCCTATGCGTCAGGCAGCACAGGCTGCTCTAAAACCAAAAAAAAAAAAAAAAAAAAAAACGGTAGAGCAGTGGAAACTCCACCTCCAGCGGCCCCCTCTGTGAGCAGCCCTTTGGCGCTCAGGAAGTGGAGGTGTGCTGCGGTTGTTCTCCAACCCCTCCCCACAAGAGGCACTGGGTACAGCGTGTCCTCAACCTCACTGGGGCTGGCTCTGACTGTGGCTCCTTGGAGCACACCAGCTCACCAACCTGCCCTGACCTCAAGGTAAGTAGAGTCTATGCAGGTGCTGGGCCCTTTTGTATTGGGCACCTGAATGGTGAATGGGCCAACAGGTTCAAGCCACAGGACCAGTTAGGCTTTCATTCATGGTGGTGAGTTAACTATTCAGACTGAAAAATGGAAGTGAGTTGACTGGGCTACAAAAGTGACCTGTTCCCCACTATTGCATAGGTCCCTTAATGCTGTAAAATTCAAGGAGATAACATGGAAAGAGTCAGAAAGAGTGCCCAACATAAGGTAGGGACTTTATAATCAACATCCACAGAGCTATTAATTTTTATTTTAAGATTTATTTATGCATACAAGAACTGGATGTAGGCCAGAGGTATGTGTGTGTGGGTGTAGGCCAGAAGTCCAGGGGGTGAAAGGATTCACTAGAAACAGAGCAGGGAGCAGAACAGATGGATCTACTGAAATACACTGCAGAGGGGAGCAGCCAGTGAGACAGAAGCAGTCTGCTATGCCATGTGGGTCAGCTCCTAGCCTGAGATAGAACTCATGTTGCAGTGGCTGGCGATAACTTGACAGTATTCTGTCTATAACCCCTGTGCCACCAGGAAGGCCCCAAATCTATTAATTTTAATTTTTTTAATTAACCTTTATTCAATACTTAGACTTAAGAAACTTCTTAAAATGAGGTATGAACTGTCACTATGATCTATTTTAGTTAAACTTTCTTCTCAAGTTTTAAGTATTTCTTTATTTTTTAGAGAAAGAAAGCTTATTGAGGAGAAAAGGAACAGAAATAAAGTGGGACTCTCAGGCCAGTGGAAACAGACAAGGGAAGCAAGTAAGCCAAGGTAGAGTGTAGCCTCAGGGAATATATGCCTTCTTTCCCGAAATATTCTAGAGCTCCACCAGTCTCTTTGTGATTGGTTAGTTCTTGGTGGTCTCAGTTAATTTACTACCATGCCAGTTGAATCTTCAGTGTTTGGAATTTAACTAATTTGCTTTTGAATGTCCTTTTGCTTCTAGTCCTAGGGTGTTAATTAGTTGCCTTTAGAATTTTGATTTTTCCCAAGTTTTTTAATTTAAATATTATTTTAAAGAACTGTAATTGTCCATTCAACAAATGCTTGGGTTTTCTACAATGGGCTATGCATGTAAAGATAAAATTAGTTGTGGAATCAGTGTTCAGTGAATCTATAATGTCAAGGGAGGTAAGACATAGACATAACAATTGATACAAGGTAGACTGGTAGGTGTCATAAGAAAAACACAACAAAGTTCTATTGACATTTGGTGCAGAAAGTGTTTATATCCAATTTTTGGAGTGGGATTTGTCAGCAATGGATGGGATGATACTACTATTTGGAAGTGGTAAGAGATGAGGAAGAGGTAGAAAATGAAAGGTAAACAAGGGCACTGAGTATAGGAGCAGAAGCAGCTAGATGTCCTGGAAACCAACCTGGATGTGTAGAGAATGCACAAGGGGAACAGGGAGAGAGAAAGCTGGGAGGTAACTTAAAGCTCAATTATGGAGGTCCCTGGTTGTCAGGCAGCAGAAAACCACATAGGGATATAGAAAGAGCTGTAACTAGATTTTGAAGATGTCTCAACAGTCAAAAATCTAATATCTGATATTACTGAAGACAAACTGTTCAATTATCTAAGTTTACAAATGAGCAATATCAAAATTATGAAAATATGAGAAAATATTGATCCATGATTCGTCTGTGAAAGTAGGCACAGAATAGCTATGAGGCATTATGTTGAGTAGGCACAATCTAATTAGAAGTTTTTATTATATATACATATTTTGTTTTGTCTCTAATTCTAATGTTGTTTTCCTGGTCTGTAAAGATTAATAATGGGAAAAGCAAATCAACTGAGAGAAAAAAAAGTCTGGAATTTTTTTCTGGGTTAAACTAACCTAAATACATACATATATATATATGTATAGCTATCTATGAGTTAGTGGCTAAAAATGTAATTTGTAAGCAAACTAAACTAATACATCTTTGCTTTCTTTATTTTTTATATTAGATTTATTTAATTGTATTTGACATCATTTGTAGTCCCCAGGGGGTTCCCACCACCATTTCACCTGTGCACCATAACCTCAGTCCCTTGTGCTCTTTATGCCCTCATCCCTGTCTTTGCCCTCCCCTCCCTCTGCCCGACCCCATGATTCCTTTGGTTTATCTTTGACCTTTTGATCTTGTTGAGTTTTTCGTTTGTTTGTTTTTGGTTGTGATTGCCCATTTCCTTGAGCTTTCTCTTTTTTTTTGTTTTCTTCTTCTTCTTTTTTTTTTTTTTTTTGTTGTGGTTGTTGTTCTTTCACATTCCTCCTAAAAGTGAAGCCATCTGATATTTTTCTCTTACCTTCTGACTTGTTTCACTGAGTATAATTCCTTCTAGCGCCATCTAGGTTTCCATAAATGTCCCTAGTTTGTCATTTTTCATTGCTGAATAGTATTCCATTGTGTATAATACATCTTTTCCTTAAAGAAAAGAATCTGACTTTTATCTCATATTCATTGTACGAGTGAGTTTTTATTTCCTTGATCTTGAATTTTTAGTTTAAGATAGGGAATGGTAAACATTAAGAAGATGAAGAATTTAGCTTTCCCCCCTCCAAATGACATTACAATTTCAATTTTATACTTAAACAATTCCTTATATTGGTAATATTTTATTTAAACATGTATGAGAGAAGCATCACAAGAAATTTACTTTGTTTTTGCATTTTTTCAAGGTGGAAGGAGTGTTTGCTATGTTACACATAGTGAAATATGCACATAGTAGTACACAGTAGCTTTCTGTGGTTTGTGCTATAAAATAACTGAAGTTAGAGAAGACTAGGATACAGAGAATAATTAAGTCCTTCAATAAGACTAAGGAAATCAGAAGGGGTCAGTGGTATTAATGAATGAAATTTTAATCAAATTATTTGTACCAGGTATACTTGCATACACAGTATAGGCAGGATTTACTGAATAATTTACTGCAATTTGTGGGATGACAAAACATTTTCTAGCAAAGACCATAGCAATGACAAATTATATTCTTTCTCCTATTTTGTTTTCCCAAAGCAAATAATGTGGCAGCTTTTCTTTCAGTATTATGATCTATATTGACTGTAATCAAATACTAGAAATCAGCTTGCAAACAGAACTATATAAAGCAAATCTTTTGTTTTTGTTGGCACTACAATTTCTGACTTTCTTTCAACTCATTTCCATCTGCATAGATAGGATTACTAACTGCAGCTGAATAACTTGCAAACTTTCGGAGTTTGCAAACTGTTTTTCTTATAATTCATTGGACTTAACCACTCAATTTTGTAATTACATCAAGAAGATATCTCAGTTACTACTTAGAGGTACTCATATAGCCTCTCTTCCTTCCTCTCGCTTTCGTTTCAGTGAAAGAAAATCACCATCAGAACCTAAGCATCCCATGCTTATTTCTTCTTAACTTGGTCATTTTGTCAGATTTCCATTTGATGTGAGTAACTAAGGTATGGAGTGATTCCTCTTTCAATAATTCATTCTTTCAAAGAAGAATACCATGGGTGATCCCGGAGGGCATAATGCTTTTTTTCATTATGAACTATGATTTTTGACACAAAATATATCTTATTTAGTATTGCTCAAACTAAAATTTTTGGCTGAATTGTGAATATGACAATTTAAAAAAAGGTGTGTTTGTAATGATTCAAGTGCTAAAAATTTCTTTTAAAAATACATAAGTCAAATATAACTATTTTTTTGAAAATAATTTCAGAAATATATATGTAGGAAATGAACATAAAGAATAAAATGCTTTTTGAATGAAGACATAATAGATAATTATTGATTAAAATGGAAAATCTGGTTCCCTTATATTCCTCCTAGGGAGGAAACCATCTGCTATTTTTCTTTTGCCTTCTGACTTATTTCACTGAGCATAATCCCTTCCAGCTCCATCCATGTTCCTATGAATGAGTCTAGTTTATCTTTTTGATTGCTGAATAGTATTCTGTCATGTATATGTACCACAGCTTCCTGATCCAATCAGAATAATAATAATAATAATAAAAACACAACAAAACCAAAAAGACAAGGACAAACTGGGGACTCTTGGTGGGGATTGGGGAGGGAGAGGGTTGAGGGCAGATAAGAGCACAAGGGACTGAGGTGATGGTGCACTGGTGAAATGGTGATGGGGAATACATGGGAATTACAATTGATGTCAAATATATATAAAGAAAAAAAAAGTTACCCCCCCAAAATAAATAAAATGGAAAATCTGAATGGCTTTAATTAAAAGTTTAGAAAAATCATGAGCTTATAAATTATAGTAAGTCATTTTCCTCAATAATCTAATGCTTATCATCAATATGAATTTTGTTATATCTAACCTAAATGCTTCTTTGCCCTTTGACATGCTTTGCTCAGTCTTCCATAGATTTTATTATATTTTTTATAAACAAACATGACTTTGATGTCATCGCAATTTAAAAAATGCTCATTAATTCTTAAATCTTTCATTGTACATCAGTATTCATTTTTCCCTGATTGATATATACACAGAGACACAATTTAAATACATGCATACAGAAAACCTATGTTGTGTTTTACAATTTGGATACTGATGGTATAAGCATTGCAATAAGTTGACATGTTATTTAGGTCTTCCATATATTTTAGATGCTCTTATATTTGAGGCATACTTTGAAAAGCTCATAGAAGGTAAGGGTTACTTATGTTTTTCTCAGAGGCAAATAGTAACCTCTAAGGACAGAGGGAAATGATTTTCTTTAGATCTAAATAGCAGGACCAAATAAGTAATTTAAAGGATAGAGAAACAATTCTTGGTTTAATAATGTTAGCATTCATAAATAACAAACAATTCACTAGCATGCCAACATGCTCCAATCTACTAAGTTCTTTCAAATATTGTTTAGGGAATTTGGATCCCCACTACAGATCTCTGGCTAATTTACAGAGTAGTAAACAAAATCCTGTATTCAATGTCAGAGCAGTTTAGCTTCCTAATATGCTCATGATAAATGTAGTTTATTTTTTTTTTAATCTGTTAGAGGAGCTATTGGTTATTTAGAAAATTAATGACTCCTCTGTAATGCAACTCCCCAAGAATATTTGGCTATTCAGGATTTGCTAGGAAGTGGAGTAAGACTACAGGGTATTTGGCAACAATGTAAGATTTATCTGTGTGGAAAAGATAACTAGTTAGGCTATTTTTAAATAAAGCATGTTATTGTTTCTGGCAGTGACTTTCAAACTTTTTTGAACACAGTTCACATTAAAAGCAACATTTCATGTCACACTCAGTACAAACACATACCCCCAAAACAAAATTCTCATGAGACAACTTAACTTTCCTCTTTTATGCTATTAAATAGAAACTCCTTCATATAAGCCACTAAATTCCTGACCCACTAGTGAGTGGATCCTTTCATTTTTCTGTAAGAACGCAAGGCTGCAGTTTCCGAAGTAGATAAACAGTCATTATCAGAATGGAAAGTTCCCTTCTGGTGGGGTAGGATGAGATAGGAGATAAGGTCTAAACAAATATTTTTTTAGAGTTCAACAAACTTAACATTTAAGGTAGAAATTTCCATCATTTAAAACTTGGGCCAGGTTTTCCTAATAGTACTCTTTAAATCAATTAAATTAAGTGCCACTTCCCTTTTTGTAATGTTTATGCACAAAATATAGCACATATTTGAAATATTTTTAAAAGCATTTTCTTAAATTAAAAAGCAATAATCATTGTAGAAAATTAAAATACAAAAATAAATTAAAAGTATCCCACACCAAAGGAAAATCATATTAACATTTCTGTCACTTTGTTTTTATATTTTCCCTACATATAGATACACTTAAACACATACACATATAGAATTTGGACTACATATGAAGATGTGCCTCCCTCACAAATATTATATGATAAACATCTGTTAATTTCATAAAGATAATTTAAAAATATTTTGCAGGCTGACAAATATTATAAAATACCATAATTTATTTTTTCTTTCTTGTTTGACATCTAGATTTCCCAGCTAGCTACTGTCTTTTATTTATAATTTTTTGGCATAAAAATTTTATGCATTCATTTTATTTCAGCATTTATTTTTACTATTGATATTTCTCCCTTTGCTCTTATGCGTACAAATTCTTTCTTAATGTGGGATATAGGTAATAATTTAGTAAGAATATTCATTTCAGTAAGGATAAACCTAATGGTCAACTATTGTTTGGGGTTTAATTAAAAAAATCATGCTGAAGAAATATTCTCCCATTCACCTAAAAAATAACAGTAAATAGTGAATATAAATAAATGAGATTTTTAGCATCTAATAAGATAGCCTATTAGATACCAATGTCTAATTTGTTAGAGGTTCAATTACATTTTTTAAAAATGAGTCACTAATCATAGGATTAAAATTATTTTTTATATCCAATTTAAAGTGTAATATTTATGATATACTTTGATTTGTTATAAAATTTTCTTTTTAAAAAATTGAAAGGACTAAAATTGTAGAATAATAATTATAGAAATATATCAAGTAGGAAGTGAATCTTTTGAATTTGATAGTCTTTCTCTGAAGTGAAAATAATTCATTTAACTGCCTAAGCATATATGCACATTGATCTTTATGGTGGTGTGTTGTTGAAAAGAAAAAAGTTGTTAATTTTTCAAGATAAAAAACAGTCCCAAAAGAAATTAGAACTAGCAATATATGACTAGACAATGAAAGATTTACACAATACATGTAAAAAGACAGGTCTTAAAAAAAAAAAAAGACTGAATCAATTGTTCTAAGAGATTTTCCCCCCCACTTTTTGGGTGACATCTTACCTAGCACTGAAATTATGTGCATCTTGAAAAGTCTAAAAGAATTAAATGATAATAGATGAAACCAGTTGATCCTAGAAACTTTTGTGTACAAAGTTTAGTATGTATCTGGATTAAAATGTAAATAAGTAATTTGTAAAATTCTTCTATATTCTTAAGTTTTCCTGTCTGACTATAATTGTGTTTTTTCTCCCTGAACATTTAAACATTTTTTTGTACTATGAAATATTTCAGGGCTAAACAAGTAGCATTATATAGAGTCTTAAACACATACAAATGGCTTAAAATGAAATTCACTCTCGTATATTTATGTAGGACATTATATAAAATAAGTATGTTCATATAATAAATTTTCCTTTGGGTCCATAAAAGTGGAGGTGTAGCAGGAACTATTTATAGTTCCTCATGTTTAAGACTCTAGGAGTTTCAAAGAAGCATATTAATGTTAAGAAGTATCTCCTTTTCTTTTTTAGCTAATTGAAATGGTTACAGTTTTATTTACTGTGATATAGATCTCATCTCAGTAAGTTAGTCATTGTCAAAAGTTCAGTCCTTTGCTCAGTCTCATTTCCTTTTTGACTTGATTGCATTGACCTTTATTATTTATCCAAGTATGTGATCATATTTTCTTTCTTTACAATCATATATCAAAAAAGCCTATATCAATTCTAGTTTCCATTCCACATATGAAAAGAAAATGCTAGGATTAGTCTAGATTGCATATGAATTTTTAGTTTTTACTTTTTCTAAAATGAACTTTATTAACTAAATACTTCACATTGTGATCAAGATAAGGAATTTCTCCCGATATCTCTGTTACTTCAGAGATATATGATAAGGATAATGATTTGACTTCATCACAATAGGAATATATAGGGAATTAACGTTAACAAGTTTTCATGAGAGTCTTTTGTAATTACCAATATAAGTATACATGAAAATTAAAATAAAAGTAAAGATTTTATGAAGGGGTTGAAGACATGATGATAATTTTGGCATTGTTTACTTTTTTAATAGCATATTAATTAAGGGTGCTTTTATGCATACAGACCTCATTCCTCTTACCTGAACCATTTTTCAGATATCCATTTGCATCCACAGTTGTATACATGATGTAAGGGCCAGGCTGATTTACTCCAAAGGGCTGCAAAAAAAGGAGTGGAGTGATAGTTAAGCCTTGGAGAGATAATTAATTTCTCTGCAACTTCAAATAATTCACTAACATGTAAGCCTTACATAAATAGAACTTAGAAAACATCTCCATTAATAATAAAACTTCAAAAGAAACCTGTCAGAAGATTTTAAAACTTTGTATGATTTAATAGTTGTATTTATTAAATTTATTTGGTTTATAAATTTGTGTGCTGTTTATTATATGTGGTTGAATATTTTATGCATAATTTTCTACTTTTGATTCCATCTAGAATGGGCTACAGCAGTTTTATTATAATATTTCTGTTGAATATTGCTTTTTGCTTCTGAGATAGACTGAACATAGTTTAATTTTCCTTTAAAATATTAAAGTAAATAAAATCCATCCATCATAATTAAGAAAGGGTGAAAAATATCGATGATTAAATCACCGCATTTAATTTCCTGCACCAGATTTAGAGAGGACATTGGTTATGAGTTAATGAAAACCTGATTGACAGAGCTTTGTTATGATGGTGAGATTTTTTTCCAACTTGTTTATTGTTCCCTGTTTTTGTAAGACTTTCACGCCTAAATATAATGATTTATTTATTCTCTTTAGAAATTAGGGCTAATTAGTTATAAATAAACCAATGTTTGCAACGTACGTGTAAGAAATGGCAAAATATTGAATAAATGCTTTGAACACTTCACAGAATTTAAAGCTCTGCTGTTCTTCCTATTAAAGTCAACACATTTGATAGTGTAATAAATGTGCTACAAATGATTTTCCTTTAGAATGAATGACAGGCAAGAAATAATTAATTTCATCAATTCCACCATTGTATTTTAAAACTTTAGAAGTCCATGTGCTTTCAATGACCATGAAAAAATAGATTACTTTAAGAATGGAACCACTTATATTCTTAACTGAATAAAAGATCCATGAAGAATATCAAACAAATAATAAAAAAACTTGTTATGTAGAAAGAAGAATATTACACTTTATATTAATTTTATTCTGGAAGACTGGTATTAGGCCACAGGAATTGCTTTTTTGTGAACATTTCCCTATTCTTAAATATTTTAATTAAAATCCACACATGGAAATTTCATGCTACTATCCATGGTATCTTATTTTAAAGATTTCCAAAGGCATTTTTCCCTCTCCTGTACTGTATCACATTAAATAAGCCAGGTCAGCAAGTCCATCATGAGTCCTAAAGCTGAAGTTCACGTCTCAACAGGGAGTATTTAAAGACAAGTCCACAAAACTAGAAACAGTTGCTTTTCCCTTCTGGAATTGATAGTGGATCTCAAAATGTGGGTAGGGACCTCTGAGAGCACAAAGAACCTTGCTGTTAAAAGGGTGGGTAGTGAGCAGTGGCACTGAATTATGGTTATCCAGACTTGGAAATTTTGCCAATGTTTTCTTGAAAATGACAAAGTGAGTCTATCACTTTTAGGAAAACAACCAACAGTATTTGTTGCTAGTGATAAAATTTAAGTTTCTAAATGAAAATTGGGACTTTGAAAGATTTATAACTGCCACTATGGCCTGACATATTAAAAACTTAAGTAATTTTCTGATGAAATTGGTGGTGATATTAATAAATGTGACTTTAAATATCACTGTGAAATGTGTTAACATGAAGGAGCTGTACATGACTTAGTACACCAATATTTTCTAAAACCATGAGTGGATAAAAAACCCACTTGAAAGTATAAGATGGACCAAAGACCTATGATAATAGAGTAGGGAAGAATCACTTCTGGAATGGTATATCAAGGAGCTCAAAAAACACAAGTGGCAATGAGAACACTGGCAAAAATGGTCAAAATAAACTTTTTCAGACTTTGGAAATCAAAGGTTTGCAAGAGTCTGAGGAGTACTTCATCGAGAAAAGAGACTAGTCTAGAAAGAATAGTTGTTTTGTTGTGTTTCAATTTGCCCTAGTCCCATAACCTCAACAGCTCCAAAGTACCCATGAAAATGAACAGCTTTATAACTAAGATAGCTAAGAAAATGTATAGTCTAGTAGCCAGTTGAGGGGCAGAACAAGTTTCAAGCTTCTTAAGTTGTGCCCTGAGACTACTGTCACTCTTTGATACATCTGATATCTCCTAGAAATGCTCCATTCTCAGTATTTGTTTTTATTTGGCCAGACTGAGCGTTTACTGTGTGCTAACAGTTGTATCACTGAAAAGTTTATTAAAAACAATTATCAGTAATTATTTCACATTGAATCTGTCTGAGTTGGTGATTAGTTTGGACTAATAAGAGGGTGGCAAAATTTTTAAGGGAAAAATGGAAAAAGATTTTCAAAGAGGAAATTTGAAAAACTCTGACATATTCCTAGGGATCTAAAAAGCCAAACATATGTGGAATACTATTTTCATACCTTGAAAACTTCCTAATCTCTTACATAATTTCTCATGAAGGTAATCTTTATGCAATTAACCACTAAATTAACTGAGTTTGAACTTCAAAACCTATACACAATTAAGAATCGGGCCTTTAAAGTACTAGTACAGGAAAAATGACTGAATAAAAGGCAACAGAAAAATACATAATAAAACCAACAAATCCAGAGGAATGATTTCATGGGTCAATCCATTTAAAATGCTCATTTTTCAACAAAACTATCTCTCTCTCTCTCAAACACACACACACACACACATACATACACACAACACAGAGTAAAATATGGTTCACACACAAGAAAAAAGATAACAATAGAAATTACCTCCAAGAAGTATCTAGATGTTTAATTTACTAAGCAGACTTTAAATTAGCTATTGTAAAAATGTTCAAAGAACTAAAGGAAATCATGTCCAAAGAACTGGAGGAAATTATAGTAATGTTTCAAAAAATACAGTATGAAAAAAGAGAAGTCACAAAAACAACCACACAGATTCTAGAGACAATAACTGAAATAAAAAATTCACTAGAGAGGCTCAATAACAGATTTAAACTGGCAGAAGAAAGAATAAAAAGTTGTACATATGTCAACTCAGATTATATAGTCTAAGGAATAGGAAGAAAAATGAGGGACAAAAAGAAAAAACAGTGCCTCAGAGACATGAGGAGGCGTCAGGAATACCAACAATAATAGGAGTCCCAGAGACATGAGAAAGTGACAGAAAGAATGTGTGAAGTAATAATTACAGAGAGTGCCCAAACTTAATCTGCACATCCAAAAGCTTAACAAACTCTAACTTGGGTAAACTCGAAGAGAGTCACAATGTATATCACAGTCAACCAAACCCCTTATAGTGAAACTGTTGAAAACTGAGGCAAGCACTTTAAATACAGCAAATGAGAAGCAACCTTCAATAAGCAACTCATTTCTCATCAGAAACCACAGGAGGCAGTAGGATGATATAATCAAAATGTTGAAAGGGATAGACTGTTTACCAGAAAGTCTAAAATACAGCAAAATTATCCTTCAAGAACAAATTGAAATTAACACATTACTCAATAAAAACAGAATTTGTCAGAGATCCACCTGATATACAGGAAATAATAAATTAGCTAGTAGGCAGAACTGAAAGTACACTAAATTCAAATCCATGCAAATAACAACCAAGTAGTATTAATTATTTTTGATTGTAGTAATTTTCTCCTACCTAGTTTTAAATGCCATTACACAGAGTAATAATTAAAAACTATGTTGTTGGGTGCACAATATATGAAGATGTAGGAGTTAACTGAGGTATGCTGGATAAAAGCTTGTTTATGCTATTAAAGTATAGCTGGCACTAGTATGAATTAGAGAGTTTATAAATTAAGATGGAATCTGTAATTTTGAGAAAAACCATTAAAAAAACTTAGAAAAATAGATTAATAAAGAAAGAAAAAAAGAAAAAAAAGTTAACCAGTGGATTAGAAAAAACAAGGGAATGAAGATCATACCCTCATATATATATATAATATAACATAAAAGAAAGAGGTAATGATGGAAATGAACAATAGCAAAGCAGTAGACATAAATCCTACCATACAACAATTATATTAAATTCAAATGTATTAAACACTGCTTTCAAAATGCAGAGGTTAGTAGAATGAACAAAACAATATAATCCAACTATATGCTGGTCACAAATTAAAACCAAAAAACCACAAATAGAATGATTGCAAAAGTATTGGAACAGATATACCCTGGAAACATTACCCAAATGAGAGCTGGAGTGGTCTCACGAATATGAGACAAAATAGAATTGGGTAAAAATATTAGGGACAAAAAGGCATTTATTTTATTGAGTCAACATTGTCTTATAAAGAGTATGTGACTCAGAGGTTCACCACAGTCCACTGGGTCTTATCTCCCCTGTGTTCTGTACTCTATGCCCTCTAGTGATCTTAATTCTACAGACAGATTACTAGGGTGTGTTAACTGGTTTGGTTTTGACTGAGTCTATTTTGTTTGCCTATACTTCACATGTAAGTAAAACTAACTGGTATTTGTCTTTCTCCTACTGACTTATTTCCCTTAGCATAATCCCTTCCACTTCCACCTATGTTGTTGCAAATGGCAAGAATTCATCTTCGTTTTTTTTTTTTTTAACTAGCTGAGTAGTTTCCATTGTGTACATATACCACATTTTAATTTTCTCATCTGTCCTGGGACCCTTGGGTTGTTTCTGTAACTTGGCTATTGTAACTGGTGCTGCAATGAACATAAAAGTACATATATCCCTTTGAATTAGGTTCTTTGTACTCTTTGAGTAGACACCAGAATTCTATGGTAGATCTATTTTTAATATTTTGAGATTTTCCACATTGGTTTCTATAAAGGCTGGATCTGTCTTCTCAACAACAATGTATGAGGGTTCTTCAAAACAGGATATGTCATAATATAATGAAATCATTTTACAGTAATAAAACGGTCATCCTGTCAGGAAGATTCAACAGTTATAACTGCCCCTAACAACGAAGACCCACAGTACATGAAGACTTGAGAGAAACAGATAATTTGGCAATAACGGGTGGATAGTATTATGTATTATGATTATTATTAATTATTAATATACCATTTCATTACTAGAAAGGAAATCAACAAGGGAAGAGAATTATAACACAAACCAACGAGACCCATCATACCTGTATAAAACATTATACCAGTTCAAACAATAGAATGCATATTTTGCTGAAGTTACATGAAAAAATCACTAGGAATGAGCTATATACTATATAATAAAACAAGTCCCAATAAATGTAAAAGTATTGAAAATTGTGCAAAATATGTCTTTGAGCATATAGAATTAAAAATCAACAACAGAAATATCAGAAATTCATAAATATATGGAAATTAAAAGACTTCTATAAAAGTTCATATAAAAGAGTAGGAAAAATTCACCTATGGGTTTTCAAATTCTACTACACCTAACCTTTAACTGCCATTTCTGTTTTGGGAAAATATCAATTATCTGAAATGTGTGTCTGTGACTGTCTTATGTCAGGTATTAAAAAAGATGTGAAAAATATGCAAAGCAATGTCATTTTTAACTCACTTTTTAAATTTGGAAAACAGTTATATTTTTCATAATCTATAGGTATGTTTACATGAAATAGGTCATCATTGTTTTAAAATTAATCAATTATACTTTTTAAATTATCATTTTTTTTTCTTTTTTTATTATTAAAATATTTTAAAATTTACATATACTTGCCATTAATTGTAATCCCCATGTATTCCCCATCACCATCTCACCAGTGCACCATCACCTCAGTCCCTCGTGTTCCCATCTTCCCTCAACCCTAAATTATCATTTTTAATTTCAAAGTAATTTTGAAAGATGTAGCTCACATAAACATTCTTTTCTGTACCATGTACATAATGAGTAATTTAATTCCTACTTTGCCTGTTCCAATTGAAATATGAATGATACCTGTGCCTAGAGTGTTTTCTTATCCTAAATGTCACAATACAACACATTTCAGTTTTTACCCAGTGTCATTTACCTTCATATGAATATTCAGTACAAAATGTAGTAAAAATGATTATGCTTTAAAGCAAGTACCAAGATATCTGGAAGAATTTTTACTTTATGTCTTTTGTAATACAGTAGAGGTGCTAGGACTGAGTATTATAGTGATTTTTGTATCTTTTACATGCCTGCATCATATTAGTGCTAGTCCAAAGAAAATCTCAATTTTTATGAATTTATAATTTGGGGAGTCATTATTTACATCATTAAGGAACTTCTAACTTACAAGAATTAAGAATTTCTGAAATAATTTCTCTCTCTCTCTTTTTTTTTTACAAATTTGTAATGGCTAACTAACACTTATTTTATTTTATAATATAAAATTTTTTTAATGTACATATATTTGACATCAATTGTATCCCCGTGTATTCCCTATCACCAGTGCACCATCACCTCAGTCCCCCGTGCTCCTGTCTGCCCTCCACCCTTTCCCTCTTCCCTCCCCACCAAGTGTCCCCAGTTTGTCCTTTTCTTTTCATTTTTGGTTTTTGTTTCTTTCTTGTTGTTATTATTCTTATTATTGTACTTATTCCTTTCCTTGATCCTTATTTGGTTCCCTTATATTCCTCCTAGGGGAGGAACCATCGAAACAATTTCTCTTGCTCACTAAGTATTCATGCACAAATCTTAAATTCCTTTTGTGAAGACTAAAAAGCTAATATGCCAGGAAAATATCAACTAGTAATTACCATAGCACATCAGTGAAAGTTTCATGTAACTGCTTTCCAAAATTTCTCTGAAACAGTTTACTTAAATGTTACAGACTGAATGTTTGTGTCCTCCCTAAATTCCTATGCTGAAGCCCCAGGCCCTAATGTGATGGTATTTGGAAAGTAATTGGGGTTTGAGAGGTCAGGAGGATGGGGGTCTCAGGATCGGTCTAGTGCCCCAAGAGGCCACACCAGAGAGCTTGTGTCTCTCTCCATAGGCATATGTGTATGAAAGGCCAAGTGAAAGAGGGGCGCTTGGCAAGTCGGAGAGTCCTCACCAGAACCCACACATACTGCCACAGAGTTTTGAACTTTCAGCCTTCTGAATGGTGGGAAAATACATTTCTATTGTACTCTCTTATGGCAGCCAGCTGACTATTCAAAATACAAAACTTCATAGTCTTATTCCACATGTTGTGTAATGAGAATATTTTTGTTGTAGCCTTTCAAATTCTAAGTATGTAGCTTTGAGAGGCAATCTGTGTTCACATTTCTCTTTTTCACTTACTTTCTCTATGACCTTTGGCAAGTTATTTACCTTCTCTCTGTTTTAGTTCTTTCATCTTCAGTTATGCATAATAATAGTATAGCTCATAGGGCAGTAATGAATATTGAGTAAATATGTATATAATACAATATATTGTAAGTACTCAATATCTAAGCTAGTTTTAAAATTTTGATCAAAAAAGCAAATGTATTTTTCATAATTAAATTTCATAATTAAATGTTGAAGTACTGAGTAAATAAAATGATTTTGATCAAAACCAGAATCATCAAGTTTACCTTGTAGTTTTCTTTAATGGGTTATAAATTCTAAACTACAGGATTAATTTTTTTGCAAGAATGTATGCTTGGAATGAAATTCCACAATATTAGTGTATCTCAAGGCTGTGTAAGATGCAATATTATAAGTGTACAGTAAATCTAAAAAGTTCAGTGCTGTGGTTTTCAAATGTTAGTGTGCATCAGAATGATCTAGACAGCTTTTAAAAATACAGATTCATTGGCTGCACCTCCATATTTTTTTTTTTTTTTTGATAGGCTTTGGTGGGGCCTGAGGAAGTACATTTCTCATAAGTTTTCATGAGATACTGGAACTGGTGGTTTGAGGACTCTTATTCAAGACCCATTCATCTACTGGGAATACATTTTGTATATTTTTGAAATTGGTAGGTTGTGAGAGTATTCAGTGTAATTTAAACCTTTGTATAATGATTGGATTTGATTGAATACAAGTATATAAAATCACTAACTCACTTGAGTGCATAAAAAAGCAATGTTTAAAATACTTTCTATTCTTGTAGCTGAGTTTAGTGGCACAGTATTTTTTTCCCCTTTTTAATAATTGCTTCTTTATCAACCAATAAAAATGTAAAGGCGTTAAGTAAGGGTTCATAGACTTGAAAGGCAGTTGGAGAAAGAGTTAGGGTTGGGGTTATTGAGATGATTCCTGAATTGTAAGCAACAATATGCAATGTTTAGATTTGATTTACATAGCTCTAAAAGGGATCTTATAAAGTGTTATTGTGTGACTTTTCACAGGGTTTAAGCTATTATACCATCAGTATACTTATTTTTCATCTTGATTTTTCATAAAATAAACATCATGACCTTTCCTCTTAAGGGTAAAATTAAAACTATTAGCTAGGTATATAAGTGCAATGTAGGATCTTATTGGAATGTGTCTGAGGGCAGAACGCCTTCACAAGCAATGAGGTAATATACTGGAAAATATAGATATTTCAGTATTAATAATCTTCTTTAAAGTTTCTAAGTAAATTTGAATTTTCAAGCGACTTAAATTCAAGAAAGAGAATAACCATAAAGAAAGGAGCAGTCTTAACTTCTGCAATAAATACAGAATATTTCACATAAAAGAATTCTATAGTTTATGCACTGTCACAAAAGATAGCTAAAATGTGACTTGGAGAGAAAAGCAAAAAGAAATATCTGATTAAGTGAGAACTTAGGGGCCTGGTTTAAAAATTTAGAAGTACTGGTCAGAACAGGTAGCAAACGCGAGAAGGATGAGAGTAACCATCAGAACTGTTATTCTAGCCTATGACTGGGCAAACTTTCCCCCTGAAATGCCAGATAGAAGGTAAATATTTTAGGCTTTGTGGGTCATAAGGTCTTGTGCTGCAACTACTGAATCCTGATGTTGTGGCATGAAAAAAGTCTTAGACAATATATAAATTAATGTGTGGCTATGTCTCAATAACATTTTAATCATAAAAACAGGTAGCGAGCTGGATTTGGTCCACGAGGTGTAGTTCTTTGGTTTTAGCTAATAGAAGAAGTCATAAGGCAGGAATTATAAACTTTCAAGAAATACTGGTATCCTTATTAAATTGTCTGATATACTTATTAATTCTAACAAAAGGTCTATCATGTATCAATGATAGATTTTAATATTTAGAAATGTATTTCATATACTTGAGGCAAGGAAAAGGTACTTCGCACTGGCATACTTTTAATAATGTATAAAAAAGCAGTACCTTTTAATTTCATGTAGATTGTGAATATAAACTTCAAATTTCAAGAGTTTTTTTTTGTCTTTTTGCAATTGGTTTCTTTTTTTTTTCCTTTTAATAATCTATACTAGCAGTTCTCATTCATTCTGACCTGAGGTTTTGTTTACACACTTGAAACATTATTTGTTTTTTGAGATAACCATTAAATTAATCAATTAGTTATTGAGGTAATATTGGTTTACAATATTGGATCCAGAGGTGTTGGTTCACACCTCCTCAGATGTCTCTCTCTGGTAGCCTCAAGTTCAATCAGATTTCTAGGGTTTGTCTTTGTTTTTGTTTTGTTTGATCCTTTGTTTCATTTTTCTATATTCCACGTACAAGTGAAACCATAGTCTATTTGTCTTTCTCCTTCTGACTTTGCTTAACATAATCCTCTCCAGCATAACCCAAAATCCAATTCATGCTGTTCAAGTCCCGAAAGTACATCTTAATTTATAGCTGAGTAGTATTCCATTGCATAGATATATCCCATCTCTTTAATACTTGGGCACTTAGGTTGTTTCTATAATAACTAGGCTATTGTAACTAGTGCTACAAGGAATTTAGGAGTATATCTCTTCAAATTGGTGATTTAGTATTCTTTGAGTAGATACCTAGGTGCAGAATTGTTGGATTGTATGACAGATCTATTTTTAGTATTTTAGAAACCTACATACAGTTTTGCTGGCTTACTTCACTTAATAAAAATATAATATCTCTAAGGTTCATCTGTGTCGTTATATGTTACAAAATTTACAGTATTTTTTGTTGTAGTAATACTGGTTCACAATACTGCATATGATGGAACTGGAGGGGGTCATACCAAGTGAAATAAGTCAACAGGAGAAAGACAAATATTGTATGATATTTGTGTAATATAAAGCCATATGTGTAATATAAAGCAACAAAACAAAGAAACAGACAAAATCAAACAAAAACAAACTATTGAAATAGTGCAGAATTGAGGCTACCAGAGAGGAAGAGTTGTGGATGAGGGGCAAAGGCAGGAAAGAGCAAGCCCATGGGACGTGGTGGAGGATTATGGGTGCTTTGATAGTAGGTATAATGTGATAACATAACATACAGATGTATGGTAAGAGATATGAACCCACACCCCTAAACCATAGACAATGTCTTCCTCTATACTCGGGGACTTCTAAGTTCCTGAGTTGAACAGAAAAAGGCACAAGGATTTTACCCTGGTTTATAAGTGGTGGAGACAGGTTCTAAGTGTCTTTTAGGTCTGTTCTAGGCACAGACCTGTACTGTCTTTGTAAATTACTAGTTTCACTTAAATTCTCCAGAGGTACTTTTGAGGATGCAACTTAGTAGAACGGAAATCTTAGTTGTGTAGGCAAAAAGACTCCTTGTTTAATGAAACAAACACACACAAGATTTTCTATAAAATGAATTGCATTTTTTTTTTAATTTTGTGTGTGTATAAAACATTTAGTAAACTGATTTAATAAATTTTGGTAAGAAAGGATTAACACATCAGTTATTTCTGTGGCGTGCTCAGTGCTGGACCTCATCATTGAGCAAGTTCACTTTCTGTGTGAAAATGTTAGTAACATACAAATCTCTCACATATTGCCCTATCCCTTCTTTTTATTGTCATGTTTATTTGTTTGAAGGAATTCAGAGTTAATTAAATAATTTTAATGATCTCTCAATTTTTCCACATTATAATAAAGGAGGGCAATATTTGGCTCTTTTTGTCTTCTAAGATGTACATACAATATACATGCAATACAGTTTAGATGTTTTATACAGATATTTTAAACTAACTGTCCTCTGTATACCTGTTAACATATAAAATCAGGGTTAGAGTTTGGAATACTGTTATTTTCTTCAGAGACTATCTTTTTCAGTAGCCTGAACAAATCTTGGTAATTTTATATCAGCGTCCATTACATATAATCTAAGGATTTGTCTCTAGGTCCTGAGCTCCTATAATGAAGACCACTGGCTCTGGACGGTAAAACAAAACTGGAAGAATGTACAAGATATGTTATACTAGATAAAATCAACATAAGATTTCATTATGTAATATAATTTATTATTCTAAACTACTAGAAAAGTAGCTAGCTGCCTTATAGTATGGACTTAATTTTTCTCAAAGGTAATTTCTCATTTATCCTGTTTATGTTTTTAATAAACAATCACTGATTATTTTTCCTTATCATCATTAGTGTTGTCTTTCTCAATTTAGTTCAATATTAAATTTGTAAAATTGTTTCTTACTCATTTCTTCACTACATTAAGTTCAATAATTTCCTTAATTTTGGTTACTTTTTTGTTAAAACTGCAAGGTAATTTTCCTTGGTAGAGGGCTATAAAAATAAAAGTGTAAAATGTGAAAAATATTTATGTCATTATTTTTCTATGTTTTGGTATAGGAAGCATGATATTACCACTGTCAGGTGTGAAAAAAGAAAGGCAAACACTTAGTATTAAAGAGAGAATGATGCTTTAAGAAAATGTTAATAAATCAGTTATAATCCATAAATATTTGTTGAAGTAATGCCTGATATCTTTCAAAAGATGGGCAGTAAAAAAGTACCAGCCAGATAATTTACTTAATCAAAATAAAGACAAAGGCAAACTTATTTAGTTTATACTTTGACTATAAAACTTATTTAGTTTTATAGTCAGGTGAAAGTATGAGAACTTTTCTTTTTTTTTTTTAATTTTTTAAAAAATTTTTTTTCTTTTATTAAAATATTTTAAAATTTACATATACTTGCCATTAATTGTAATCCCCATGTATTAGATGAAAACCAGAGGGGAGAAACCAAGCGCTGTGCAAAAATTAACAACACTGTAAGAAAATAATTTAAAAAAATTTTAAAAGAAAAGAACCTAAAGTAAAGCTGAAAATAATGTTACCACTGGGGCCTCCTTGGTGGCACAAGGGGTTAGGTCTCAGCACTATGAAATTTCCACAGTCAGCAGGCACTGCAGCAGGAGTTCTATCCTGGCCAGGGAGCTGACCCACATGGTGCAGCAGACCTCTCCTGTCTCACCTGCTGCTCCCCTCAGCTGTGTATCTCAGTGGATCCCGCCTGTTTGCTCCCCATTCTGTTTCTGGTAAATCCTCTTAACCCCCAACACCTCTGGCTTGTACCCCAGTTTTTGTATGATCAAACAAATAAACCTTTAAGAAAAAAAATAATGTTACCACTAAAGTTTAGAAGGTGATGAGCACGGGAGAGGGATAGAGAGGGAAAGGGCATTAGCCAAATCTTCATCTTTCACAACAGGTAGGGAGTAAGTTGAAATTGCCCAAGGTTGTTAACTCAAGAAACAGTGGTTGCTAAATGTTATTTCGTTTAAAAAGAAATGCTGGTGGAAATGAGCCAGGGAGTAAGAAAAAAGGCGAAAAAACTGTTGGAGGCAACTTGTTTTGCTCATATATTAAAAATCTGTTTGAATTAACAACTGGATCATCATGGGTAACTCTAGGAACATAAATAAGGTCTTTTCCCTTTTATATCAGGGTTTTGCAGAATGCATTCCTTTGTGAACAATTTATAATTTATTTTGCAAATGTTCACAATTAGTATGTGATTGTGGTAAGAGATGGTATGCTAAACTTATCAGTGAGGTTCATTTAAAAAACCTAATGTTTTAGGAATAACTCATTTATTCTTACATCAAATATTGAGTTATTACATGTCAGGCACTATGTTAAGGAGTAAGCAGAGAACATTAAATGAAATTCTAAGGGTACTACACCAAGAAAAGAAATAAACATTATAAGAAATAATAAATTAATTAATAAAAATTTTTTTAAAATAATTTATTCCTCTCATGAGACCAAAAAAAGAAACACTCCTTTTCAAGGATTTTATGTCGATAACTCACCAACTATGGAGTAGAAGGGAATAATTCTCAAAGGAAATATTGAATAGTATCTGAGAGTTGACTTGATGGTCATATGGAAGAATCTAAGAAAAGAGGTGGCTTTAGGGAAGAAGAGTCATATGCCAGAGGCTGGAGGTGACAGAGCAAGGCCAAACACAGTAGTTCAGTGTGGCTGACTCAGTGAGTTGGGAGAGTGTCTGAGAAGCAATGGGAAAGGATAATGCCGAGGCAGTACCTATCTCAACAAACTACATCTGGGAAACTACCAAAGGTTTGTATTTATGAAGATCACTGTGGTTCTGTGAGATACCACCTCACACCAGTGAGAATGGCACATATCAAAAAAAGTAGCAACAACAAATGTTGGCGAGTATGTGGAGAAAAAGGAACTCTCTTACACTGCTGGTGGGAATGCAAGCTGGTCCAACCATTATGGAAAGCAGTA
>JAGFMF010011914.1:1159296-1240616 GCA_019455555.1 Galemys pyrenaicus | reverse complement strand
AGATGGGAGCACGAGGGACTGAGGTGATGGTGCACTGGTGAGATGGTGATGGGGAATACATGGGGATTACAATTGATGTCAAATATATATAAATTAAAGTGAAAAAGTAGAATTAATAAAAAAAAGATCACTGTGGTTGCTTTCTGAAAGATGATTTAGGGAATTCTAGCAGTCAGGAGAAAATTGATGATGACCTGAACTAAAGTAAGAAGAGACAGAGACAAGACAGTTAGGGGGTAAGAATAATAATCTAGGAGATTTAGGGTCAGGGAAAAGAAAAAGTAACTAATAGGGTACATGGGCAGAGGATTGAGGTTTTCTGAGGAAGCACTAGATTTCAGTTTTGGACATTGCTGTAAGACACTCAGTTGTGAAGATCTGAAGCACAGAGGAGATGACTAACAAATCAATTTGGGGGTAATTAGTATACAAATGGCAAACAAAGCTAGGGGAGACACAGGGATGACTTATAAGTGTATGTATGGAGTGAGCAGAGAGCCTAGAATGAAACCCTGAGAAGCACCAACATTTAAAGGTTGCTCACGGGGCCTCCCTGGTGGCACAGTGGGTTAAGCAACGCACTATGAAACAAACCACAGCCACTGCAGCACGAGTTCGATCCCTGCTGCCAGCCAGGGAGGGGACCCACATGGCGCGGCAGACCTCTCCTGCTGTGCCCGCTGCTCCCCTCAGCAGTGTACTTCAATTGATCAGCCTGTTCTGCTCCCCGCTCTCTGTGGTGAATCCTCCCCCCTCCCCCACACCTCTAGCCTGTACCCAGTGCTTGTGTGCATAAATCAATCTTTTTTTTTAAAAAAAATGTTGCTCAGAAGAAAAATCTCTAAGGGAGTGTGTAAGAATGGCCAGAGAGACAGACGTGAAACTAGGAAGGAAGGTGTAAAGCCAAGAAAAGGGAGCAGTATCCCTAGAAGTGGTACGCGGTATCATATGCGGCTTCAGCGGCATGACTGCAACAGTCAGTTGAGGATATGTAAGTTGGGAGTTGGAAAGATCCAATTATCAACAACTCGAGAAGTCTGAGGAGGAAAACAGAGATTTGGAAGCAGCTGGAGAGGATGGGGGTCTTCGGAAAGTGCATATGTATGGATTTATAGAAATGAGATATGGTCACTCTTAATACTGAATGGGAGGCAATACACAGGTGACTACACAGGACATATAGAATAAGCACTGGAGAATGCTTTGTGGGAGTCTAAGGTAGTAGCAAAAGTGATGGCTGATATGTGGTAGCTAAATAAGGAGGGAGGTAAAGACAAGAGTGGGCTGACACAGATCAAGAGACAAATGCTCGTAAACAAACAGGTATAATGAGTTTATAGGAGTGGGTGGATTGGAAAAATAGTTGTGAAGAAGTTGGATGCCTGGTGCTGAAATTTCAGAAGTAAAACAGTCCTGATAGATAAAGAGTATGGCCATGAGTGGGTAGTTAAAGTTGGATAAGAATGAAAAACTCAAAATGGGTTTCAAAATAGAGATAAAGGAATGTGGTTGGGACTAGCTGCCAACCTGAATAACTCTTTCATCTCTCCATAAATCAGAGGGGCTGCCTGTATCATATGGGAAAACACAGGCAGTGGAAGAGTTATTCAAGTTATGAATTAACTCAAGTGGTAAGGAACGTCACACTGTAAGCACATTTCCCCTCTTAGTCTCACACCTGCTCATACCTAATGTGGTAACACTTCTTACTATGGTCAAGTGGACCTGGTGTCTACAAAATATGAAGAAGGTCCATTTTTTTCATGACAAACTTTCACAAGAGGGCATACACATTTGATATATAGAAAACTGGGAAAGAATAGTGTGCATTTGTTTTGTTTAGATTGTTATTATTGTGATCTATGATATAAGTAGGGAAGGAAAAATGATGGATGCGAAGAGAGTTCAACAAGATCTGAATTTTAAAGAAAGTAATAAATGGAAGAATGGGTGGCAAATGTTTCATCCGCAGAAAGGCGCAAAGTTGTTGAACTATTAGAGTAATCATTGTAAGAACAGCTCTGCTTCTGGACTTTTCTTGGTGACTTTCTAAATGATTCTGTTCTTCATACCAGAGAAGTGGCTTTTATTTTTAGACGAGGAGAGTGGGAGCATTATTGATCTTAGAAGCACAACCTGCCTTAATCATATAGCCTTTCCTATCAAATTTTCTGTTAGAAGTTGTGGGTACAATGAGTGGGTTTCACAATTTTCGCTTTTTAAAGTTCTTCGCTTGACTGTATAATGAAAGAGTCACACAATAGGGATATGGTCACTGAGAAATAGGGGAGTAACAAAAGGTCTGAATATCTCACAAATTTTATAGATAGAACCTGAAGTTAATATTTAAGAAAACTATTCCTAAAACTTTTAAAAAGTAGACTATATTTAGATCATAGCAAAATTGAGTTAAAGCACAGAGTTCTCATACCTATGCATCCCCCTGTCCTCAGTGCCTACCCCATTATATACTTAAAATTTTATAATGATATAAACCCTTGACCAACCTTACCATTTAGGATTGAGGCACTTATTCCTCAAGCTTCTCGAATAAATATTGGCTGCTGATAACTCATTATTAGTTTCCTATCTAGAAACTGTTCTCAGTCAAAGGAAGCTGACTCCTATAAGCCAAAACCCTTCCCTGGAGACTGCCTGCACACAATGTCTAATTGATACCCCAGTATAAGGGCCTGGCTCCCTGTATCTCAATTTGGGCCATATTTAAAGGATCATCCAAGCTTCACAGCTTACCATGCATCAGGGATCAACTGCTTTTGCCAATCCTGCTCACTAACGCAGAGGTGGTGTCCCAAGTTGAATCTAGATCAAATCTCTGCAAGCACATCTATGGGTTAGGGCTTGTTTCCACATGTCTTAAGTTTGGAAAGTTTCCTCATGACACATAAAATGTTGGTAATAAAACATGGGACTATAATCAAAACAACTAATTTTGTTCTAGTTCTACTTCTTGCAACTTTTTATGACCATGGATAATTTAATTTCTCTAAGTTTCAGTTTCCTCATCTTTAAATCAGGGATAATTTCTTAAGAAACAATGGTTACTAAGAGGACCCAAGCAGGGCTGTACACACAGACACACACACACATACACACTCTTTCAAATAAAATTTGACAATTTACATTAATTGGCAATTAACTAAGCTTGATTATTTTCATATTTTGTTATTATGCAAGAAGCATTTCATTAGACAAGTCAATATTAAGATTATACCTGAAAAATTATCTACTATATGCTTGATCCTGTGGTATGTGCCAGATATCAAAAATGACATGGTTCTTGATTTCAGAGGATTACAGTCCAGTGTAATACAAACAGATACATGTGATCAAGTAGTATATAAGCCAAGTGGCAGTAGGATGCCCAGAAATCAAGGGAGGGCCAGGCATATTTTCAAGGATATCAAAAGGCTTCACAAAGGAGGCCAACCTTTACAGAAAGGTACCTTAGCCATTTCTAAATAATAAAAATTTGATTTTAACCCATAAATCTATTTTGTGTATAGTTATCATGCAAAGAATTTTCACAGACACATTAACAACTGAGAGTGAAGTTTACTTACAGTTATCTTACGAGGACAGTCATTAGAACAGAGGCCACTAAGAACTGTGGAAAAATAAAGAACAAGCCATTATTATTGTTACAATGTAAGCTTATATTTAAAGTGAGCTCTAATTCCTTCTCCCCAAATCTGTGAATATGCTGTTGATTCAAGATGACAAGAGGAAATCTATTTTTTAAATTTGAGTGAATAAATCCTGTTATTCACAGGGTGCCAGTATTTCAAAAATTTTATTAAGTAATCAAGAGGCTACTATTTTGTGAAATATATAGGTGAAAAAAAATCACACCATGCCTACTTGTAACAAGCTTTTAATATTGAAGTGTCTTAAACCAGTACTGGGACTGGTTTTCACTCTTTCATTCTGAAACTTTACATGACTTAACTGCTCCTCTTTTCCTTCTTTCCTCAACTCTAGGCAGATACTGGCACTTCTTTTGCATTTATCCCAAAAATGATTTTTATTAACCTTCATTTAAACCATTATCTTGCGGAATAGTATTTATTTATTTACAAGTTGTCTTTGTACTAGTATGTAAACTCTGCATTATTTTATTCTTATTTTCTCAGGCTCTAGCCCAACATTTTTTGCTCAATAAATACTTGTTAAAGTATTATTTAAAAACATGCAGTACTTAATAAATGGCTACTGGGAAGAAAAATGAAGTTATACATTATCTCATAACATAAAATTTACATTTGGCAAAGACACAACAGGCAAAGAACCAGAAGAGACATTTTTCCAAGAAGATATACTGATATACAAAGCTCATGAAAAGATGGTCAGTATAATTAATGATTACCATAATGCAAATCAAAGACAACAAAATGCACACTTATGTTCATAGCAGCTGTATTCAACATGTCCAAGAAGTGTAAGTAATCCCAGTGCATGTCCATTGAATATGAATGAACAAAATGCTATATATCCAAACAGTGGAAAATTATTATTCTTAGAGAAAGGAAATCCTGTTATAACTTAGATGAACCTTGAGGGCACTATGCTATACAAAGTATGCCAGGCACAAAAAGATAAATACTGTATGAGTCCACTTTTTTGACATATTTAAATTAGTTCATAGAAACAAAATAAAACAGTGGCTGGGGGAGGGAAATTGGGACAGTTGTTAAATGGAACAGTTTCAGAAAAAGTTCTGGAGATTTGTGACATCTACTGAATTGTACACTTAAAATGATTAAAGTGGTAAATTTTATAATTTGTATTTCTACCATTAAAAATGGTAAGAGACCACTTCATATACAGTAGGATGGATATAATAAACAAAGTAAAAAAATAACAAGTGTCAGTAAGGATATGGGTAAATTAGGTCCTACATACATTTCTGGTTAAAACGTAAAACAGTGTAACTGCTCTGGAAAACAATCTGGCTAGTCCTTAAAAGGTTACACATGGAGTTTCCAATTAAATGCAGTAATTCTATTTGCAGATGTATCTCAAGAGAAATTAAAACGTATGTCCACACAAAAACTTGTAAATGAATGCTCACAGAAGTATAGTTCATTATAGCCAAAAGGTGAAAGACTTTTGTCTATCATCTGGAAAAGAAAATGTGGCAAACTCATACAATAGGACATTATCTGGCAATGTAAAGGGGTAAAGTACCAATGTATGCTACAATATGGAAGCAGCTTGCAAACACTGTTACATGGAAGTCAGTTAGAATGACTACATATATAATCTTACTCACATGAAATGTCCAGAATAGCAAATCTATGGCTACAGGTTACCTAGGACTTGGGGGTTGGGCGATTGAGGATGATAGCTAAGGTTAAAAGGTTTCTTCTGTGATGAAAATGCTTAAAAAGTGATTGTGGTAATGTTTGTACACTGAATATTCCAAGTCATCGAATTTTATAAATCAAATGGTTAAATTGAATCATATGTGAATTATATCTCAATAAAGCTGATACAAAACAATAAAACTAATTTTAAAATAAATTAAAACTAATAATAAACTTGGAAAAATCATGAAGCAATATTATTGGTAATATTAAAGAACTTTTTGGTATAAATTATGAGAGCTATCAAGTAACAGAAAACAAAGAGGACAGAGAAGTAATATACGTAAGAAGAAATACAAATAGTAAAAAACCATGAAAACTCTTATCTTCGCTAGTAAGGAAAAACAAATCAATTTTATACCTAAAAGAAAGGCAAAAAAATGAAAAGACCAATAAAATCATCTATAGGAAAAACAATAAAACCAAATATAAATGACAAATCAGGAAAAATATTTACAACATATCCCACAAAGGATTAACTTCCCTAACATATGCTATAATGCATTTGTAAATCAATGATGAAGGGTTATCCATAGAAATAAAAATACAAATGTCTCATACATATGGAAAATGTTGAAATCTTAGTATAAAAAACACAAAACAATTCTTTTCACCAATATAATTGGCCAAAAGTAAAAAGTTTAATAATCCCTTGAGTTGGGGTGGGTATTAAGAAGTGTGTATTCTCATATACTGCAAGTTGAATTGTAAACTGACACAATATCTATAGAGGAACACCTACTAAAATAAAAACCATTTATTCTATAAAGTTCAAAGCCAGGCAGAATTAATCTAAATGTTGGAAATTAAGATAGTAGTTACCTTTGGACAAACTGGGTTAGTAACTAATAAAGGGGTGATATGGTACATTCTCGTTGCTAATATGTGTTTCTTGATCATATGCGTACACTAACATTGTGAAAATTTATTGATCTGTGCACTTGTGTGTACATTTCAATAGTATGTTTATTAAAGATGCAGACATTTTAAAATTATTTTTAATTTAAAATTTTAGGGAATTTACCCTACAGGGTATTCACTCTGATATTACTTATAATAATATAATAATAATACTGACCTCACTAAATTATGTTATATTAATACTATGTGACAGTATTCAGGAATTAAAATAATAAGGCAGATCTGGATTATATTGCTCGGCATAATCTCCAAGATAAATTGTTAAATGCAAAAAGCAAAGCTTAGAACTATCACTTACATCCATATATACTTGCATATGCATAACATATTTTGTATAAACACAAAGAAGAGGTTGCTTTGGGGGAAAAAAAATTGGACCACTGGGAGACAGAGGTAAAAGGGAGATTTACTTTTCCCCATATAATTTTTTGTACCATTTGCATGTATTACTTATTTATAAAACAGCTTTATTAATGAAATTAAAAATGTAGTGAGCTCAGATTACTATGTGGTAAACCGTATATCATGATGGTGGCAACATGAATATTTGTAACTCTTGGGAAAGGTAATTTGTTAGTGTTACCCATTACATTAAAAACAGGACCTTCAACTCTTCAGTTTCATGTCTATTTGGAAAGCACCTATGTATTCCTAAGGGAGTAATCCTCCATACATTGTGAAACAACCATGGTATTATGGAATAAAATGGAGCTATTAACTCAAAATGAGAGCAAATTGTAAGTGGGGTTCACACTCACTTGCTGAGGTAAAAAACCAAGATGCAGACAAATGTTTGTAAGATTCTTTTTGCAAAATGTTCCTTGAAACCCACAGACATAACACTGATAAAAACAAATCAGAACAGTGGGTATAGGTCTACAGGTAGTACTGACTGCACTGGGCGGGGGTATGAGGACAGTTTCTGGAGTACTGGAAATATTTCATTTGATTTGGGTGTAATAACTGGGGGTACATTGACATAAAAGTTCACTAGCTATATATTAGAACCTTATCTCCTTTGTACGATCCTGCTATAACCTTCTATTGTTTTCTCACCTTACACCAATATGGATGTATTTAGCCTGGGTCTGACCTGTTAATTATGAACATATATTTTTTTCCTTTGACCATTGCTGCAAAATTCACCTTCACCATCTGCACATTTATTCACGGTCATGCTGTCATTTAAATAAGCACAATAGTTAACTTGATTGGGCCATGGGATGCCTGGATATTTTGTTAAACATTTTCTAGATGTTTCTGTGGGGATTTTTATGAATCAGATGAACATTGAAATCAGTAAACCAAGTAAAACAGATTGACCTTCATAATATGTGTGGGACTCAACCAATCAGCTGAAGAACTGATGAGGAACATCTACTAAAATAAAAACCTTTACCTGAGTAAAACCAAATGCTGACTCTCTCCTAAGTAGGAATTCTGCCTGTTGGCCTTCAAACTAGAATATCAGCTTCTCTTGCCTGACAAACTGAGGCACTGGTTCTACCTGGTTCTACAGGGGCCTGCTGGCCTTTGAACCAAACCAGGGTACTAGCTATTCTCTCCTTCTAAAGCAGCATCTAGCCTGTAGACCTGAACTGGGACATTAATTCAACAGATTTGGGATTTTCCAGCTTTCATAATTGCATGAATGAATTCTTTACAATATTTATTTTTCTCTTTTTCTTTTGCTATATTGTTTTAGTTCTAGAGAACTCAAGTATCTGTAGTTACCGAGTCACTGACAAAATCTCTTTACCATTCATCAATGGGCACCATCAGTATTCTCCCTGGAACACATTTCTGCAGTTTTCTCATCCCTGTCCTGGCTTTGAGCACACTAATTTACTACTATGTACTTTGGGTATATTTTGTAGAAAAATTTAGAAATACGGAGAAGAAAATACAAGTCACTTGTAACCCAACCATCCAGGTACTGTTACCAATTTGCAATATATCTGTATGAACTGAATGGCTTTATCACTCCAAAGTTCATATAGTAAAGTCTGAACCCTCCATTCCTCCAAGACACCCACCCCCATGTGGCTGTGTTTGTAGAAGAACTTTTCTAAAGAAGCAATTAAGAGTATAGGATGTCATAAAGGTAGAATTCTGATGTGATAGGGTTAGTGTCCTTAATAAGAAGAGAATAAGAAGAAGAGAAGGACTTCTGTCTGTCTTCTGGCCATTCACCCCTCTAAAAGTAGAGGTCATGTGGGCACACAGCAAGGTGGTGGTGGCCTACAATACAAAATAAGAGGTCTCAGGAAGAAATATACCTAGAAACCTACTTGGTACCCTCATCCTGGACTTCCCAGCCTCCAGAATAAAGAAAATAATTTTTTTTTCTTAGGCTGCCTAGCCTGTGGAACTTTATTATGGCAGCCCAACACACACATATGTGTGTGTGTGTTGGTATACATATACACACAGTATACACACACATACATAATTTACAATTTTTGAAATCTTTTTGGTTAATGTATATAATCCAAACTTTTCCCTATCATAAATATATTTCTACCATAACTGCATGATATTCTGTTGTATATATGTGTGTGTGTGCATGTATACACAAACACATGCTCTTATCATTAGGACATTTAAGTTCTCTCCTAACCTATCATCAAATTCATTTTCTTTTTAAGAATACCATAGCACAAGGGACTATGGTGATAGGACACAGGTGAATTGGTGGGAATTTCATGGGGACTACACGGGAGGGAAAAGATATGAAGAATGATATAAAATATATAAAGTAAAAAAACACATTAAAATTATAGGGAAGCTATTTTAAAATTAATTAATTAATTAATTTTCTTTAATAATTAATTTTATTTAAATGGTTGCTTTCTTTCCTCAAGCGTAGTCCCCATAGAATTTCCCCCGCCAATTCATTGGTGCACCATCACTATAGTCCCTTGTGTTCTTCCTACTCTTGTTTTGATCCCTTTCCCTTCCACTCCCCTGCAGAATGTTTCTGATTTATAGTTGTTTGTTCTTGTTTTGTTTTGCTGTTGTTTTTCCTTGATCCCTTATATTCCTCCTACTAGTGATACTATCTGGTATTTTTCTTCTTAGGACTTATTTCACTGAGCATAATCCCTTCAAGCTCCATTCATGCTGCGAATAGCATTAGTTTATCTTTTTTGATTGCTGAATAGTATTCAACTGTGTACATATACCAGATCTTCTTGATCCAGCCATCTATTTTTGGGCTTGAGTTGATTTCGAGTCTTACCTATCATAAGTAGTGCTGCAATAAACATAGGGTGCATGTATTCATTTAAATTAATGTTTTTGTGTCCTTTGGGAAGCCCATTTTTGCATAGTTGGTGCAGTATACAGAAATCTTTGGCACATCTCTGATAATTTCCTTGGGATAAATTCATAGAAATAGAATTGTTTTTGGGTTTAACTGTAACAAGCCTTTGGTAGGTATAGTGAAACTATCTTCTAGAAAGATTATCAAAAATCTTTTTGGCAAACTCTGATCTTCTGGTACAAGCCAAACTTTAGCATGAATTTGCTTCATGTATGCTCTTCCTGAATCCTTGCGGCAAGACTGTGAGGTAAGTCTAGATAGATGCTCCTCTAAACACTCCATCCCCTTTTCTTTTCAGAAGAGGAAACCAAAGCATGGGCCAGTACATTATTCAAGGTCATAAAGCAAATGTAACTTTTTTGTAAGATCATGTGGCCATTAGACACTGATTCACTGAAAGAACATATTATTCTATTTTCATGAGAGATTAAAAATCAATGAACCATTTGATTATTTTATTTTCTATACATGATAAAGTTTGTCTTATTTAGCATAGTTGAGAGTATTTACTCAAAAATTACACTGTAGTCTTTTTCATTTTATACATAAACTAAAAAGTAAGTTCCTAAATATGGATTTTATAAGACTTCCTCTGTCAAATCTGAAGTTTCATATATAGCAATAGGATCGAAATGACCAAATGTAAATGTATCATACATATATATGTATGCGTCTTATGTGTGATGCCTATACAAAACAAATAGAAAATTCATTTCCTTTGTTTTTGTAACACAGATTCAAGAAGGAATGATACTAATGCTATTAATCATTGAGCTTAATAAACATGCTTAATTAACAAGTTTAATTAGGAATTCAGAACTCCAAAACAGTATTATAAAGGTTAACCTGAAATTATTATTTTTTTCTACAGGACAACATGGTCTTTGCCCAGTAAGAACTACATGGTTACTGTAGTAGGGAGGAAAGTTTCAGTGTATAGCCTCTTACCTACTTTCAGTAATTATACTGCTTTTTAAACTTGGCTTATCATTAAAATCTCTGTGACTCACCCATTAGAAAAAAAGGGATGTACCGGCCCTCCCTGGTGGTGCAGTAGGTTAAGCAACGCACTATGAAACAGACCACAGCCACTACAGCATGAGTTCGATCCCTGATGCCAGCCTGGGAGGTGACCCATATGGTGTGGCAGACTTCTCCTGCCTTGCCCGCTGCTCCCCTCAGCAGTGTTTTTCAGTCGATCTGCCTGTTCTGCTCACCACTGTCTCTGGTGGATCCTCTCACCTCCCACGACTCTGGCCTGTACCCCAGTGACTGTATGCATAAATAAATAAATCTTTTTTTTAAAAAAAGGGATGTATCTACTCACATACCTATGTCTTACTATTTTCTTCCCATCTTAATAAAATTTAAAAAAGTATAAAAAATGTTAGCTCTTTCAATGTGCAGGCAATGTAAGAAAAAAATCTTATTCTCTTTCTCATATTTTTCATGTAATAGGTTCACGAGTACAGTTTAAATCATAGCTTATTAAAATTAAATATAACTTCTTCCAAAAAGACAGAAAGTACTGAATTAAAAATACTGCTAAGAATTCAATTTGTTATGTCATTGGTTCACCTTCTGTTATCAATAGCTTTTTTTGGGTCACTTTCTCTTTATATCAGATTAACATACTAAGTTTATAGGTCATAAATATTGATGAAAAATAAATCCAAAAGTAGTCTTTTAATACTAACAGTGGTTCAAAGCCATAAGCTCATTTATCTAGCAAAGTGGGAGACTTGAATAGCCATGGTTGATTCCATATAGGCTCTCTAAAGTCAGAAATGCAGAGCAGAACCAGGAACATAACTTGTTATTTTTATAAGCTAATCCTCATTTTCTCTTCATTATTTGTAAGGTTATATTACTATAAAGTTATAAATTCCCATGCATTGAGATTTCAAAAATGACCATCTGTAGGATACTGCATAGTATTCTATGTGGATGGAAAACCCATGGAAACCATTTATTAGAGGGCCTGGCACATGATATGCATGCGGCATGGAGAATGCTCAATGCTTACAATTGTTACACTTTTCCAGATTTTCCAAATGTTCTATAATGGGCTGCCTTATTTTTGTAATGAGTAAACAAAACAAAATAAATACTAAACCAACACCTTATCAATAAAAAAGGAATAATCTTCTTGCATAACCAAAAAAGTAAAAAGGGTAGGTTCTGATGATGTTTCTACAAATATCGCCCTGAAATTACAATTTTAATACTTCATAATGTCAAGCTTTAGAACAAGTAAAAAGTACCATTATATCAGTGCAAGAATGTAATTTCCCCAAAGACATTGGAATAGAAATTCTATCTTTTGTGCTTTAGTCAGAATAAAAGAAATGTTACAAAGCAGCATTTTTATTACAGCAAAAGCTCACTTCTTAGAAGTGAGATCATTATATATTTTATATAAAAGCATATGGGTTTTGAGTGAAGTAAAACTTATTTTTCTTAAGTAACTATAACAACAACTGGGATGATGTGTTAAAATACATAAAGAGGCCATTATGGAAAAGAAAAAAGGTAGGGAGATACCAGTGTACAATTCCAGTCCACTACCATTATATTTTTCATCACTGTGAGCTTCCTAAAGTCAAGGACTATTATTGTTTGTTTGGTTTTTAAATCTCTCTCTCTGATGTTCATTTAATATATTGAAAAAATGTTTTCTTTTTTTTTTAAAGATTTATTTATTTATGCATACAAGCACTGGGGTACAGGCCAGAGGTGTGTGGGGGCGGTGAGAGGAGTCACCACAGACAGAGCGGGGAGCAGAACAGGCTGATCAACAGAAGCACACTGCTGAGGGGAGCAGCGTGCACAGCAGGAGAGGTCTGTTGCACCATGTGGGTCCCCTCCCTGGCCGGCAGCAGGGATTGAACTCGTGCTGTAGTGGCTGCAGTTTGCTTCATAGTGTGTTGCTTAACCCACTGTGCCACCAGGGAGGCCCGAAAAAATGTTTTCTTACTAACCAGTTGATCTTCGCTGAACTGTAGTCTAATTTTTAGAAGCTAAAGAACTGTTAATCATTTCATAAATGTTTAGGAACTATAAGTATTTGTAATATTACAAAATCCAATATAGTTTTATTATAAGATTTTATGATACTCTTTATAATAAAGTGTTCTAAAACTAATTTTTAATATACCTAGTCTTAAAAAGATTAATGAGATCTAGGAAGAGGGCCTACTCACAGAATTAAATGAACAACAGTAATTAAAATACTAAATTAATATGTATATTACTGGTTATTAGTAGATCATATTAATTTAAAACATGACTAATGGGATGTGCAATCATTAGTCTTCCTTAAAATGACAATACTTAATATCTTAATAGTTCACACATTCTTAAAAATATTTATAGTATAAAATCTTGGCTTCTTGCTTTGTGTTGCAGTTTGTTAGTTACTTTACACAAATGACAAAAGCAGAAACTAGCAATAATCATGCGTAAACACTGTAATGCCAAACCAATAGCCAAGTTGGGAGAAAGATGAGTAGAACAGAGTCAAAGCTGTAAAGGTCAATACTGTATAATGATTTTAGTAGTGTTTAAAATGAAAAATCTTTTCTTGGATTATAGTTGAAAATTCATATTCATTCTCTAAAAATAGCTTTAGTTTTTTATTTCTATAAGACAAATGAACATAAAGCAAATTGCATAATCAAATACCATGTCTGAAATAAAGGATCCCTTCCCAGCCTCTTCATTTAGACATTATTTCAGATACTCTATAAAATCCTTTTTTGTTATTGATGACTTATTTTTCAATTAAAAATCATACTCTCATTATAAAAAACAAATAAAGAAACACAAAGTAAAATGGTAATGATCTTTTCAGTAATTTTGATCCTGTTTTCTATACATGCAAACACATTAAATATTAGGTGTGATAGGTATATGTTTTATGCACACATAACCTTTTATACATCAACATATTTTCATAGGCATATAAATGTGCTAAAATTCTTGCTAATTCAAAAGAAATCTGACCTTAAAAAATTCTTGGTTCTAGTTTATACGGTTGAAAAATTTTAGTAAATAATTAAAAATACAAAACATACACTTCCCTCCATTAATTTCCTAAATGTCATTATTTAAAAAGTATGAAGATAAATGTGTAGTCATCAATAGATATTGTGAGGAATTTGTAAAGGATATTAAACATATAAGTAAACTAAGAAAATAGTCAGTGATAACCTAGTCTGACCAGGTCAGAATTGATGTAGCAAAAGTGGATGGATTCTTAGAGGACCACTGAAGAACCTTTAACCTCAGAACTGTGACAGCTGAGAACAAAGGCACCCATAGTGGCTGGAAGAACAAAGACCAACTAAAAGATTATTGGAACCATTGTGCCAAGGCTCAAATGGGGCTACTTTTGTTACTAGGAGGGTCTAGCTAACTAACTAAAGTGGGAGACTTGTTCGGATTTCTCACCAGTGTCTTAAATAATTTTAGAGTATTGCCAAAAAGGAAAAAAAAAGAGCAAACCTTTGAACCCATATGGTGAGGTAACACAAAAGGCTCAGTAAAGTTGTGAGACTGTCTGATAAATTCTGCCTCCCTGTAACTCCCCTTTTCTTCTATCCACTGGGAAGCATTCTGTTCAGACTCAGAGAATCAGATGACCCCTTGGTGGAGAACATATGAATCAAGGACTCTTATATACTATAAGATAGTATATAAGATATAAAATAGTATATAAGATATAAAATAACCTTGTTAGTGATGCTCACAGAAATGAAAAATGTACTGAGCAAAAATTACGCTTTAAACTAGATAAGGGATGCAGACCAAGATGGTGACAGAAGTTACTTCTGCTCCTGAGAAAATCATCTAATAGTTAAAAACAAGGACACTACACCCAGAGAGTCCTGTGGCTTGGGGAGCTACTAAAACACTCCTTGGATAACAAAGACCAATACAGATAGCAGAGGAGAAGAAGAAACCGTGAAGAGAGTCACACTTCACCAAAGACGAAGTGACTCAAGACAAATTCCTGGAGGCTGGCTTATAGTAGGAGATCTGGAGAACTGGGTTGCCAACTGAGCCAGGAGCTGTGGCTGGTGAAGAGCTAAACCATGTGGAAGCACATGCTCTTGACTGAGGAGAAACAAATGCAGAGGAGATGGGGCACAGTCCATGGGCTTGGTCTTGGTAAAAATAACAAAGACAGTGTAGTATAATGCATTTCCCCTACTCTGTATAATCGGGATTGGTACTGGTCCCATGAAGTATGCTCACAGTGCCCAGGATTTAGTGTCTCAAATCTGGAACCCCAGAGATAAAGAAATAAGTGGTGCCAAAAATACCAGTAAATCTTCATCCCCCAGCATGTTCTCACCAGTGGGTGAACTTCTCTGGGCCCTTCTACCACTATCTGACTCAGCACTGTAAGAAAGAGGACACAGTAGCTATCGAAGTCAACAATGACCAAAAATATAAAACCAAATGAAATAAAACAAAGGCTCCATATGTAGTATGAATATTTCAACTCTCCAAGTGACTATTACAAATATTTTTCTAAAATAGATAAATCTAAAGCAATAAAATGGACAAATAAAAAAATGTATGTGTCACCTTGAAATCTCAAGAAAATAAGGGATCAGAAGGGGAAAACAACTCTCCAGAATCCAACAAGAAGACATGGAAGATTTCATCTCCCCATAAGATAAAGAACTCAAGATGTTAAAGAAGCACAAGAAAACAGAGGATATGTCAAAATGACTTAAGAGAACTCAAAAGTTAAGTAGAGATTTAAAAATTCAGTAAATAGTATGACCTGAGAAATAAAATTAAGGAATACAAAATTGAAACTTTAAATTAGAAAATAACAGTGATTATTACAAAGCTCAGTAGATGGGATTCCACAAAAGCTATGGAAACAGAATAGACCAAATGGGAGACTGAGTCAGTGACTACAAAGTTACTTATAAACAAAGGATGCAGGTGGAAAAAATGAAATATGAAGTAAAAAAATGAAACACTTCAATAACTATCCTACTCTAGTAAGGAAAACACCACGAGGATAACAGTTCTCCCAGAAGGTAAAGAGAGGAAGAATAGAAAAGAGAGCTAATTCAAAGTAGTAAAGGAAAACTCAGGCATGGAGAAGGAACTATATTCAAGTCTATAAGCTAAAACTACACACTGATATCTAAATGTAATGGGACCTATAAGACCCAGAGTAATGAAAGTATCAATAGTTCAAGAAAGAAAGAATATGAAGTGAACAGGGGAAAATAAAGTAGGTAACTTATAAAGATACTCCCATCAAACTTTCATTCCACTTTTCAACAGTTATACTATGGGCAATGGGAGAGTGGAATAACATATTAACAATACTCAACGATTAAAAACTGCCAGCCAAGAGTACTATATTTTGTAAGACTCTCTTTTAGATGTGAGGGAAAAATAAAGGCCTTATTGAACAAACAAAAGAGGAATTTGCCAACACCAGGCCTCTCTCTGTAAGAAATGTTGAAAGAAGCTCTCCTGTATAAATTGAAAAGAAGGAAATCTACAAAACAGTGATTAAGGAAATATGTGGTATCAGAAAATGAAAGACATATGATAGTAGCAAGCCCCATATAGAAAACAATCACTGTTAATGTAAATAGAATGAATCCACCAATTAAAAGGGACAGTGTGTGATTGGGTCAGAAAGCAAAACCAAATTTTCTGTTGTCTCCAGGAGAACGATCTGAAGTTCAAAGACAAACATAAGCTAAAAGTGAAAGGTTGAACATTGTGGAAAGCTTTATGGAGGTTCCTCAGTCTACTAAAAATGTAGCTACATTATGATCCAGCAATCCCCCTTCTAAGAATATATTCAAAGGACACAAAAACACTGATTCAAAAGAAACCCTGCACCCCTACGTTCATTGCAGCACTATTTATAACTGGTAAGACTTGAAACAACCCAAATGCCCCAAAATAGATGATTGGATCAAGAAGATGTGGTACATATACACAATAGAATACTATTCAGCAATCAAAAAAGACAAACTAGAGTCATTTTTTGAAACATGGATGGAGCTAGAAGGGATTATGCTTAGTGAAATAAGTCAGAAGGCAAAAGAAAAATATTGAATATTTTCACTTATAGGAGGACTATAAAGGAGCCAAATAAGGCCTCAAGGAAAAGAACAATAACAACAACAAAAATCAAATCACCACAAAACAAAAACAAAGAGACAAAGACAAATCAGAGACACTTAGGGGAGGGGGTAGAGAGAGTGAAAGGGATGAGGACAGAAAGAGCAGAAGGGACTGAGGTCTTGGTGCACTAGTGTACTGGTGGTGGGAATTCCATAGGGACTACAGATGATGTCAAATATACATGAATAAGAAGAAGGAAAAAAAAAAGTGAAAGGTTGGAAAGAATCCTACAAAGAAATTGTATCCTGAAAAAGTCTTCAACAGGTTCTCTATCAGAAGAAATAGATTTCCATTTAAAGAAGCTGTTAAGAGATGGGGATGGATGGTATATAATGACTAAGGAAAAGCACTTCTTGAGAGGACAGAACACTCATTAATATACATGCATCAAATGAGGGAGACTCAAATATATGAAAAAACTATTAAATATAAAAACAGATAGTAATATATATACAACAGTAGTTGGGGACTTCAGCACTCCACTAACACTAAAGGACATATCAATCAGACAGACTATTAACAAGGAAACAACTATATATGAGAAAAAATAACAGACTGGTTTTATAGCCATAATAGGGCAACACATTCCCAAAAAGTTGAGTACACATTCTTTTCAATGCATATGTAACATTCTTTTGGGTCACAAAATAAGTGTCAACAAATTAAGAAGATTGAATTCCTATCAAGTATCTTCTCAGATCACAATGGAATCAAACCAGAAGTCAATCACACAAATACAGTGGGGAAAAAAACCTTAAATATGTGAAGAATAAACAGCATACTACTAAATGACTCTAGGGTTAACAAAAAAAGCAATGGAAAATTGAAAAATAACTGGAGGTGAAAGAAAATGAAGATGATGCAAGCTACCAGAACATATGTGAAACAGCAGAAGTTGGACTAGGAGAAAATATATAGTAACATAGCCATAATCAAGAAATAAGACATATTTCAAATATATAATCTAAGCTTAATTTATGGAACTAGGAAAAGAAGAACAAATAAAACCAAGATCCACTAGATGGAAGGAAATAATGAATATTAGAGTAAAAATAAGTGAAGCAGAAATAACAAAGTTCAAAAAAATAAATACCAACAAAAGGTGGTGCTTTGAAAAAATAAAATAGGCATATCTTTAGCTAAACTAACTAAGAACAAAAAGGAGAAAATGCTATAAAAATGAGAAATGCAAGAGAAGTTAACACATGTCAGCAGATGCAGAGGATCATAAGAGGCTATAACGACTAACTATGCCAATACCTAGAAGCAACCTAGAAGAAAAAAAAAAATTGTTTAAAGCATACAACCTTAAAGGATTAAATCAGGAAAGAGAAAATCTGAACAGCCCAATGACCAATGAGGAAATTAAATGGCAATAAAAAATCTCCCACAAAAAGTCTAGGACCAAATGGTTTTATTAGTGAGTTCTACCAAACCTTCAAAGATGAACTAAAACTTAACCTTCACAAAGTCTTCCAAAATCTGAGGAAGAGGGAACACTTCTGAATACACTTTATGAAGTCAACATTACTTCGCTATCAAAAGCAGACATACATCACAAAAAAAGAAAACTACAGATTACTATCTCCCCAATGAACATAGATGCAAAAATCTTCAAAAAAATCTAAGCAAACTGAATTTAACAACAACTTAAAAGAATGGCCAAGTGGGATTTATTTCAGGGATGCAAGGATAGCTCAATTCTTACAAATTTATCAATGTCATTAAGCAAAAGGAAAGGTGAAAACTGTATGATCAACAGATGTCAAGAAAGCATTCTACAAGATTCAACATGCATTTATAAGAAATATTTTTTAAAATGGGGCTAGAAGAAACATCATAAAGGTCATATATTAAATATCCACAGCTGACAAAATACTGAGTGGGGAAAAGCTGAATGTTTTCCCTCTAAGATCACATATAATACACAGATGCTCACTTTTGCTACTGCTACTCAACACCTTATTGGAAGTCCAAGTAGAGCAATTAGGCAAGAGAGAGATATCAAAGGAATACAGTTTGGAAAGATTAAATTAAATTTTCATTATTTGCAGATGGCATGATCACATACAAGAAAAAGCCAGAGACTCAACTAAAAAAACAAATGGAAATAACCAATTCAGTGAAGTGGCCAGCTACAAAAGAAATATACAAATATCTACACATTTTTATTCATAAACAATGAATTACAAGAGGAAGAAATCAAGAAAATCCCATTTACCACTGCATAAAAAAGAATTAAGTGCCTAGGAACAAACTTTACAAAGGAAGTAAATGATGTATACAAGGCAAACTGTAAGTAATACATTATAAAATAAAAGAAGACAGAAAGAAATGAAGATAGTCTTTGTTCAAGAATTGGAGTTTTAAACATAGGGGTACATATACTCTTCTGAATGAGTGGATGGAGCTCGAAGGGATTATGCTCAGTAAAATAAGCCAGAAGGCAAAAGAAAAATATCAGATGGTTTCACTTTTAGGAGGAATATAAAGGAAGCAAAAAAAAAAAAAAAGTCTCAAGGAAAAGAACAATAAAAAAAATCACAACACAACAAGAACAAAAAGAAAGATAAATCAGAGACACTTTTTTGGGGGGTAGGGAGAGTGACTGGGATCAAGGCAGAAAGAGCACAAGAGACTGAGGTGATGGTGCACTGGTGAAATGGTGTTGGGAATTCCATGGGGACTACAACTGATGTCAAATATATATAAATAAAGAAAAATAAAAGAATTGGAGTTTTAATATTGTTAAACTAGCCATTATACCCAAAGTTATATATAGATTCAATGCACTCCCTATTAGTTTCCATTGCATTATTTTCTTTAATATTCTTTCCAAACAAACTGCTACACCAGTATTAAAGTCTAATAACTCAGTCTTATAGTCTCTATTTCCAACATAGTTAGTACTTTTCTTAGATGGTATTCTCCTATAAAGAAGATATTTATCTTGTCTCCTTTATATTTTTCTGTCAGTATAAGTCCATGTATATGTATTTAATTCACTCAATATTAATGTGTCTGTTAATGTTAAAGTTGCTTCTTGTAGTTGGCTCCTATATCTTTTTGATGTTTTCTCTGGTATAGTAAGATATTCCATATTTCATCTTGTACCTTCCTTGCCTAGCTCTAGATCTAGGTCTTGCTTCTGACCTTTCTTGAAGAAAAGGTTAGAATATTAGAGAGGTTAGAATGTTAGGGCTGTATTTAAGAACCAAATTTTGGGTGTTCAGAGTTTTATTACTTTTAGGTTCTCCCACTGGACAGAGCTAGGGTTTATAGGTGTGGCTACATACACAAAGAACAACAAATGCATCTATACCATGAATTCATACCATTACTTCCATTTTTATATATTTTAAAAAATTAATTAATTTATATATATTTGACATCAATTGTAGTCCCTATGGAATTCCCACCACCATTTCACCAGTGCACAATGACCTCAGTTCCTTGTGCTCTTTCTGCTTTCATCCCAGTCCCTCCTCACCACAATTTTCCTTTTTGTTCTTGTAGTGTTTTTTTTTTTTTTTTTGGATTGTTATTGTTCTTTTCCTTGAGGCCTTTTTTTTATATTCCTCCTAAAAGTGAAACCATCTGATATTTTTCTCTTGCCTTCTGACTTATTTCACTGAGCATAATCCCTTCTAGCTCCATCCATATTTTTACAAATGACTCTAGTTTATCTTTTTTGATTGCTGAATAATATCCCATTGTGTATATGTACCATGTGTTCTTGATACAGTCATCCATTTTTGGGCATTTGGGTTGTTTCCAGGTCTTACCAATTATAAATAGTGCCACAATAAACATAGGGGTACAGGTATTCTTTTGGATTGGTGTTTTTGGTAAAAAAACTAAACAAAACACCAACAACAAATGTTGGTGAGGATGTGGAGAAAAAGGAACTCTACTACATTGCTGGTGGGAATACAAGTTAATCTAACTACTATGGGAAGCTGTATGGAGGTTCCTCAGTCTACTAAAAATAGAGCTACCATTATGACCCAGCAATTCCACTCCTAGGGATCTACCCAAAGGATACTTCCATTTTTATTCCAACACAAAATCTCAAGAATTGTTTCTAATGATATGCATTTGTAAATTTCTTCTCTAGTACTGAAAAACTAGGCTCCCATTTTCTTAATATATTTACTTATTTGTTCATTGCTACCTATTCCCAACCATGCTAGCTGTCTCTCCCACCTGATACCCACGTTCATCATACAGATACTATACTTATTTTGTTATGTATGAGCCTAAATGTTTTATTTTCCTTGAAGTGATAAGTGATACTGTATTTTAAAGCTTGGTTAACACTGTTTTTAGTATACAGTAATGCAATATATTTTTTTCAAATTATGTTTATTGAAGTGAAGTCTATTGTATATCACTGTATCTGCTTTGGGCATTGTAAGTTTAAACCTCTATAAATGTATATTTTCATACCCTACCCACCATAAATGCCCTACCATGTTCTATTTTGTCCCTTCTGTACCCCACTCCCATCCAGTTTCCTCCCCTTCTGGCTCAGTTTTACAGTCAGATGTTAAGAGTTTATTATTGGTTTGATTTTGATTGACCCTTTATATTCCACATATAATTGAGAACATTATGTATTTGTCTTTCTGCTTCTGATTTGTTTCACTTAGCATTATCCTCTGCAGTTGTTACAAATGACAGTTCATCCTTTTTTATAGTAGTATTCCATTTTAATTAGCAATCATCTGTTTATGATTTACATATTTATAATATATAGATACATATATACTATACACACAGAAAATTTTTCTCATCTACTCTGACTTTGGGCATGAAGTCTGTTTCTATAACTTAACTATTCTAAACAGACCTGCAATGAACATAAGAGTACATATATCTCTTGGAATTAGTATTCTTTGCATAGCTAGTTAGGAGTGGAATTGCTGAGTTATCTAAATATTTTTTAATATTTATATTTCATTAAAATATTTTTAATATTTTGAGAAACCTCTATACTGTTTTCCATATGAGCTGGAACAGTTACATCCCTACCAAAGCTGTAAGAGAAAAAGATATCAGGAAAAGATAAGTAATAATGAGCATTTTCTCTGGTGCTTGTTGGCCAACTGTATGTCTTTTTTGGAGAAGTGTCTATTTAGTTCTTTGCCCCTTTTTCTGATTAGGTTAAGTTGTTTTCTTTTTGTTGAGTGTCATTAGTTATTTATATGTTTTGGATATCACCCCTTTGTCAGATGTGTTTTGTGTATTTTCTCCCATTCAGTTTGGTGTATTTTTTGTTGTTGAGAATTTCTTTTCCTTTTCAGAAGATTTTGGTTTCAGGTATTCCCATTTATTTATATTTGCTTTTGCTTTTCTTGCCACTGGAGAACCCCCAAGGTGTTTTAAAATATTAAAAATAGATACATTATATCATTTATCAATCCACTTCTTGGTGTATATCAAAAGCAAGCAAAATGCTAATTTGAAGGGATATAAGCCCTCCTACCTCTGTTGCAGCACTATTTGTAATAGCAAAGCTATGGAAACAACCTAAGTGTCCAACGACTGATAAACAAGAGTAAGAAGGTATAGTACATACATATGCTGGAATATTATTCATCCTTATAAATGATTAAATCCTGCCACCTGCAACAGCATGGATGGAGCTGGAGGAGATTATATTAAATGAAATAAGTCAGAGAGATTATTTCACTCTAGGTGATTTCACTCATATGTAAAATATAGAAAAACAAAACAAAGGAATTAACAAAGTTGAACCAAAACAAAGCATAGAAATCTTACTGCATAATGGAGGCTATTAGAGGGGGAAAGTAGAGATGGCAACAAAATGGGGAAGAGGGCCCAGTGGTAAATGGTGGTGAGATACAGGTGCTTGGGTGATGGATGTGGTGGGTGATGTAAATCTGTGGAAGTGTGAACCTCCTGAATCAATACAGTGCTGTAAAACAATGTTTCCTCAAATAAAAATAAATACATGTTAACAATAAATCATATAAAATACTCACCAATGACTTTAACAAAATAAGCATCTGCTTCAAAGTTATTTTTTAGCATATGAATGGCAAAATCATTCTTTGTATATCCTTTACTTAGTACTACAATGTCCAAGATACCCTGGGAAAAAAAAGTAAACATAAAAAAAAAATAAACACACAGTCCTAGATCAAGTGAAGAAATGATGAAAATGCATGTCATGTGTATTATATAAGTACTATTTGCTCACTTGATATTTAAATGAAAAATATAATTAAAAATATATAATGCCATGAATAGTTTAATATGAAAAATACCTGTAATTCTAATCGCTGGAGGTACTTTAGTATTTTGGTGTATTTCTTTCCAGCCATAACTACGTGAATTTTTGAAGGCTTATGATATGGACTGCCAAATTGTTTCCAGCCACAGAGGTGACAGTAACATCATGTTATCATGCTTTTTTTCCTAAAAATTTTGCTAATTTTATTTGGGGGGAGGGGTGAATAGGTGCACTTATTTAAATTTCCAGTTGCTGACACTGAATGAGGCTGATCATTCATGGTATTTTAAAAATATGTTGGCCACTTTTTTTTAATGTAAACTGATATGTTATATTTTTCCAATGGAAGTTTTTGATGACTTATCTCAGTTTGTACAAAGTCTTTTTCAATGGTAAGAATATTAATTAATTCCCTTTTTCCATAGCATATTCACTTCACAGAATCAAGGCAAAAATTTAAATTCCCCTTATGATATTTTGATGTATAAAAAATGAAAAACTAATTTGTAGTCAATACTCTTGATTGAGATATTTTTGGCAATTATTTTTATACTTGGAAACTGCTAACAAAAAGTGAAAGCAGGCAGGAAAATAATTCATAGAACTGAGACTCAGCCTTTTACATAAAATCCAAACCAAACCAAAAGTGGGCTTGGAGGAGACATAGAAGTCTTGATGGGCATTTTACTTTTTAAAATAATCAAGTTATTTTACAAGGGTATACTGTGATGTATTCAAATATAATATATTATTCATTAGAACACATTATTATTCTATGTGGTAAATTGGCTTTTCAAAATCAGAAAGGAGGAAAGGAGGAAACGAGGGCTCTGAGTAACTTTAACCTGGCAACTGAAGGGAGAGGCACAGGAATTGGGGCATTAGATGCTACTTCTGGTTCACAAAGTTAAGAAAGTGACTCTAATGATCTTGTGAAGGTTCAAGGACCTGTTATTTGTACTTTTGTCCACTTGTGCACCATACTCATTTGCAAATCTCAGAGCATGATTCTTTAGGGCCTTAATCTAAATAAGTACAAAATGAGATAAAGGTATTTTCATATTGCATTATACTGATAAGTTGGTGGTTTCAATGAATTTGTTTCCTCTGTCATTTAACATTGAAGGGGGTTTTCTTTAATTAACTCATTTGTTTTCATTATCTCATCTACGATTTTTGGTCAATAAGGGTGCATGAAAGTGAAATAAGGTGGAGATGGTAATTAGATTACAAACGCATGGGAGAGCTCTGAACTCACATCTTCGTAAATGTCAAAGAAGGTGGCCACCACAGCATCTCTGATTTGATTTAGGTCTGTTAGCTCCCAGTAGACTTTAAACATACGACGTGCCTCCTCACAGCTTGCATTGTTACAAGGGACATTCTCCAGTAAAAAGGCCTGCTGATTGCTGTAAGACAAACGGAACACACTTATTAGTATATCAATAATGTATAACATCAGCTATGCAGTATTTCCTAGACTCAAAGTGATGGTAAATGTTATACAGTACAATGATATGAAAAATATCCCCATTATCTTACTATTTTTTTGTTTATGAAAATCTTAGATTGTTGACCACCCTTTGTTAGCTTTTAACAAACATCGTCTGAGTATAATGAGTCGATGGTCTTCCTCTCTTTTATGTGGATTCCAAAATCTGTCCTTCCTCCCTTGCTGCTTCACAATCATCTACCCTGTGTTCCATCACTGGGTATCTGGGCACTGTCATTATTCCTTTGGCAGTAACACCTTGGATGAATATTTGCTTTATAATTGGAGAACCCTGATAAACCCCAAGCCCAATGCAGTGCATTTATAATGTTGTAATTTCAGCCTCCCAGACAGGCATTAGGGTAGACATTGTTCAGCCCCTCTCAGATAAAAAAAATATTGCACTTTGTAAACTATATAAAGTCCTCACCCTTGACTCCTATTCAACAAGCAAATGCTTATGAGTTTAGATTTGAAAGCAGATTACCAGGATTCAATCCTGGCTTTGTAATTCAGCAGTTATGTGATTTTGAGTAAGTTATTTAACCTTTGAAGACTTAATTCTTATTTGTAAACTGATGAATAACAGTTATAGGGCAGTTGAAAAATTCTTGAAATACTGTATATAAAGTACTGAGAGCAATTCCTGTCATACAGTTAGATCTTTGTAAAAAGATTTGCACTTTCATTATTCTTATTTATGATGTGCAGCTATGCAAAAAATATTTCCTTTATAGAACTTTTAAAAATAGTATAATTTTATGTAGTGGCTCCTATTTATAGGCATTTTTCTATTATATGGATTACTTTACTTCCTTTCTTTCTACATAGAAAATAATAGACCAAGGGGCTTAAATTCCATTACTGCTCATTTTTTCTAATAATTATTGAAAATAAAATGATATAGACATATTTTTATTCCACATGAAATATTATTTTGGGTCTGGGCAATTTGGAAAAGAAAAACACACTATTTTAGAAAGAAAAATTTCTTAGTGCTCAATATAGTTACTATATACAAAATATTCAATTTTAACAGTCTACTAAACATATCATTGGCTTCAAATTATTTTTTTAGGTTAAAAAAAAACTCTAACACAAAAAGTTTATAAGAACAATTATTTAACAATCTGGAAAAAAAACTCCCAGATTATAATATTTACTTGGAAATCTTTGAGGAGACTTTGCTCAAGACCCAACATATAACAGTATTTTTCTAAGAAAAGGAATAATGACTTATGATGTCTCCTATCAATAACTGATCTTGAAATTTTAACTTGTAATATAATTTCCCCATGCTACTGATAAAGGTAACAATTTCAATAGGTATTTCACAGAAATGAAGCTTATTCTATTATGTTATTAAGAGATTAAATTATGATAATGTGACAGTCTTTCTACAGTCTTCTATAATTGATACATATTGATCAAACTTTTGCATGAATATATACCACTGCCTTTTCTTTTCAAAACTAATGTACTGATTTCATTATTAGATTCTAATTCACCCATAATTTCAAGTACATAATACAAATATCAATTTAATTTTTGTTAGGAGTCTGTAGGCCTCTAAATGCCATGCACCAAAGACTCTCATCTTATTGCTTACTACCTTGAATTTGCACAGAGGAACTTGAGGTCTATAAAATTTTGGTTCTTTTAAGTTTGAGTGATTCCTACAGGGAGAACCTAAGATCTTACCTTTAAAATTGAAATTCCATATAAGCCAAGGAAGGAAGAACCTTGATTTATTTGGTTTGGAAAATTTTGCTTCTATGAGTCAGTTTCTCTATCTGTTCATCAGTTTATCTTTAAAAAATATTAATAAACTATTACAAAAGCTATTATAAAATTTAAGTAAGAGAGACATTTCAAAAGTTGAAATTCTTCCTTTCTAGGGATAAGCACTATGAAGTTGGTGCGCATCTTTCAAACCTTCTTTTAGGAACCTATTAGTACATATACATCCTTAAAAAATAAACTAACAACTGGGTTCTACTACACATATTTTTCTGCAACTTCTTTCTATCCAATAATATATGCATAGGAGTAAAGTGGATGAAAGGGCATGTAGTTTGAAGAAGGATTTTTGGAATCTATTTTGAAAATTCCTCCAGGAAAAATATATCAATGTATTTCCCAGCAGGAGTTAATCAAATTGCCTATTTTCCACCACACACTTTCTTTTCCACACCTTTTCTTTGTACATGACTGCACCCTGCAAAGCTCCTTGGGCATTCCTCTGAAGTGCTTCTTGAGTTTCTATCTCCAGGACTGCAGTTCTAAAACCCTGGTTTGCTGGGATACTGAATACAAATTGTAACACTTTCTTTAACAAAGCTGCTACAACTAAGAGCTGCTGAAACACTACTAATGTCATAGCTACAATTTGACCAAACTTTGGGTATTGTGGGCCACATGTTTAAAAATTACTTTTCCTTGGGCATTTGTATGAGGAGTTCTATGTTAGTTGTCTGGTCAAAGGACATAGGTATTTTTAAATGTCAGTAGGTAAAGCTAAACAACCCTCATAAAAGTGTACTGATTTATAGCTCCAGTAGTGCAGGAGTATAAATCCTTCTTCACATCTTGTCAATATTAATATCATTGTTCTTTATTTTTGTCAACTGGGTAGTTTAAAAGTTATCTATTTTTTTTTATAATAAGAGAAGCAGAGTATTACTTTTATGTTTATTAGCTATTCATGTTTCTTCTGAGAATTGGAACTTATTTTTTTTAATTGTTGATTTTTAGGAGATCTCTGAGTGTTAGGTACATTAGTCCCTTACCTATATTCTCAAATAGTTATCTGTAAAAATGGAGCCAGAAAACACTATATCACCTCAAATGGCTTTTATAAGGATGAAAAGAGAAAATACATACTAGAAGGTTTAGACTAGTGCTTGGTACACAGCATAGCACACCTGTTATTCAATGCACACAGCATTCAATACCTGTTATTAGTTTTCTGGTGTCCTTCACTAAAAGGTTTATAATATTTATATAGTCATATATGTCTATTTTTTTAAATAGCACTACAGAAATGTTAAAGTTCATCAGGTACACTGAAAAGAATACCAGATGAAAATCTACATTAACACAGAGAAATTAAAAGCAGCAAAAATGTTAAAATATAAACAATCTTTAATAGTTAATTTTTTAAAGAGAATTAAAAATTAAAAAACATACTGTGTGTTCTGTTTGGTAGCATACAGAAATACAACTGACTTTTATATATTAATCTTGTGCTTTGCTACCTAAACTTTTGGTAGATATTATAGGATTTTCTAAATAAATGGTCTAAGAGCAATCAAAAATTGCAATAAGAAAGTGTTAGTGATAACAACATAAAACGAAATACTAAAGTATTTGAAAAAAGACGTGCAAGATCTGTACATTCAAAATAAAATACTGCTAAGAGAATCATGTAAAGTTAAATAATATATCTCATGTATAAATTATATACTTATAATTAAAAAAAAAGAACCACACACACAGATTAAATGTAATCTATCAAAAGAACTTTTTTTGGAGAAACTGACCAACTGATCCTAAATGTCATAGAAAATATCAAGAACCCAGAATACCAAAAATAACTTGGGAAAAGAATAATAAAGTTGGAGTTCTTAGACTATTCATTATGAAACAACAGTAATCAAAACATTGTGGGCCTCCTGCAGAGGGTGGGGAACAGATGATTGGAAGAGAATAGGGAAAGATGATATGTATGGCTAGTTAATTTTAACTAAGGATCAAAGGAATTGAGTGTAGAAAGGAAGTTTTTTCAAGGTGCTAAAACAACCAAAAAGTGAATGAAAAGGCAAGCCAGAGAAGAGAAAAATGTTCAAAAATAACATGTACAATAAAGGATTTCTAAATAAATAAATTTCAAAACTCAATAGTGAGAAAACAAAGACTCCAATTAGAACGTGTGCAGAAGTTTGAACAGATACTTCACTAAAGAATATAAGTAAAACACAAATAATCCCATGAAAGGATGCTCAAAGGTCATCAGTTATTAGAGAAATTAAAACTAAGACTACAAAAAGATACACTACAACAGAATACCTAAAATTAAGAAGATTTGAAAGGCAAAGTGGTGAGGAAATTTTGAAGCAACTGGAATTGTTTGGCATTTTCTTTAAAAGTTAAACATGCACCTTCCACAAGATCCCCATTATTACGTTTGTTGGTATTTACCCAAGACAAATGAAAGCTATGTCTAGACAATGACTTTTACATTGCAAAAAAAACATTTATTTGCAAATGCCACACCTGATAAAAACCCATGTCCATTAATATGCATATGGATATGATAAGCAAGTTGTGATATATATGTACAAAGGAATACTCTTTAGTTATAATAAGCAATTAACTAAAGATACACAAACACTGAAACTATGTAAGTTTGACAACATTAGTCATCAGGAAACTATAAACCACAATGAGAGAACACCTGGTCTTATGAAAATGATGGCTACAATAAAAAAGACAGATTAAAAAATTCTGGTGATGAGGTGGGAAATAGGAACCCCTCATCTAAAGTTGATAGCAATGCAAGAAAAGAAAATAATAACAACAACAAAAATATAAAATGATACAGTCCCCTTAGAAAATTGACTGGTAGGACCATATATGTTTGAATATAAAGTTCCATTTTACTCCTAAAACACAACTCAAAAGAAATGAAAACATGTCCACACATGTAAGGATATACATGAATGTTCACAGGAACATTATTCATAAAAACCAAAAAGTAGAATACAACCCAAATATCCATCAATTGATGTATATATAAAATGAACAATGGAAAATTACTTAACAACAGAAAGGAAGTAACAATATATGCTATCATATGGATGAACCTTGAAAACACTACACTATCAGACAAGACAGTCATAAAGTACCATATCTTATATGGTTACATTTTATCAAATGTCCAGAATAGGAAAAAATTAGAGACAGAGAGTAAACAATTGGTTTCCTAGGGTTGATGGGATGGGATTAGGAATTGATGGCCAAGGAAAGTAGGGCTTCTTTACAGAACACTGAAAATGTGATAATGTGACTGTGATAATGGTTGGACAACTGTGAATAAAAGTCACTAAATTGTATATGGCAAATGGGTGACTTGTATGATATGTGTGAATTATCTGTCAGTAATGTTGTTAATAGAAAATAAAAATAATTGCAGATAATTACAACCCGTAAAAGAAACCCATGGGAAATGTTTAAGTGATATACCCCCCCACACACGCACATATATATATACACACACTTAACAATAGAGATATATATATATACACGTGTGTGTGTATTATCTTCTCTGAAAAGGCCTATATTTATGCATCTAGTATCGCAGCCTTTTGAGGCTGATTTTAATTTCTTTGAAAGGCTATAAAATCAGTGTTGCTTCTCAACACACTACTACTTGACAAAGTTTGAGTTATTCTAAGTTGTTAATATGTTATGTGAATCTCTGTTATTTCTCATTAAGAAAGGTAGCAGATAGATCATTTAACTTGAAGTTTGATTTTCTCCCTGGCTGCTCTTAGAGCTTGTGTATGTCCACTTTATGCATTTCTATCTCCAGTGAGTTTTGCTCTTTTAGATTATCTTAACTCTCTTCCTCTTAATTCCCTGATTTCATTAGCAGCCTAGGCTCCCACAGAAGGAAAAAGAACTTCAGTTTGGGTATATATCTGTCTTTCTGCATATACCTTAAGAAAAACAGTTCTACACAAAGAAGAAAAGCAAGCTAAGAAGAAACACAAGACCATTAGGAATCCTTAAAAATGAAACAACTTTTAAAATTGCTGCTTTGAAACTTGTGCTGCCATTTATTGGTAAATGCAGAACCCTCAGTTAATCTAACAACATAAAACTTCTAATTAAAAAAATTCTACTTTGAAATACCAAACATTATTGGAGTGTTTGTATAATACAGACTACTGACAATTAGTGATATTCGAAGGAGGTGATAAACTTGATATTCAAATAAAGTTCACTTCCGTTATGGGACAAATGTGGTTTTTTACTCCTCAGAGTGATTAGGATATGAGATTCAGTGGGTAGACAGTAAATGTTAGTTGAATGAAACAAGGAAGCACGCATCTTTTGTAGAGGAAGAAAAATTGAAAGGCAAGACTTTGGATATAAGACTGAATACTAAAACTTCCTGACAAATAAATGATTAGAAAAGACTTTATCATGTTTTAATTTATTTTTATTTCTAAGGTTTTCTTTATATTTGCAAATTTGGTGGTCTCTACAACATTTTAGATTAGGTAGTACAATCTACTTTTTAAATGTAAAATTAAATATAATGGTCATTTTATTTGTTAGTTGGATAATGGTATATGCAGACATTCAGACTTTGAGAAATTTATGTATATACTACGACTTAGCATATAGAACAGAAGGAACAAAGATTGTTTAACAAATAACAGTAGCTCTTATTTAGTTGTTAATACTATAGGGTATAGTAATGAGGATACTAAGATGAAAGGGAGAGTGGAAATGATGAAAGGGACAAGTAAATGATGGTACTATCATGAGATCAACAGTACACCAAGAACAGGCTTGGGGAGAAGATACGTTTAGCTTGGGGGTGCCACAGGTATAACATCCAGGGGTAGATCAATCAAGTAGTTATATATTCAAGTGAGGCCTGATCCAGTAATTTCAAAGCCGTAAGCTTGTAAACTTGGCAATTAAAACTGCCAGTTTATGAAGATCATGCAGAATGAGAATAAAAGCTAATAATGGAACCTTCATTTAGCTACCAAAATTTAAAGTAGCTCAGGTGAAGAGGAGTTCTCAGAAGAGATGGCAAAGGAATAGTTAGAATACAGAGAGAACCAGAAAAATTTCAGGAGTATGTGATCAACCCTCAAATGCAGGTGATATAAAAAACATTTAGTGTGCACTGGATCTTTTAAGTGGAAGTTACTGGGACTATGTGAGGTGTTTAGTAGAGTGACTAGGTTAAAGTTAGACTGTGGCAGGCTAAGGGTGAATTTGAGGTAATAAGGAAGAGACAGCTGTCCAGAGTCACAAAGATACATACCTTTAAATCTGAAGACTTGCACATATTTAAGTAAATATGGGGAGGGGAGAGGTGGTGAAGGAGAGTGGAATGAGAGGATTTAAGACAAAGGAGAGAGGATATTTAATGCAGCAAGATTGAGAGGCTATAGGAGGGATTGAAATGGAGGGGCTATCTAATAGAGACAGAGAAGTAAATGAGGAAGCTGTTACAATAATTTAGGGTAAGGAAAAAGTGACAAAGTAGGAAGGTGGCAGTGAAAATGAAAAAGAAAAGAAATAAAAAATTATGAGAGTGTATTGTACTTGGTAGGTGCAGAAGAGTCAAAAGTAACTTAATGTTTCTAGGCTAAAATGACTGAGTCATGGCCATATCTATAGGTATGTATATAGTTAACAGGGAAATTATGAGAAACAGTTGGATTTGAAGAGAATGGGAGTTATGATTAAGTTTGGTTTTAGATAAGGGAAGTTTGAGGACACAGACATCCAAAAGGCAGAGAAGATAAAATCTGAGATAATGATCTGGGAATTATTCATCTAGAAGTTAAGATGTACACTATAAATTTGAAAGAAGTAAGTGAAGGAAGAAATACAGGAAGAATCAATAGCTGAAGTGTCTGTCTTGTGGAATGTCTGGGGGGGGGGCAGAAAAAATATTAAAAATATAAAATCCAGAAGAATGAAAGGTATATCTTACAGTGATGGAGAGAAACTTTTGTAATTCATTATTAGTGCTGAATTTTTTTTTCCTGAATATGTGAACTCTAGTTAAATATGAGTGATTTTTACTTTTTTTTGAGTTGTGTAATATGATAGTCCAGCATCCAATAATGGCAGATTGGTTAAATCAACCAACCCAATGGAATATTTAAAAATTATCAAAATGATATAAAATTAATATCACTGACATGTAAAATTGCATATAATATGTTAAGTTAAAAAAACACAGGTTAAAAAAAAACAGTATTAATGGTATGATTTTGTTTTGCAAAGTAAACAAAATATCACATACTCATGGGCACACAGAGGTAGACCAGGGTTTGGAAAGATGCCACACTTAAGACTTATGATGGTTGTCTCTTGGCGGGCAGGATTTTAGGCTTATTTTATTTCTCTTGCTTTGTATGCATTTTTATGTAGTAAGCAAAAATCAGTATTTTTTTGCACGCACCAATCTCTCTCACATCACCTATTTTAATTCACTGAACAATCTTAGGACTTTTTCTTATTTGTAATTTGCTTCTTGATTTGTGTCTTATTTACTCTTTCCAAGTTATCACTCTTATTCACACTTGTATCCTCAGAGCCCAGAATCTGCTTTAATAGGAAAGAGCCTTAATATTTCTTGAGTTAAAGTTAGTAGGTGAATGAAACAAGCAATAAAAGCTTATTTCTTGTTAAGCATTGTCATCCTAAATTCCTCTATTTTTGAAGTGATCAAGTATGTAGAAGGAAAGGAAAATGGTGGGTAGGGTCTCCACCTATGATAAGACTGAATCTGAGGATGGTCAACATTTCTCTGCACTGCCTTGTGGTGTATCACACAAGGCCCAGAATAGCCTGGAATGCTGCACAAATAAAGAATGAGTGTGACAAATTGATACAACTGATTTCTATAATAATAACACATAAATCTTGTGTAATCCCAGTAATCTCTTGTAATGCTTGTTACTGGTGCCACTACTCAAAACATTTTTTGTGATTTCTTTTTGAGGATGTTTTTAAAAGTTGTTGAGCCTAATCTTAGTGACAGTAAATCTTCAATGTGAACAGTGATTGTGAACTTAAATGTTAGATTTAAGATCAGTAAATAGGGGGCCCGCCCTGGTGGCCCAGTGGGTTGGGCGGCGCACTGGGTTGGGCGGCGCACTGTGGGGCAGGCCGTGGCCACTGCAGCACGGGTTCGATCCCTGCCTCCGGCCGGGGGTGGGGACCCACATGGCGAGGCAGACCTCTCCTGCCTCGCCCGCTGCTCCCCTCAGCAGTGTGTTTCTGTCGATCTGCCTGTTCTGTGCCTTGCTCTGTCTGGTGGATTCTCTCACCACCCCCACATCTCTGGCCTGTGCTCCAGTGCTTGTATGCATAAATAAATAAATCTTTAAAAAAAAAAAGATCAGTAAGTAGGTTGGTTAGCATAATCCTTGTAAAAAAATAACGAAGTTTAACTTTTTAACTGAATTAGTTTCACTGAGATATAATTCACAAACCATAAAATCTACCACTTTAAAATGCTTTATTTAGTAGTTCTGGTATATTCGCAGGGTTATACAGCAATTACTACTACTAAATTCCAGAATATTTTCATTGCTCTCACGTGAAATGGGTACACACATATACCCTCATGTGGGTACGCATGACCACAGGCAATTCTTTTTAGGAATTCCTAAAGTGTTTCAAACATTATTAAATAATTAAGCAATAAATGTCGAGTCTACCAAGGTGAATTCTCTGGACCACTGATTCATCTGTATATATATATATATTATGTATGTATATATATGTATATTTTAGTTATAAATATCAGTCATATTCATTTGTAATTTGGGATACCAATGAAATTTGATCCATGATACCAAATTGTTCTGTCATCAGTCATATTTTATGTTTATACTACATTCTAAAACTTTTATGAAATGTTCTTTAATTTATGAAAGGCAAGAAATCCTAAGTACTTAAATCCTGTAAGATGAAAAACTAACCACATTTAAATTTTAATTTTTCCTTCCTGGGAGAAGCTTGACAACATGCTGAATTAAGGTAATTATATACCTTTAAAAGGGAGCATTATCTCATCAATGAAAATGAATTAAAATAAGATTAAACCAGGAACTATACATAATCAGCTACTAAACCCTATATTAAGCAGAGGACAGAACCTGTAGATAATTAACTAAAACTCAGGTTGAAAGAACAAGGAGATGTAGCACAATTAGTGCTTCTATAAAATTGTGTCAGGTCTTTCTTAACTGTGAGTGACCCCAAATAACCCAGTTTAAAATTATCACCCTAAGTTGTTTTTTATCCTTACTTGAAGGTGAGAATATTTTTTTTTTTTTGAGAAAATTTCCTATTCTTGGGCTAATAATGGCTTAAAAACTGCCAAGTGATGGCATATATGGTAATGAAAATTTATAGGAAATATCACCAGTAAACCATGACTTCCACATTAGGATGCTCATGCTAAGAAATAAATTGTTGAAGACCTAGAAATGCTGTAGTGAGGAGGGGTGGAATTTGCTTGCAACCTGAAACAAGATATGTATTTTAAATTTCCCTCTTGTACCTAAGCATATTCATTTGCTTTTCTACTTAGTTAAGTCAACACTGGTTGTCTTATTCTTGAATGGAAATGGTAGGTGGGGGCTCTAAAGGCTCTAAAGGTAGTTGCTCCTGAAAGATATTTAAATGTAAAATTCTGTAAAGGCTTGAATAAAGATCTAATCTCCATATTTATTTTTAATGGAGAAGGCAGTACTTAAACCTACATATTGTTTGTCTACCATGCTCCCCTGATAACCTCTCTAATTGACTTCCCTTTCTCCTCCACCCTTTTGTCTTAGCTAAACTACATTTAAGATGGCATCTGAAATCACACGGGTGAATTATTAAGTCATTTGGAGGTGCTCTGATTTATACATGCTATTATTAAATTTTGAGGCACTTTCTCTTATCTATCTGCCTGATCTTTATTTGATTATTTGCCAGCATAGAAGAATTGGATAATTTCTTTAGCATCTTATCAGGACTTAGAACTGAATAACATATTTTCTTGGAATATGGTAATTCCAGACTGCTTCTTAGCTATTAGAATTTTTTAACTGCAGTTTTTGTATCACTAAGGGAACCATTTCTAAAGGGCTATTACAGGTCTAAACAAAAATACTAGTAAGTAATACACATTAATAGCTATTTAAAATTTTTGGTACATTTTATAGGAAGGAGTTATATCTCACACAAGAAAAGATTTTCAAGCATCAGGTGAAAATCATGATTCATATACATTTAACTTCACAAAGTTAACTATGCATACTGCTTAACATACTGTGAGAGAATGATAATATATAATCTGTTGATCAATAATTCCAGAATTGCAAAGGCTAGAAATTTTATTTCCAATATACTTTAATATAAATTTATTTCATAATATGTATTTCATGGATAGGGAGGGTTATACAAATAGAAATACATACACAGATATATGTATATATATATGTCTATATGTGTGTGTATACATAAACACACACAACTTGTGGGTGATTTATGAATTTTTAAGAGTAATTTTGCCATATTTAGACTTTTAAAAACTTAAATTATGATTGAGTATATACCAAAATATAAACAGTAGTCATCTCTGGGTGATGTGATTATGGGTGATTTTAACTTACTCTTTTATTTATACTTCTTAAGTATTTATAATTTGCATTTTTAGAAAAACAAAATAAAAATACTGTGTTATATGTGCATTTTAGTAAGTTGTTTTATCTTCTACTACGTATTAAAAAATAAACTACTTTCCATGTAAAGGCATAATGCATAAGCATGACAAGTCAGTGGTACCAGATAACATCATTACTATTCAATATTGTAATGAAGGTCTGGTCAATGTGTTAAGGCCAGAAAAAGAAAGAAGAGATATTCTTGTATAGCAAGAGACTATCCAGAAGGCAAAAGAAAAATATCAGATGGTCTCACCCCTAGGAGGAATATAAGGGACCAAATAAGTGACCAAGGAGAGGAATTCAGTAATAATAATAATAAACAAAATACAACAAAAACAAAAGGAAGGAACCAATTGGGGACTCTTCGTGGGGAGGAGGGAGGAGATGAGATGAGGGCAGAAAGAGCACAAGGGACTGAGGCAATGGTACATTGGTGAAATGGTGTTAAGAAATCCATGGGGACCACAATCAATGTAAAATATATATATATATATATTCGCATGAGAAATCCATAGAATATACAAATTAGAATGGGAGAATAAAGCAAAATTGATGCAGACAGATCCATGCATCAAAATCAAGTCCACACATACCAATAATAATTAGAACATGAATAGAAAAAAAATTCATTATAGCAATGATATCTGCACACTATCAAGGAATAATTTAATGAAAGATGTGTAGGAGTTAAAGGAAAGATAATGACAAAACATTACTAAAGACTAAAACAGTGAATAAATGTTATGAACTGAAAGATTCAACATCATAAATATGCTAACGCCTCATAAAGTAATCTTTAAATACACTATAATCAAATTAGTCAAAGGACTAACAGAAGTTTTTTTTGTCAAAGAAGAAAAATTAATTCTGTAATTTATGTGGATGAACAAAGGAACAAGAATAGTCAAGACAACTCTGAAGCAATAAATTACACAGATGATAGTCTCAGATATCAGAACTTATTTTAAGCTACGATGATTAATACAATATAGAAATGAAACAGAGACTGACAAGGAAGGTGAGACACCAGACTAGGAAGCACGAAATAGAACCATGCACATAGAAAAACCTGACAGATGACAAAGGTGTTATTATAATCAGTGGGGGAAGAACAGTCTACTGAATCAATATGGGGACGATGTTTATACAAGAGGAAAAGAATAAAATTAGATTCCTTTGATTCAATACATAAAAATAAGTGTTAGGGAGATCAAAGCCTATCTTGTGAAAAGAAAAAAATTTTAAACTTTTATGATAAAATACACAAAAATATCTTTATGACAACAGGCTATATCAGTATAACTGAAATAAGATCAAGAAAACTGAGATTGCATGTAAATAATTTGCATTTACTTTATGTACATTTTCTAATATTAAACTCAATGTAGTTGGCCCTACAAAAATTCTCTGTAATTTTTGTCACATGGGAAGAGTTAGTGGTTATCACTAACATTTGGTACCTTATATGTAATGTTATATAAAAATATGTACCATATATATTCAATTTAACTACCAGGTCATAAAGGACAGAAAATTATGTTAAAACATATTTGCTTATTTTATTAGCACTATAATTGATGCATTTTTATTTCTCACTTATAAAAATATGAAAATATGTTTATGATGATCAAAATACCTGAAAACAGAAATTTAGATAGGCAATTTTATTTAGACATGTTATTTTATTTTTTATTTACATTTTATTGAGGTAACATTGGTTTACAACACTATGATTTAAAGGTTAATATGAATTTTTAATTGGTAATAAAAAAACTGGATTTATAACCAAAATTTGAATTTTCAGGCTATAAAGATTGAAATAACACATGTACTAACCCAGTAGCCATTAGGGTACATGTGGATACTGAGTAATCGAAATGTGGCTAGTCCGTATTTATACATGCTGTAGTGTTAAACAATGGACTTTTAAGAATTAGTACATATAATACACACAGTACAATACCAAAAGTGTATTTTTAAGATTATGTTATCTAAATTACTTCTATCTGGAGATGACTATGTGATGTGCAAATATAGTTATTTTAGTGGCTAGATTTGGGATGCAATTTATATTTCCAATTCAAGCTCAGAGTTGCCTACAATTAGAAAATATCTTAGGCAAACAACACTATTAAAGTATTTCACAAAACTATATGTAATAGGCAGAGGATAAGTTTCAACTTAATGACAAATATTCCCTGAATTATCTTTATTTCCTGGCCTAATAAGGAGTTAGAACTTTTATGTTTGTTCATTTGTGGGTCCTGAATAGTTTCTAGTGTTTCTTTAAAGCAAACAATCACATTTTAACAGAAATCACAAATGGAGATGTCTTCATGTAAGTAAGACAGACACAAAGATGAGAAGGTAGAACACAGGATTCCCTGAATTCTCAGATGTATCTGAATGAAGCGAAGCAAATGTGACAAAACTTAGGATTTTTTTGAGTGGGAGATATGCACGTGACTAGAGGTCATCCAGTCACGGCTGGACTTTGTCAGTCTGGTTCGGGGACAGACCAGGAAGCTAATGTTGCCTCTTTTCATACTTCATATGGCATGGCATGATGCCCAAATGCCTAAGCCCCAGGTGAAATGGGAGAGAGTATGAGAGAAGAGAAGGGATAAGAGGCAGGCAAACTTGTGATTTGTATTCCTGTCTGAACCAGAAATTTGGTTGCCATTAAAGACCTGTTACATTCAAACTTAGATGAGAAATATTACTGCATAGAAAAATTGTGAAACTAATATTTTGGAATCTCTGATGCTGAGACTGCAGCATAAAACTGGTAATGGCAGTGGGGAGAAAGGAAGAGATACCATATATGAGTGGCAAATAACTCAGCAACTAGAGTAGAAAATGATTATTATGAGCTCATAGGAATTACTGTCACACTAAATATTACTCAGTGACAGCACAGCTATGTACAATAAAAGAGAGTACGTAAGAAATGGTGACTACATAGAAAAGCCTTGAAATTCTTACATTTCTTATTTATTCCACACTTTCATGAGAACTGAATCTTGTTTATTTCTTACTGCTGAGTTTAAAATTATATATTATGAACTCAAGTCTTTTTTGAAGATGAGATTTACAAATATTTTCTCCTCCTCTGTGGCTTAAAACATTTCCTTAATTATGTCTTTTGCATAAGCAAAATGCTTAAATTTTCAATAAGATCAAGATATCAAAAGTTTTTTTCTTTTATTGATTGTGTTTTGGTGTCATGTCTGAGTTCTTCAATTAACCCTAGGTAACAAAGATTTTCTGTTCTTCTAAAAGTTTTATACTTTCACATTTTAACTTTATTATGTGTTAGTTTTCATGTAAGTTTTAGCTTTCATGTAAGCAGTGTGAAGTTAGGTTGAGGCTATTCTTTTGTGACTATGTATGTCCAACTGTTTCAATAACATTTATTGAAAAGACTATTATGTCTCCACTGAAATACTCCTGTATTTTTTTTTTTTTTTGCCAAATACAAGTTAGCTGAATTTGTGTAACCCTCTAATCTGTTCCACTGCTCTATATATCCATCAATTTGCCCATACCACACTGCTTTCATTATTTTAACTAATAATAAACTCTTCAACTCAGATGATATGATTCCTTCAATTGTATTCTTTTAAAAAAACAAATTAGCTATTCTCAATCTTTTGCTTTTCCACATAAACATGCAAAGGGGGCAGCTCCCACAAGTGGCAACTAAAGTGAGGGCATTTTTATGGGACTGACACTTTAAAACTATGGAATTTGACACTAATTTCAGGTAATTATTGTCAGACAGGATTGAACTGTTGGACAAACAAATGGTGTTGGAGAGTCAGAGATTCAATTTGCCATTACTTTGTAAATTTGCATTTCTGTTAATGAAGGATATTGGTCTTTGGTTTTCATTTTTGTACTCTGTGTGTTTTGGTATCCAGGTAATATTGGTCTCTTAAAATGAGTTAAGAAGTGTTCCATAATCTTTTCTTTTCTGGAATAGATTATACAAAATTGGAATTATTCATTCTTTAAATGTTCGGTAGACTGTAAGTGAAACTATCTGGACCTGGAGATTTCTTTTTGAAAGGCTTTTAACAAAAAAATTAACTTATTTAATAGTTATACAATGGCTCACATATCTATTTCACTTTGGATGAGTTTTGAAAGTTTGTGGATTTGAAGGAACTCATCCCTGATGTTTATGTTGCCCATTTGTGCATGTAGAGTTCTTTATATTAGTCCTTAATTATCCTTTAAAAGTCTGTGGGTTCTGTACTGATACCCTCCTTTTATTCTCTCATTGATATTTTTCTTTTAATTTTATTGAATTTTCCTTTTATCTGTTTTATTTTCTCTCTTTTCATTGCTCAGTTTATTTTGCTTTATTTTTCTAGTTTCTTGGGTTGGAAGCTTGTTAATTTGATAGTTATTCTTTATTTATTGAAGTAACATTAGTTGATAAAATTCTATAAATTTCAGATGTTTAGCATTATAAAGGCACCAAAAGTCTACATTCCAGCTATGATCATACCTTAGAACTCCTATTCCCACTTTTCCAACCCAACCCCCCCTTCCCCTCTAGTAATCACCAATCTATTCTGTGAATCTAAACATTTGTTTTTGTTTTGTTTATCTTCTACATATGAGTGAAATAATAGTGTTTGTCTTTTTCCACCTGACTTATTTTACTTAGTGTAATGCCCTCTTGGTCTATGCATATTATAAATGGTGCTATTTTGATGTAATATTTGTGTAATTTAAATATTTGGTACTATAAACTCTCATTTTTGATATATTGGTATCTTAATTTTCATTTAGTTCAACACACTTAATTTTCATTTAGTTCAAGATTTCCTGTTATCTTTTATTGATTTTTTTTGTTCATTTCCACATGGTCATTTGTTGCAAAAGTCAATTATTCAAGGTTTATTTGAACTTGGTAAATGTCCTTGTGCTCAAATTAAAAGAATGTATATGCTGTTGTTATTGGGTAGATGACTCTATAAATGTGAATTAGCTATCTTGGTTTATGATTTGGCTCAGTTCTTCTTGTATATTGTTGAAAAACTGTTTAGTGGCTCTATTGTTTACTGAGAGAGGTATACCTGTACCATCAACTGCATTTGTAGATTTGCCTATTTTGTCTTTCAGTATTATAAATTTTTGCTTTCATGTATTTGTAGTTTTGCTGTCTTATGCATACACATTTAGAATTGCTATTACAAAGAGGAATATTACTCTGTTTCTGTAATCTTCCTTGCTATGAAGTCTACTTTATTGGTATCAAAACAACTGCTCCAATTTTCTTTCAATTAGTGTTGGTTCAGAATATTTTCCCCACCCATTTACTTTTAACTTACTTATATTTGAGGTTATTTTCTTGTAGATGGCTTATCATAGGGGAATCTATTCTGACAATCTCTTTCTTTTAAACAGTGTGCTTCAATGATTTATAGTTAATATAAGTATTGCTAAGATACGGTTTACATATGATATGTTAATAATTCCTCTGTTGTCTCCACTGCTTTTCATTCTTATCCCATTTTTGCCTTCCAGTTCACTATTTGAATATTTTTTTAAAAATCACATTTTCATTTAACTATTATGTTTTTGAGTATCTATGTATAATATTTTTTATGTAGTGGTTACTAACAGGAATACATTTAATACAACACATTTCGCTATATACTAGCCATCATTTTACCACGTTAACTGAAATGTAGAAAACTTACCAGTTAGGTCTGTCTGCCTTTTAGGATATGATATCTTTACTATTATTGCTTTATATATTGAGAGCCGTATCAGAAAAGTTACATTATTTGCTTTTAACCATGAAACATAATTTAAATAATTCAAAAGGAGAAGCATAATCTATTTTACTTATCCAGATACTTAACTGTTCCATTTTTGTTTCTTCATTACTGATGAACTTTTCTTTATGAACCATTTACTTATCTGAAGGATAATTTTGCTTTTTATTGAAGCATCATTGTTTTACATCCTTGTTAGTTTTTCTGACAGTATAGGATTTCCCCCTCAGGTGTAGTCACTGCAGCACTCCCATCACCAAAGTGTCTATAATCCCCCACCACAGTCCACTGTGCTCTCTTTTGCCTGCCCACCATACCCCTCACCCATTCTCATCCTTTTTTCTTCCCTCCCTTCTCTGGATACCTCGGAACTCTGGCCAGCTTTAAGGGTTGGTTTTGAAGTTTGTCTTTGACCCTTTGTTTGGTTTCTCTACATTGCACACCACATATAAGTGACATCACATGTATTTATCTTTCTCCTTCTGACTTACTTCACATGGCATAATCCTGTCTAGCTCCAATCACATTGCTTCAAAATGACATCCATTTATTTTTTTTTCAATCATGGAATATTCCATTGTGTATAAACACAACATCTTGATCCACTTATCTGTTTTTAGGCATTTATAATGCTACAATAAACATACAAGTGCAGAATTTACCTTTCAATTAGCGTTTTTGTGTTCTTTGGGTAGATACTTAGGAGTGGAATTTCTGGGATATAAGGCAGATCCATTTTTAGACTTTTGAGAAACCTCCACACTGCTTTCCGTAGGAGAAGACCAGACTACATTTTCACTGACAGTGCAAGAGGATTCCTTTCTCATTATACCTGGGCCAGCACTTGCTGTTTCTGGTTTTTTGCCATGGGCTAGTCTCACTGGTGTGAGGTGATATCTCACTGTGGCTTTGATTTGCATTTCTCTGATGGTAAGTGTTGATGAACATTTTTTTCATATGACTGGTGACTATATGTATATCTTCTTTAGTGCCTCAATTAGCTCTTTTGTGGATTTTTTTGATTGGGTTGGTTTTTTTGTTGAGTTATATGAGTTCATTTTAGACCTTTGATATCAGTCCCTTGTCAGATATATAGTGTGCTAATTATTTTCTCTCATTTAGTTGGGTGTCTTTTCATTTTAGTTATGGTTTCTTTCACTGTGCAGATGCTGTTTAGTTTGATGTAATCCCAATTGCTTATATTCTCTTCTGTTTTTCTTACTGATGGGGACAAATTTGCAAAAGTATCTCTGAAGCTTATGTCCTGGGAGTATCTTTATGTCTATGTATCTCACAGTTTCAGGTCTTACATCCAAGACTTGTATCCATTTTGAGTTGACTTTTATGTATGGTGTCAGAATAGTGGTCTAGTTTCATTCTTTTGTACTTGGCAGTCCAATTTTGCCAAAACCATTTATTGAAGAGACTTTCCTTGTTCCAGAGTATATTTTTCACTTCTTTGTTGTACATTAGCTGGCAATATATGTGGGGGTTTATTTCTGGGCTCTCAGTTATATTCCATTGGTTTGTGTGTCTATTTTGCTCCAGTACCATGATGCTTTAATTATTATGACTTTACAGTATAGTTTGAAGTCTGGAAGTATAATACCACCATTTTCCAACTTTTTTGTTAGGAAAGCTTTGGCTGTTTGGGGGTCTTTTATGCTTTCATATGAATTTCATGAAAGATAAACACACAAAATAACCAAACTATGAAGTAGTTTGTTTCCTCTATTTCCTTGAAGAATACCTTGAAATTTTCATTGAGAATGCATTTAAACAGTAAATTGTTTGGATAGGATGGCTTTTTTTTTTGACAGTATTGATTCCTCCAACCCATAAGGAGAGGCCAGTGTTTTCTATTTCTTTTAATGGTGCCTTATAATTTTCCTTGTATTTGTCCTTCACTTCTGTTGTTAGGTTTCTTCCTAGGTTTTTAATTCTTTTTGGTGTGATTATAAATGGGGTGCTTTTATTAATTGTTTCCTCTTCTAGCTCATTGTTTGCATATAGGAAAACAAGTGATTTTGTGTACTGAATTTATAATCTGCCCATTTACTGAACTGGTTTATTGTTTAAATTAGTCGTCCTGTAGAGTCTTGAGGACACTGTATATTATTATATCATCTGCAAATAATGATACCTTTACTTTCCTATTTGATCCCTTTTATATATTTATCTTGCCTAATTGCTCTAACTAGGACTTCAATACAATGTTGAATAGTAGTGGTGAGAATGGACTTCCTTTTCTTGTACTGGATCTTAGTGGAAAGGCTTTTCAATTTTTCACCACAAATGATGCTAGCTGTGGGTTTGTCATATATGGCTTTTATTATGTTAAGAAATGTTTCATTTATCCCCAAGTTTTTGAGGATTTTCATCATTAAAAATTTTCATCATAAATAAATAATTAAAATGGATGTTGAATCTCATGAAATTTTTCTCAGTATCTACTGATATAATCATATTGATGGAAAGTAAAGAATAGAGAAGGAGACACCACAAGATCAAGAATATGCACCACACAAGGAGGTAGGGGTAGAAAGGATTAGCATAAGACATTAACCCAGTTTATAGAAATCAAGACCCTTAGGGGTCAACACCCAGATCAAGAAGTACAACACCCAGATGGGGATCATGCTGCTATAGGGAATGTCAAGAGCACAGACCTGAAGGTGAAGATACTAAGATTAAGGAATAAACTATCCACCCAAAGATTATAGCCACTCCCTACCAAAAGATGATAAAGCCTAATGTTGTCCCCACAAAAGGGAAGCTGTCCTTCTGCCCACCTGTGATCAGGCAGGTGCTTCTCTTCACTGACACACTTCTCTGCAGGGCAGCAGCCTTCCTACCTGCCTGTTACCTGTATCATGCCAGGGCTTCTCTTTACTGACCTCCCGCAGTAGAGGCAGCTCTCCTCAAGGTCACAGGCCTGCAACCATGCAGGCCTCTCTCTCTCATCCCCCCCACCCCAGCAAACCTGTCCATTTCAGGGCAGCTCTTCCTGTCCACTTGTGTCTATGCAAGTGTACTTTACTTTTTAAAATATAACCAACATCAATGCCTCATGGAGAAACTCAACTTGCCACATGCTGCTGAACAGAGAGCTCTTGTGATACCTTTCCCAGAGTGACCTAAAGAACCCACTCTCCAAACCCACCGACTCCAAAAATGACATCAGTATGATGTAAAACATCATTTTGAAACCTAAGCAGTATTCCACACTGTAGCTCAGTTATAAAAAGTTATCTTGTAGTCACCTTTCTTATTTTCATAAAATTTCCCACTTAAGGGCATTCCCAGGACTTCAAATACAGAATTAATGACTATCTTTCTTCTGTGCCCTTCTTCCTCTCTACTCATTGGTTGGTAGGTGGGAGGGGACCAACTCGTTGCTAACATTTGCTTATAACAGTGTGGTTGTGATTAACAAAACTCCATTTCTACAGTCTCCAAAGTGCTTAAGAGGGAGAGGGTGAGATGCTATTTTATTAGCGGAGGGTGGGAATTGTCAGTGGGCTTTGCTATAATCTCTTTGCTAGGTGAAGAAGGGCAGGGTGTGTCCTGTATTTTTAATACCTAGTTGGCATATTCCATAAGGCTCTATTCTCCAGTCTACATGGCATCTACTAAGAAGAGTAGTTTCTGCCATGGTATTCATTTGGAGTAGAGCAAATACTATGGCCTGAATTGATCCCGCCTACAAGTCAAATTTTGAAGTTCTAACCCCTTAACTTGTCCGCATTTAGGGAATTATAAGGGTAGAGGCTTAATTTAATAGGAGACTGGTATTATAAGAAGAGGAAGAGACACCAAAGACAGAGAAACAACATTTGTATCACAAGAGCTACAAAAGAAGGGAGGGGTAGGAAGGAGAGAGTGAGAGTGGGAGAGCTGATTGAGTTTGATTCTATGTGAAGAATAATAGCTGGGTACTTCCTCAAATTGGGAAAGGAAACATCATCAGATCAAGGAAAATCAAACAATTTCACAGAAAACAAACAAACCGTGTTAATTAATTAAGATGGTAAGAAATGTATATAAAGAGAATCCTTACAGAAATCAGAGAAAAGTAAAGTCATGTACAAAGAAACTCCAATAAGATTATCAGGCGGTTTCTCAGATGAAATCTTACAGACTGGAGGGTTATGGCAAGATATTTCCAATTTACTGAAGGGAAAAAGTTGTCAACCAAGAAACTGCTGTCCAGTTAGGTTAACATTTAGAATTGAAGGGATAAAGAGTTTTATAAACAACAGTTGAAGGCATTCATCTGCTCTTAAGCTGTCTTTGAAAAATTTTAAAGGGACTGCTAAAAGGAGAGAGAGACAGAGAAACAGAGAGAATGCGCGTGAGAGAGAAGAAATAAGAAAATAAAGAAAAAATGTTAGAAACAAAAGGATTTGAAAAACAAAATTACAAAATATATGGGGAGAGTAAAAAATGGGGACTGGTGTAAGGAACTCAGAAAAGATCTGGCCTTCAATTTTCGATAGTTGTTAGCATAGAACCCTATATATAAAGTCCATAGGAACATCAGGATAAAAATACCTTGAAGAAACAAAGAAGATAAAAATGGAATCCAACCACTATGCAAAAACTAGCTTCAAAATAGAAGGGAGCAGAACAAAAGAACATGGAGAAATTGCAAATGAACCCAGAAAATAAATAGCAAAATGACAATAATTCTTATATAGCAATAATTTCCCCTAATCTTTAATAGTCTGAGTTCACTAACCAAAAACCACAGGGTGTTTGGTTTGATCAGAAAGCAAAACCAAATGTCTCCCAAGGTTCATTTGAATTCTGAAGATCTACATAGGCTTGAAGGGTTGGAAAAAGAATCCTATACACAAATAGCATCCCCCCGCCTCCACACCAAAAGGTAGGGGCAGTCATCATTACATGAGATAATATAGATGTCCAGCTAAATAGGGTCAACAAAGGGCAAAGATGAACTTATATGGTTAAGGGATCAATATCAGGAAGACATAATACTCATCCATGAAATTGAACTAAATGAAGGAGCATCAAAATATGTAAAGCAACTAGTACCAAATCTAAAAATAAACATTATAGTAACACAATGTTCATAAAGAGTATAAAATCCCACTTACATCAATATACTGATCAACTAGACAGAAAATAAATAAGGAAACAATAGCTTTAAATAAGGAATAAGACTCAATGGGCTTAAAATAATTATAGAACACTACATTCCTCAAAAGTTGAATATATATTCATTGCAACTGCACATGAAGATAACTCCCCTACTCAGAGTTACTATTTATTAACTAAAGATTAGGTTTTAAGACCTAAAAGTATAGGGTGTAATGTTAGTATCTATCTTTGCAAGTAACAGCTGAGAAAATGGAAAATACTGATCTGAGGTAGTTTTGGAACCAATACCACCACATGTTTCTAGACAGAAACAGTATGAAATGTTTTTTTTTTTCCATTGTAAATTAGGAAGTCTGTTTCCATTTTCACATCTATGGAAAAGATAATGACTTACTTTAAACAGAAATTATAGTGAACAATCTGAGGAATAAGACATAAAATTAGTAAAAGTTTTGATTTCATTTAAAATGATGATGAACCCGTTTGATATTATTCATAATGGAAATGAACAATAAAAGTTGGTAGAATTTTTGTAGTAGACATGGGCTCATCTGCTATCAATTTCCTTGTCTTCCAAGAACATCTGGAATAAACTGTAATTTTGATGGTGAGTCAAGCTATCAACATGAAGCTACGTTATTTTATAAAAGTAAGGATGAAGATGAAAATGTATGTTATACTGAATAGGTAACTACTAATACTTTTAGTAGAAGTCCCAGCCATTATTTTATTGAAAAAAAAAATCACTGATCCCAATTTCCCTATGGTCATTTCCCATTGTCCATCATGATGGCTTGAATGATGCTATGGAGCTATCCAAACTTAACCTCTGGGTCCTGAATCACTAGCAAAAGAGAGTACATGCTTGCATGTGACCTTTGAAAGCATTTGACAGATTTTTGATGAGAAAAATATAGATAAATATTTATTTTTCCTCTTCAGGATTCAAAAAACTTTTAGATTTTCTTTACTTTTCCCTAGTTTATCCCTTTTTTCTCTTTTCAGAGTGATTTTCATTTTATACACAAATTACTATTTTTTTCGAGGGAGGAGCAGTGGGCGAGACAGGAGAGGTCTGTTGCATCATAAAATTATCACTTCTAATCTTCATCAAAAATATGTTATTTTTGTTATCTACCACTTTCTTTGAAATATTTTTCTTACAGGAAAAGAAAGAGAATTTGTATTCTGTGAACTTAAGAGTTCTGATTGCATCTATGTGATTTTGGACAAGATTGATGTATCTGAGACTATTTCCATAATTGCAAAATAAAAATAGTACCACCTGATAAAAACTATTGTAAAGAATTATTCATGAAAATCACTTTATAAACTAAAAGCTAGTTTCTCTCTGGCACATAACTAGCCACTATTATATTGACATTTATTATTTACATGTCATTGATGAGATTTTGGGTGTTCTTATGACAATACTCAGAATCTGCTCATTTGTTGCCCAAAACCTTTGTTTAAAATGTTTTTTTTAGTTACTTTAACACTTGGCTCTCTTATAAAAACCTGCTCTAAACTTAGGGAACATTTTTTTCTTATATTTAATAAAAATAAAATTTTCAGCATCCCAAATATTGAGCAAAAGTATATGTAAACTTTTTACACTTTGTATTTTTTTTCCATTTGTTTTCTTAATTCTGGTTAATTAAGATACAGTGATTGGTAATCTAAAGTCAGAAATTTAATTTGTTTAATAGCATCCAATTTTTCCTTATAATTTATCTTTAGTTCCTTTTAAATAAATTTTTCATCCATAATAAAGATTTAGGACATAAAACATCCTTTCAGTGTTATATTAAAAGTGAAATTTAAAAAAAAACTTACTTATAAAAATAAAAAGAATAGTAGAATTATTACTCTAATAAGAATTCATTACTGGAACAGCCATTTTAATTTGTCTTTTTTTTTCCTCAAAAAAAAAAAAAAGGGACAATTTAAGGAATTAAGACAATATGACTTTTTATTTAAAAATCAATCACTGCCTGTATAAAATGTCATTAATAGAGATATTTTCCATGTGATATTATTTTAAATATTTAATTTATAACAAATAAGGTCTTTAGCACAAAATGGAAAACAAACAGAAACTCAAACAATTTTTAGTGCACTTAGGAACCTCAATATTGCTTTCCACAGTGGTTGGATTAACTTGCATTTCTGCCAGTAGTGTAGTAGAGTTCCTTTTTCTCCACATCCTCACCAACATTTGCCAATGTTGGTTTTTTTGATATGTGTCATTCTCACTGGTGTAAGGTGGTATCTTAATGTATGTTTTTTTTTTTTTAAGATTTATTTACTCAAGTGAAACAAGTCAGAAGGCAAGAGAAAAATATCAGATGGTTTCACTAGTAGGAGGAATATAAAAACACAAACAAATAAAAAACAGGGCTCAAGGAAAAGAACAAATAAAAAAAAATACAATGAGAAACAAAAGACAAAACAACTAAAGGCACCATGAGGGTTGGGGGGAGGGACTGGGATGAAGGCAGAAAGAGTACAAGGGACTGAAGTGATGGTGCATTGGTGAAATGGTGGTGGGAACTCCGTGGTGACTACAATTGATATCAAATATGTATAAATAAATTAATTTAGTTAAAAAATCCAAACAATTCACCTCTGAAGATAAAACCAGCCCCCCGAAACAAAGAAACGATGATTTTAATTCTAAAATATATATTCATATATTCATGAAGTATATGCATATGATTTCTCATGCAGATGATTTGTTATCTGCATAGTTAATCTTTACTTGATCTTCAAAATTTACAGAAAAAAAAGCAAATGGAGTTATGCAGGTAGCAATCCTTCAAATCAGAAATATCAACCTTGAACTAATGTTTAATTTAACAGTCTTGACATTAGTTAAAAACTATATATTAGCTTTTGAACAAGATGAATTCATATAGTAAAGGATTATACTACCCACTATGTCTATTTTTTCTATGTTTTAAGATTATGCTGAATTCTCTTAGACACAGATCTCCCTTTCAAGTATAGGGCAATTTCTCATCCAGTGATTTGAAGAACACAGAGATACACTGAATTCTACACTTCAACCTTCATCAATCCCTAAAGAACAAAAAAGAAACTCTGGGATTTAATAAGTTTTTTTCCCCCACAAACATATCAAGAGTTATGACAGCCTTTTATCTTATTTTTCTGTGTTCACAGCTGAGTAAATTGTTGATATCATTGTTATTACAAAGCATAAAGAAACCTTAAGTTAAATATTTGATAGTTTCAAAGAGAAAATGTTGATAAAAAACTTTTATGGTAAAATGTAAACTGAATGTTCTTCTAAGGATGAATAATCATAGACTTAAATGAATTTAATATGTAGTTTGTTATTTTTGAATAGGGTTAATGTCCAAAATAAAGCAATTTCTGTTTCTTTCTTTGTTTTTACATGCCACTGTAACTTTAAAAACAATAATAATTATATTTAATACAGAAATTTCTTTTGGTTAGATCAAATTTGCTTTATATACACAGGTTAAAAGTGCATATATCCTGCAGTACAGAGTGGGATGATTAGGTCCTTGAAAAAGTCTACAAATACAACATGGGCAAGGACAAATCAAGGCCTTCCAGAAAGTTTGAATGCAGACTTTCTGTTAAAAGAGTCTGTCTGTTTTTAGGAGACCAGAAACACAACTAATTATGATATGAAAATAAGCTATTAAAATTCAGAAAAAGTCATTTTATGGAATCTGCCAAGATTCACACTACTTCTTTAGTTAAACATAATACTTTATCCACTGGAATCTCAATTTAAGGGAAAAAACCGCAGAAAATTCAAATCGCTGCTAATGTAATAAACATGATAATACATTTAATATATGCAAATAGTTTCTAAATCATGTAATTTTCAATGTCATTATAAAACACATAGCAACAAGGCAACATTTACTGAAAGTAGAGTAAGGATATGCTAAATATCTTACTGATGATTCTTTCATTCATTTTACTACATTTCTTCTACAATACCATGATATAGATAACAATTACTGGTCTCATTTTATAGACTGAGGTCACACAGGAGGTAAGTGGCAAAACTGAGACTGAAGTCTAGGCTCTCAGCTCTACAACTAAGAATTTTAGTCTCATCTGCACTAGTGATGATCTGTTATTAGACTTCAAAGTTTTCAGTGATTCAAAACTTAAAGGAGTATGACGATTCATTTTCTCAGTGTCTTAATATAAAATGTGGTATTTCCTACTCATTTTCTTATAAATTTTTGACCTTTTAGACATCAAATATTGACTAAAAATAAGCTTTTTATGTTGGATTAGCTGTCCATTTCTGTTCTATACAAATAAATCTGTGAAAAAGAACAGGCGTTCAAAACAGCTGGGAGAAGTTCAGACAATGTAAAGGAGCAGGAAGTCAGCTCATTGTAATCTTTATTTAATAGGTAGGAGCCAAATTTAGATGCTATTCCTAGATGCAAAGTGCCATAATGAAAACATTTTACAAATATTTCTTACTTGACTTAATTTCCATACCTGCCAGATGTATTCTTCAGGATGGCAAGAGCGTCAGGATAGCCATCCATGTTGTAGTCTCCAATATGAAGGGTGATTGGAATTGGTATTTCAGCAGGTCGCTGCTCGTGCACAAATGGTACAAAGCCCCAGAGCGTGCCCTTATTGCTGAAATCCTGTAGGACTGGAACCCACTACATGTTTAGAGGAAAAAGGATTATATTTTAGAAGAAAATTCATCACTTGCAAAACAAATGATTCATTAGAAGTTCTCAAACTAAGCATTTTACTTAAGCTCTTAATGTTTACAATATATTAAGAGTATAATAATTTACTTTGATGGACAGATGACCAACACACTGGGAGGAAAAATGTCTTCTTTAAAAAATATCATTCTTTATCTTTCTTTAAGTGGCACAACTATTTGTCCTAGAACAATAGAATTTAAGTATTTAACTGATATTAGTTATCAGGTAGTTGAATTGCCCATTTCAAAACTCATGTCGAGTGGAAATATAGCCTCAAATGAATATTTTAAAAAACTAGAGCAAACTGGAATATCATCTACTATGGATGTCCATTTAGTATAACCAACTCAAAAAGAAAGTTACAAAATGTTGCCTGTCTCCCTTGTTCTCCTGCTGTGTATAAGGAGGACCTTAGTCACCATCCTCAGAGACAGCAGCTCTAAGGCCTTGCAAACAATACCAGGCCTGTCAAGCTCTGCCTGCCCAGGAGAATAAGCTTTATTATCAAAAACAGCTGGAAGCCACATTTTTACTACATTCTTTATTTCTATATGATCATAATGAAGAGACCTGAGAGAATGGATTGATTTAAAAATAATGAGCTTTGAAAATTCCTTCCTCTGCTGAATGACCAAATATTTGAATAACCTGAAAAATCTGAAGAGTAGAAATCATAAAAGTGTAGATGTGCCAATAATTAGCTAAAAGTATGGACACTGGCAAATATATCCAAATAGAAGTAGGTGCATCTTATTGAGAATGGTAGGAGGTCAACTATCAGATTTGTTGTTTTTATAAGCAGGTGACTGATTTATACGGCTATCTGCCAAAAACTATTTTAAAAATGACTTCTTGAAAAATAGTTTAATATACAAAATATGCCCAACATTTTATAGGTTATCTAAAGAAGGCATAATTTTCTAAGGTGAAAAACACCTTCATAATGAAGACATTTATAGGAAAAGTAGCTATTCTAAAAACTGATCTGTATCTTTCATCAATTTTTCAGTCTTATAGAGAAAAGCATTATGTATCATTAAAGTGTTTTCATATTTCACTTAACTTTGAAAAAACTGCTGGTTTTGTTTTGGATGAAGATGGAAAATTGAGCAAAATGCCAAGTTATTACAGATTTCTGAAGAGGCTGACAGTTTATTAATGAGGATAAAGTATTTGGTTAAGGTAAATGCATTAAGGTCTAAAAAGTAAAAAAGATTTTTCATCTAATGTGACATCCTTAACAGTCACTAAAGAACTGTGACATTTATCTTACCAGAGAGAAACGACTATATAATTTGAAAATATTCTCACAGTACTCTGTCACTTGAAGACAGGCTATAATTATTAGGTTTACTTATCCCTAATAACCAATGATGAGGTATTACTTGACCTAATGTTTTCAGTGACTCAAAATACTCACTCCTACATTCACAGAAAATTATAGTCATTCACCCAGAATGCAGACTGTTATGAAGATTTGTTTTCTTAATGTCTTAGTACAAAATGTGGTTTCCTACCTATAAGGGCTATGGAAGTTTAAATGTTACAATATTATTTTTTTACCCCAAAATAGAAAGTAAAATGAATTTTTTATTAGTTTTTCACTAGATATAGAGAAAAGCATTAAAAAAAAAACCCACTATATTACTGATTTCCTTCTAGGTGCTACCAATATAGGAAAATTCCCAATGTCATAACCTTCAGGTTCCATTATTAATCCTCCCCTGTGATAATCAGATTCTAAATTGTTCATATGCTACAGGTAAAAACTCAATATAAGAAAATGAACTATAGCTACATAACATACATGAAAAGAGGTATGTTCTATATAAAATTTCTTTATTACGATATAGTATACTTTACTCAGCATATAAAATGCAAACAGATCACTTAATCTGGATCAGTGTGATTTTTCTTTATCAAAAACGATTATAAGAATACTTGTCCCTGCAACAAAGCATTAAAAATTAGATTCAAATACATTCCATTAAATTAAAATGAAGAAGTTAGTTTACTTTTGGTTTTTCTCTGTTATAACTGATTCTTTGGATAACTTTTCTAACCTCTGAAAGTATTTTTCAAGCACATAATTATTTATATTAAAACCAGTTTATATACCTGTTTTGTTCCAGATTTAACTAAATAGATGACACTTTTTTGGCAGTTTTTGTCTTCACAGCCTGGTAGTAAGTGATCCATGTGTCCATCTCCATCTGCCAAAAGAAACTTCAAGAGTACATCAACGGACACAACATTATGTGTTCTTGTTTCACAGGTTAATTTCCTGTTGTTTAAAATCTTTACCAATCTGGGTAAAAGTGAAAAATTTGATGCTTTTGATTCAATATAAAAAAATTACTATGGGCCTTGCTACCTATTATGTGGCCTAAGTCTTGTTTTAAAATGCACACAATCCTGTGGTTAAATATTTATTCAGTGTTGGAAAAAGACCCCATTCTAGGCTTTAATATTAAAATCATCAATCTTAAGAAATACATCTTTGACTCATTTAAATAATTACTATTGTTGCCACAGGAGAAAAGTAAGCAAATTAGTGGTGAGCCATTATTATAATACTTATTTTAAATGTATTCTTACATATAATTTATCTCTTTATATATGTATTTTTAATTGATATATAATTGACATATAACACTATATTGGTTTTAAGTATACAACATAAAAATTTAATATTTGTATATATTATAAAATGATCACCACATTCTAGTTTACAAGCATAACCACATGTAGTTACAAATTCTTTTCATTGTGATCAGCACTTTTAAGACCTACTCTTTCAGCAATGTTTAAATATTCTATAGAGTAATATTAACTATAGTCACCATGCTATACATAATAGTTCCTTATTTATTTTCTAACTGAAAGTTTGTGCAGACCAAATCTGCCCTAATTGCTCACAGTGTAACCCCTGATTCTGGCAATCAGAACCAATCTGTTCTCTATATCTAGAATTTTTTTCTATTTTTTAAAATTGAGGTAATTTCGTTTACAACACTGTATAAGATTCAGAAGCAGAGGATTATACTTCTTCAGATGCATGTTAGCACACCACATCCACCACCAAGGCTTCCATACTTCTGGATCATAGTCACTGGACCTCCACACTTTGTCCTTCACCTTTTCCTACCAATTTGCCCCACAAGTAGCCTCAATGCTTCAGTTTGATTTTAGTTTTGTTTCCTCTATATTCCACATATAAATGAAACTATTTGGTGTTTGAATTTCTCATTCTGACTTACTTCATTTAACAAAATGCCCTCCAGTTCCATTAATCATCAATGCTGTCTAAAATGGCAATCTTATTGTACATGTATACCACATCTTTTTAATCCATTCATTTGTCCTTGGGCACTTAAGTTGTTTTTATAACTTGGCTACTATAAATAATGTTGCAGTGAGCAGAGGAGTGCATATATCCCCTCCAATTAGTGTTTTTGCATAACTGGGTAGATACCTGAGAGTAGAATTGCTGGATCATAAGGCAGATCAATACTTAATACTTTAGGAAACATTCATAGTGTTTGCCACATAGGCTGAACCAGTCTACATACTCAACAACAGTGTACAAGGGTTCCTTTTTTTCTCTTCATTTTTGCCAATACTTGTTATTTTCAGTCATTTTGATATAGGTCATTCTCATGGCTGTGAGATGAGATTTCACTGTGGTTGTGTTTGCATTTCCTGATGATAGTTTTTTTATCATGTGCCTATTGGTCATCTGTATGTCTTCTTTGGATAAGTGTCTATTTTGTTTTTATCCTCACTATTTCATTGGGGTATTTGTTGTTGCTCTTTTTCAGTTGTATAAGTTCTTTATAGACCTGGGATACTAGTCCTTTGTCATATGCATAATATGCAAATATTTTCAACCATGCAGTAAGGAGTCTTTTCATTTTAATGGTACTTTCTTTTGCTGCACAGATGCTTTATAGAGTTCATTTGTTTATTTTTTTTTGTTTCCCTGGCTGTTGCAGTTGAGTCCCCAAGGACATTCCTGATGTTAATGACATAGAATGTTTTGCTTCTGTTTTCTTCTATGTATTTTGTGGTTTCACAAAATTATTAATTAATTTTTGTATATGGTGTGAGGCAGTGGTCTTATTTTTTGCAAATTGCTATCCAGGCATGCCAATAGCATTCTTTTTAAGGAGACCTTAACTCATAGATTAATTGCTTATGTAAGTATTGGATTTATTTCAATTGCATTGGTCTACATATCTACTTTTATTTCAATAACATACTCTTTTGATCACTATAGAATTTTATTGATAGTATACTTTGAAGTGCAGGAGTGTGATACCACTGTTCTTCCCCTTTTTGGAAGAATTGCCTTGACTATTCAGGGTCTTTTATGGCTCCATATGAATTTCAGTAATGTTTATTTTATAATGTGAAGGATGCCATTGAAAGTTTAATAGGAATTGCATCAAATCTCTCTATTTTGGGAGATATCTGGCTGCTTTAACAACATTAAGCATTTTAAAAAATTTATTTAATTTCTTACATTGTTAATTTTTGGACAGTATTTGATTACTCCCTTCAACTGTAGCCCCTGTAGTTCCCCTACCACTATAGCACCAATGATCTATCACCACAGGGCCTTGTGTTCCTTCTCCTATTTTGATCTTTCTTCCTACCCCTACCCTGCTAAATGCCTCAGATTTATGGTCAGCTTGCAAATTATGTCTTTTTCCTTACTCTCTGGCTTCTCTGTATTATGCATGTAAGTGAAACCATCTGATACTTATCTTTACCTTCTGATTTATTTTGCTTAGTATAATCCCTTCTAGTTCACCATAAATGGCATAAGTTTATCTTTTTTGATTGAGGATGAATATTTTTGTGTGTATCTATACCACATTTTTTAAAATCCATTCTTCCTTTTTGGGACATTTAGGTGGTTTCCATATTTTGGTTATTGTAAATAGTGCTGCAATAAATATAGGACTGCAGGTTTTTCTTTCAGACTAGTGGGGATTTGGGGAGAGTCCTAGGAATAGAATTGCTGAGTTATATGGTAGATCCATTTTTAGTGTTTTGAGGAAGCTCTACACATCTTTCCATGGTGGCTGAATCACCTTACATTCCCAGCAGCACTGTAAAGGGACTCCTTTTTCACCACATCCTCATCAGCATTTGTTGTTTCTGTTTGTTTTTTTTTTTTTTAAATATGGGTCATTCTCACAGGTGTGAAATGGTATATCATTGTGGTTTTGATGTGCATTTCGCTGATAATAAGTGATATTGAACATTTTTTCATATTCCTTGTTGGCCATTTGCATTTCCTCTTTGGAGAAGTTTCTTTTTAGGTCTTTTGCCCATTTTTTTGATTGGGCTGTTTACTTTTTTTTTGTTGAATTATACAAAAGAAATTATTGGCACAGAAGTATACAACATCATTATGTAGAAAGTATAAATTCTTCAAAATATTCACTTGCAAATGATATGACAGAATTATTAACATGTACATCAGTGGACTTATTTTGCTTTAGATGTTAAATGGTTTAAGGTTAAATTTTAATTTATAGTTATAAATATGCTATTAAATATACATTTATTTTTGAAGATAATTATACAAAGTGTCAGGGTCTTAACAGAATTTCAATGACAAACATATTGTAAAAGAACATGAACATAATTAAAATAGAAAAACTATTACTCTTTAAGATACTGCTGATTCCTAATAGACAAGGTAATACCTGAAATGCAAGGCAGAGCCAAAAGAAACAATTACCAAATTTGCATTAATGTAGGTATGGACTCTGTGAGCAGCTGGTAATGAAATAAGACTTTCATAATGACATTCTTCCTTCTGCTCAGTTTTATTTATTTCTGTTATTGAAATGATAAACTATTTTTTCCTTGTAATTTTAATACCTAAATATTGTTAGGCTCCAACAATATTTTTAGAGTACTTAGTAATCGATAAGATGCTGAAGTTTTATTGAAAATACTGATTCTTTGATTACTGTGGCTCAATGATTTTTTTTCCTAATTAAGATTTTTATAAACCAAAGTCATAACTAATTTTACTTCCTGTTCTGAGTTTCCTCTGGTCTATGTAATATATGAATAGAGGTAAAAGTCAATTCCTAGTGAGTAGGGAGGTAAAGAGGCCAATTTCAGTCCAGGATCAGCAAGTAATATTGATTAATATGTACATGATGATGGACATGTCTCATAAACATTCTACATGGCAATGACCTTATAATTTTACCTTTTAAAGTTTGGATGAGGGTGAGGAGAGGAAGGTTGGTAGATTCTACATATATATAGTCTATATATATATACATATATATTTGTTAAATTTCTTATGATTAAATTTGAAACTCTGTGTCCATTGTTTTAGATTAATTAAGAAATGTACTGTGAAGTTACAATTCTTTTTTTTTTTTAAGATTTATTTATTTATGCATACAAGCACTGGGGTACAGGCCAGAGGTGTAGGGGGTGAGAGGATTCACCACAGACAGAGCAGGGAGCAGAACAGGCAGATCAACAGAAGTACACTGCTGAGGGGAGCAGCGGGCACAACAGGAGAGGTCTGCTGCACCATGTGGGTCCCCTCCCTGGCTGGTAGCAGGGATGGAACTTGTGCTGTAATGGCTGAGGTTTGCTTCATAGTGTGTTGCTTAACCCACTGCGCCACCAGGGAGGCCCGAAGTTACAATTATTTTTAGCCTTCCTTACCGAAAGTGCATACCGTGTTTGTTTATTTATTTACTCACTTATTTTTAAGATTTATTTATTTATACATACGAGAACTGGGGTACAGGCCAGAGGTATGGGGGAATGAGAGGACTCAACAGAGAACAGAGTGCAGAACAGAACAGGCAGATTGAAATATACTACTGAGAGTAGCAGTAGGCGAGGCAGGAGAGGTCTGCTGAGCTATGTAGGTCACCTCCCTGGCCGGGGATCAAGTTTGTGCTGCAGTGTCTGTGGTCTTGTACGCAGTGTCTTCATAGTGAGGTGCTTAATCCCTTGCACCATAAGGGAGACCCCACCATGTTTATTTAACTATGCATGGACACAATATAATTTTAATATATGAAATGAACAGAAATATTCCCATTAAAAATGTTTTAATATTTTGGGTCTGTCTTTAAAAATCAAACCATATTATTTAAAACCATGTTTGTAAAATAAGAGAAAAAGATTTATGTCTATTCTACTTGTACAACTGGTTAGGTCACTTTAAACATCCTCCTTATTTTTCACTGAGTACTATTTAGAGTACTACTTTGTCTATTGACTTCAAAGAGCTCTCAGTATAACATGAAATTGCATTTGTGGGATTATTTTAAGATTAGCTCATTTAAATGAAAGATTTCAATGGTCTTTAATCCTACTAATAAAGAAACCCATTAAGACAAATTACCAGCTAAATCAAACCTATAATCTGAATTCCAAAAATAAACAAGAGGCTAGAAAAAATCCTATTTTTTTACTTAATACACTATTACTGCCTAGACCATAGGGGAGAGGCAGCTGCTAGTCTCTTCTTAAGTACAGTTCTGTATCTGAAATAAGGCCTTAAAATTAGAAGAACAGAAATTTATTTAAACATGAAAGTCCAGTGAAATGGGCAGTAAAATGGCTCAATTCTTGTTTTGATAATAGAAGGCATAAAATAATACAAGCAAAATTAGTTTATGTAAGAATTAAATGTTATACTCTAAAGCTTAATTAAATGATAATAATTCAGTATTTTACATTTGGGAAGAGATAGAATAAAAATGCTTCGAATGAAAGCTTTCCCAAAGAATGTACCAAAAATTGTGATGTTCTTGGGAGTAACAGAAAGGGATATGAATGGGAAAACTTAATTTTTCAGATAGTTAACTTACTAAGATGCTTGGCTTATTCACTTTTTTCCATCCATAAAATGAAAAGTTGAGACTCCAACTATGACATTCCAAAAACTATGGAGTCCACTTCCACTAAAACAACAGTATAGCTTGAAAACAAGAATTTTGGTGTCAGAACTGTCAGGATACAACTGAATAAGGTTAAAAACAAAGGCCCCACTCCTGACTAGGCAGACTGGTTTGGGAGGCTGGGATAAGGTTGCCTGGGGCACGAGGCCATAAAACCTACCACCATGACCAGAAAAATCAGCCCAGCTGCAGGAATGCCAAAGCAGAGGCCAGACCATGCTTCTGTGTCAAACGCCAGGACCAGACACCAACACCCCAGCAGATAACTGGTACAAACTGGCACCCCAAGTTAGAAAGCCCACGAAAACAGAGTATAAGAAACAGCCTCAAATCCTTTCATGCACAGACTTCTCCTGTTTTGCCTGCTTCTCCTCTTAGCAGAGTATTTCAATAAATCTACCTGTTCAATCTCTGGTGGATTCTTTCACCCCTGTGCCTCAAGTCTTAACCTGATCATCCCACAATAAGAAGCACCTGGGTTTAAGTCACCCTGCTGCTTGCTACAGTCCTTATGGACAGGTTTTCTCTTTTTGTAATACAAACACCTTAGTTTGACTTAAATTTTGATTGCTGAGATAACCTCTTCAAATAGAGTTATTTGAATAAGCATATAACCTGCCTCCACAGTGTTTGGTTTAGACATCTCCATTTATTTCAATAAGTGATCATTTGGATCATTCCCCTTTTTTTCCGCCCCCAGCTGTAAATCCTTGTTTTTATGTTTTAAATTCACCAATAAAAAGTGAGTCTACAAAACTCCAGCCCTTCCCCCCGTCCCCCCTAAAAGCAGGGCAGGCTAGCTAGCAGCTCTGTTTCAAATTCTCTCTCTCACTTACTCTCTCTCCTGCTCTCTTGCTCTGCAGCCCTGTAGTAGTAGTTACTAGGGACCTAGTGACCTCACTTTATGGCCCCAGGGCTATTGTGTAATTACCAGGTCCTGTAAGTAATGAACCTTTATTTTTTCTTAAAGTTTCCTGATGGCACCATGCCCTTCAGCACTGAAGAAAGATGGTGTCTGCCATCTGCTTCATCCAGCTGTTTTGGCCTGGGCATCTGGGCATTTGCAGGGAAAGGTGCAACTGCGGTACCAGGAGGTCACCAAGCAAACCCAGCCCCCTCCTAAGCTCTCTGTGGGCCCCTGCCACCAGCTCTCCAATTATTCCTGCACTCTAGATGGTCACTGGGAAGTCGTGCCATGGTATCATGTCCTCACAGAAGGCTCTGGTGTCAGGCAAGCCAGTGGAAAGTTCATCTGTGGCAGCCACAGAGAAGGTGGCTATGACTCCAGCTGCTCTTATAAAGAGGTGGGAGATGTCCAAGGACCAGCCTTACCTATGACACTGTGCCATGCCTTCAAGGGTTCTTGTGCTTCCCCTCCTGGGATGCCCTCTGGGGAGGATATGACCTAATTTATGACAACTATATGGTGCTTCGGTTAAAAAACATTCCTGATGGCTACTGCTGAAAGATAACCTTGCAAATGTGATAGCGCAGGTGGAGTAAATTCTAAGTTTGTAGGTGGAGTTGCCCAACATCCTGTTTAAATAGGAGGACTAAATCAGGAGCTAGCAGATTGTAGACTTGTATCTTGTTTAAGCAAGCTCTCACTAGACTGACCGAAGTCATCATACTTAGACAAAAGATGCCATATCCTTACAAATAATTGCTTCACAACACAATTCTCACCCACCCCACAGATGATGATAGAAATGTGACAGACCTCAAGTGTCCAAGACCTCATTAACATGCTAAAACACTGAGCCCTGGGTGGAGACTTAAGTGGCTAATGAGACAGGAAGTCTGTGACACATGAGACCCTTTACACATGCCCCAGGTGGTCCAGCTTACAACATGCTATGATGGGGCTCTCTTCTACCCAGTCTGATAGAGTCACCAATTAAAAACCCTGAGGAGTCAGACTTGGAAACTTTCCCTTTCAGTGCTGCCTCCCTGGTGATGTAGTCTAGTAAAGCTGTGTCATTGGGCTTGTTTTCTTGTCCAATTGTTTTATAAGGAGTCAGAACCTCTGAGAGTGACAGTGACCTAAGGTCTGTAACTCAATCACAATTATAATTACAGAGGTGGTCCAAGGTGACTTGGGCCAGTTACTTAACATTACTCAACCTAGATTCTTTACTGTAAAATACACACAATACACCGAAATTTTCTTGTAACTATTAAATGATGATTATAGTGATATTAGCAAGCATTCAGTTTACTGTGTTCAAATGGTTACAAGATTTATGCATTATTTTCTTTAATCTTCATAATAACGTTCACTGTGTTGTTATCCTATACCATTACCCCAACTTAACAGAAGAAGGAGGTATGAAATGACAAGTAACTTGTCTATGACTACTAAGTTAGTAAGAGGCAGAGCAAGAACACAACCAAGGGAGTCAGACTTCAGAGATTATATATTCTTAGCCATTGCCCTTTGCACAGTGCTTAGCACACACAAGTTTAATAAACAGTAGTTACTGTTAGGATGATGAACACTCAACGGTACAAATATTGATACAACAATGTTAAAGATAGCTATTACATAAGCCAAGAGTCACTCCTTCAAAACAGCAGGGACAATCTATCTTCATTTAGTTTCTTTAGTAGAACATGAGTGAGGTGTAACTCCAAAGAGGATGGAAATGGTTCTGATTAAAATAGGCATTGTATCAAAACTGCATGGTACTGGAACAAAAACATACACACAGACCTATGGAATCTAAAAGAAACCCCAGAAATAAACCCACAAGCCTATGAACAACTAATCTTTGACAAAAGAGCAAAGAATATGCAATGGAACAAAGACAGTTTGTTCAATAAATGGTGCTGGGGAAACTGGGCTGCTATATGAAAAAGAATGAAGCTAAACTACTACCTCACACCATGCACAAAAACCAACTCAAAATGGATTAAAGAAGTAGACATAAGACCCGAAACCATAAAATATATAGAAGAAAACATAGACAAAACACTATGACAGACATTTTAGTAACATCTTTAAAGACACATCACCTAAAGCAAAGAAAATAAAGGAAAAGATAAACAGCTGGAACTACATCAAATTAAAAAGCTTCTGTACACCAAGAGAAACATTACCCGAAACAGACACCCCACAGACTGGGAGAGAAATTGTGCACTTCATACAACTGATAAGGGATTGATCACAAAGATCCACAAAGAACTCATATGATTCAACAAAAAGTATACGATCCAATCAAAAAATGGGCAGAAGAATTTAAAAGACACTTCTCCAAAAAGGAAATGCAAATGGCCATTAGGCATATAAAAAACTTTTCAACATTGTGAACAGAGTGGAAAGCTAACAGTAATCAAACAAATGCTGAATTTAAAGATAAAGCAAGTTGAAAATGGCAGGGAAACTTGGCAGTGCTTCCACTTGCCCTTTCCTTATCCTTGGGGACAATGCTAAACGCAACAGCTCACATTCCCCATGTGAGACTCTGGATCTAGAGAACTGGGTGCTCCTATTTAAAAAAAATTTATATGTTTGTTCTAAACTATCTCTGGACTACCTGAAAAACAGATACAAGGCACTTAATATTTTTCAGCTGTTGTGAAATTCAGGTCAGAAGAGTAGTGGGTAATGTTCAGAGACCTACAGACCTGGGCCTACTATATGTGACTACCTAAGGTGCAAGAGGAGAGTCTAGGGACTATTCTTTAGGAAACTGGTATACATATGGTGAGGAAAAGCAGGTTGATTTGAAAAGCTATAAGAAGCCTGGTCAGGGACAGACACACGTTCAGGGAAGACCCGAGAAGACCCCAAATTTTTACCCTGGGTTACTCCAGAGACTCATGGGAAGGTGAAGGAGTGACCCAACACACAGCTAATATGCAATGACTGGGAGTTTTGTTTTGTGTTTTTTGTTTGTTTCTTTCTATGTTTTTAAGAACGTTTTAAGCTCCTGGTGTTCAAAGAGCTAAACATTAGCAGAACATGAAGCTAAAGAAATAGAGACTTCAGAAACTGCACATAAAAGAAATACAGGTTTTGTGAAAACTTTGGAAAAGTACTTCAAAAAATGGACCCACTTAGAAAAACCTTGGGAAAAAGTAAGAATCTAATTTTCAGAATTACCACATCATAATATTTAAAGAACTGATGTCAAGACATACAAAGAATTCATAAAACCTACAAAAACAAAACAAATAATCCAATCAAAAAGTGGGCAAAGGAATTAAACAGACACATCTCCAGAAAGTGTGCAGATGGCAAACAGGCACATGAAAAAAATGTTCGAAGTCACTTATTAGAGAAATGTATATCAAGACCACAATGAAATACCATCTCACCCCTCTGAGAATGACCTGTTTTGAAAAGACTAGAGGGCCCCTGTTGGCCTGGGGATAAGTCTCAGCATTACCAGCTCTATGGCTCTCCGTGGCAGCCTGAGTTTGATCCCCAGGCAGAGCACTAACCCAACATGCGGCAGCAGACCTCTCCTGTTTCTTTCACTGCTCCTCTTAGCAGTGTATTTCAGTAGATTGCCTGTTATTCTCCTCACTCTGTCTCTGGCGAATCCCTTCACACCCCACAACTCTGGCCTACACCCAATTTCTCTGCGCAAAAATAAATAAAATCTCAAAAAAAAAAAAAAAAAAGACCAGAAACAAGTGCTGGCGAGAATGTGGAGAAAAGGGAATCCTCCTACATTGCTGGTGGGAATGTAAAAATGGTGCAGCCCTTAAGGAAATCAGTGTGGAGGTGTCTCAAAACATTAAAAATGGATTTGCCATTTGACCCAGTAATTATACTCCTAGGCATCTACGCCCCCCCAAATTTAAAAGCACAAATTCAAAAGGAAACTTACACTCCCATGTTTATTGCAGCACTATTACTACGGTTAAATTATGGAAACAAATCATGTGCCCAGGACAGATGAGTAGCTCAAGAAGATGTGGTGTATCTACACAATGGAATATTACTCATAGATCCAAAGAAGATAAACTCAAGCCATTGTGATAATGTGGATGGAGCTTGAAGGGATCATGCTAAGTGAAATAAGAGGGAAAAGATATAGACTGGATGCTGTTACTGATATGTGGAATATAAAGTAAATAAACTAAGTGTCAGAGACAAGCTGAGAAAACGAACACTTGACAGCTGAATACAGAACTGTAGTGAGGAGTCAGGGAGGGGGAAGAACAAAGAGGGAAGGAAGCACGTTGGTTTATGGTGGTGGAATATGGCTTTTTCATAGTGGGTGCACGATGGTGGTGATACCTGATGGGCTATCCTAATATTACTGCAATTACAAATAAATAAAATATATACACAAAAAAAAGAAACCCAAAGTCAGAAGAGTAATAAAAACTATAGTGGAGGTAAATAAAATAAAGGTTATACAATAATAAAACAAATGAAACCAAAATTTTGGTTTTTTTTAAAGATCAAAAGAATTGACAAGCTCTAGCTAGACTAATAAAGGCAAATCACTAAAACAAGAAGTGAAAATGGGTATATTACTACTGCCTTTAGAGAAATAAAAGCAGTATAAGCAAATAATATTGAAAATTTCCAACTAATTTAGATAAAATGGAAAAAAATCCTAGAAAAATGCAAATTACTAAAAAAAGGGAAAAAAATACAAATAACTTAAACTGTTTCAAGAAGAATTAGAAACTGTCAATAGATTCATAACAAGAGATAGAATCATTACAAAACCTTCCCAACGAAGAAAAGCCTAAGCATATAACTTCTTCAGTGAATATTACTAATACTTAAAGAAGAATGAACAACAAATTCTCAAACTCTCCAAAAAATAAAAGAAGGAACACTTTCTCATTCATTCTATGAAGATATCATTACTCATACCAAAGTTAGATAAAGCCATCAAAGGAAAATTACAGACCAATGTACCTTATGGTTACTGATGTAAAATTTCTCAATAAAATACTACCAAAAATAGCAGCATATGAAAATGATTATAAACCATGACTAAATGGAATTTACCCCAGTATTACAAGGGTGACTCAACATAAGAAAATCAATTAAGGCAGCTCTCCTCCCAGCTTGCCTGTGACTATGTAGGTGTCTCTATTTCTTTGTCCTTTTCCTAATAAATCTGTCTTTTTAAAATGTAAATCAGGGGCCTTCCTGGTGGCACAAGGAGTTAAGCACAGCATTGTGAAGCAATCAAAGCCACTGCAGCACAAGTTCCATCCCTGGCCAGGGAGGTGACCTACATGGTGCAACAGACCTCTCCTGCCTGGCCTACTACTCCCCTCAGCTGTTGTATTTCAGTTAATCTGCCTGGTCTGTTCCCCACTCTGTCTCTGGTGAATCCTCTCAAGCCTTGTACCTCTGGCCTGTACCCCATCTTGTATGAATAAATCTTTAAAAAAAATAAAATGTAAATCAATTAAAGTAATACATTACAGTAAAAGAATGAGGAATAAATAATATATCACTAGCTCATGTGACCTAAAAGAGGCAGTTGAGAAAAATCTAACACCCTTTCTTTGTGGCCTCTCTACCACTTACAGCCTCTGTACCTGTGTGTGCATGCCTCTCGGTGCACACCTGTGCACCTATGTGTGTGTGAAAGAATTGGCACTCCTGCCTGGGGACAATGGCCCACATGACAGGCGGCTGGGGATGCCTAGGTAGCCTTTGACTGGCTTTGTGGTCAGGGTCCAAGATAGTCTGGGATTAGCTCAGAAATTGTATCAAGTACTTGCATGGAAAGTTTGCCTAGATACGAGGTCGACATGTTCCCTCATGTTCCCCATAAAACTGATTACCCTTTTATCCTGTTGAAGTCTTGTTCCCCTTAAAGATGAAAACCTTTTGTGTCCCCTGGACCCTGCTTCTCTTGCCATTGTCACATAATTGATCATGCTTGTGCATTGTTGCTAATGAAAAGCAAAAGCACTACCCACTGGGCAGCAGAGTCTTGCCTCACAAACCTGTTCCACAACCTGTGCCTCGGTGTGTCCCCATGGATGTGCTGGCGTGTCTGCAACCAACAGATTTCTTGATAAAATCTCTCATGACACTAGGAAAATTAGGGAACTTTTTCAACAAAATGAAAAATATTTGTTAAGTTTGAACTGTTAAGTATTTTACAATTTTAGATTTGTGGCTACCTTCTTTGGTTTGTTTATTTTTGCTGTTATTTCTATACAACAGGAGTTTATCATGTAGCAATTGCACTGTGCAATATTGCAATAGGACTGGGAAAATTTTTAGATATGTGACCAAGTCTTCTCTACTTCGTAACAAAAAGTAGTATAATAGAACAGGTGACTATTTTGGTGAGTATCAAAATAAGAAATTATGGTGTATTATTGTTGGTTCACTTTGAATTAAAGATATATATTACAGCAAAAAAATGTATTTAAGAAAAGTCCACACTAACAAAACAGTGATGAAATACTGAAGACTTTTTCTGAGTTCAGGAGCAATGCTACGATGTCCACTCTCACCAATACTATTCAAAATTGTTCTGGAAGGTCTAGCCAGATCAATTAGACAAGAAAAGATATAAATTATAACACCCACAGCAGAAAAAAAGGAAATAAAACTGTATCTAACGGCAGATGATATGATCCCAAAAGACAAAATGTATAAGACCCCACAAGAATGTATCTATCACTATGTCTAGTAGATATAATAATAAATGAATTCAGTGAAGTTAAAAGGTGTAAGTTCAACACAGAAAATTTGGTTGTGTTTTTATACATCAGCGATGTATAATGAAAAAATAGAAGTTCTTTAAATGTATCAACAAAAGCAAAAATAGGTAAAATACATAAAGATTCCATACAATTAAAAAAATCTAATTATAAGTGGTTTGAGACACTTAACAATTTTACAAAGAAAACATACAAATGGTCAACAGTTACATGAAAAGGTACTCAACTAATTATCAGAGAAAAGCAAATCTAAAGCACTATGCGATATCATATCACACTTGGTAGAATAAGTATCAAAAAGACAAGGAGAAAGTATTTGTAAAGATGTGGAGAAAAGGGAACCTTATGCATTGTTGGTAGCAAAGTAAATTGGTAAAGTCACTATATATAACAGAATAGTATGGATGTTCCCCCAAAATTAAAACTAGAGCTGCAGTTACCTAATAGTTCCACTTCTAGTTACGTATCTACAGAAAATGAAAGACTAACTTGAAAAGATACATGCTCCCCTATGTTCAGTGCAGTATTTTTTACAATACTCAACACATGGAAATAACTTAAATGTCCAGTAGTGGATGAATGCAAAGGAAAATCTGGCATATGTACATAACCCATATTTCTTTTTATGTTTTTTAAAAATCAGATATACATTTATAGTGAAATAACAATGGATAATAGTAAATATATATATAGTGAAATAATATTCAGCAACAAGAAAGTAGACGGAAATCCTGGTATTTGTGTCAATATGGGTATACCCTGTTGCATTATGTCAAGTGAAAATAATCATACAGAGAAAGGACAACTATTGTATGATCTCACTGATCTGTGGAATCTGATATTTCTAACTCAGTGATATAGGAATAGATGGGAGATTGTTAGACAGTGTGGGTATAATGGGTAAAGGTGGTCAACAGGTATAAACTTCCAGTTATAAATAAGTTTTGGGAATTCAATATACCGTATGGTGTCTATAGCTAAAAACATTTTATTAAATATTTGAAAGTTGCTAAGAGTGTAGTTTTACAAGCTCTCACCAGACAAGAATTATTTTGTAACTGTGGATGTTAATTAAATGTGTTATTTTGCAACACACACACACAGACACACACACACATCACATCATTATGTTGTATACCTTAAATGACTAGAATGTTGTATGCCAATTAAAATAAAAAAACCAAAAATTCACAATATAGCAATGGCATTATAGAAACATATACTAGAGTGATAGAATTGAAACTTCAAAAATAAACACATCTAAGGACAATTGACAGGAGTGCCAAGTCTGTTGGCTGGGAAAGGCTAATCTCTTCAATAGAGGTTACTGACTTTCCACCTGCAAAAAAAAAAAAAAAATCACGTGGAGCCTGATTAACACTACACACAAAAATTAACTTAAAATGGATTGACCTAAATATGAGGTAAAACTACAAAACTACTAGAAAACATTAAGGAAGGAAAATCTTCATGAGTTTTGATTTGGTAATGGAGTCTTAAATGAATAAAAATAGAAGAAAAAAAGATAAATTAGACTTAATGAAAACTATGACTTGTACATAAAAGGATATTATATAAAAAGTAAAAAGACAACCCAAGAATGGGATAAAATATTTGCAAATCACATATATTTAAATTTATATCTTTAAAAAGCAATATAAAGAGTTTAACACCCAGAATATATAGTAATCTCCAACAATTCAACATAAAAAAACAATTTAAAACCGCACAAAAGGCTTGAAAGAGTCATTTTTCCAAAGAAGGTATACAAACAGCCAATAAGCACAGGAAAATTTGCTGAACATCATTAGTCATCAGCGGATTGCAAATGAAAACCAAAATGACATCCCACTTCATACCTTAGGAAGGCAAGAGTTATAATATAAATGTTGGCAATGATGTGGAGAAATTGAAATCTTAGTACATTACTGGTAGGGATGCAAAATGGGACAGCTGCTGTGTAAAACAGTTTTGATTCCCGATAAAGTTAAGCAGTTACCTGATGACCCAGCAATACCACTTCTAGGTACGTACTTAGAAGAACTGAATGCAGGAACTCAAAAAGGTACTTATATGCCGATGTTCATTTCAGCATTTTTCACAATAGCTAAAGGGTAAAACAACTCTATTTCATTAACAGAGGCAAGGATAATGAGTGGATAACCCCACTCTGTCTCTGGTGAACCCTCTCACTCCCACACCTCTGGCCTATACCCCAGTTCTTGTATGCATAAAAAAATCTTAGAAAAAAAAAATCACTAGGTGGATAATCAAAAAGGAAATGATGTTTTGATACCTATTAGAACCTAGGTGGGCCCTAAAAACATTATGCAAAGTGAAACACACTAGACACAAAAGGACAAATATTTCATGTTTCCATTTTTATGAGAGACCTAGAATAGGCAAATTCATTTTACAGAAGGTGGGCTTGAGATTATGAAGGGTTGAAATTTATATTGTGTTTCTTTTTGGGGTGATTAAAAAGCTTTGCAAGTACAAAGTGGAGATGGTTGCACAACACAGTAAATGTAATTTATGCTACTGAACTGTATATTACAAGTCAGTAAATAGCAAATTTTTGTGATGAACATGTTAACCAAAATTTTAAAAATAGCAGGTTAGTGGTTGTCTGGGCTTGGTATGAGTGGAGACTGATTAATGGACATGGGGGAATGTTTTGGGTTAATCAAAATATTCCAAAATTGGGAGTATGGTCAAGGTTGCATGACTCATCAGTTTGTTAAAACTCACTGAACTCTTCACTTAAAATGGGAGATTTTCATGGTATGCAAATTATACCTCAAAAATTGTTAAATATTTGAAAGTATTTAAGTAGATTCATTTCAAAGGAACTATTATTTAAATATTTACTATGTGTTTACTATGTGCCAACTCTTCTAGACACTGAAATTAAATATGAATTGTCATACTCTGAAAGGAACTCCTAGGTGAGGGAAACACAAGTAAATAACTGCAAGAGAGTATTGGTATGTGCTAAAGAATCAGGCAGAGCAGGAGTGAAAAGGAATTAGTAAGTAACTCTAACTTAAAATCCCATGTGACAATCATCTAGTCAATGAAGTCACCGGTTTATTTATCTATCCAGAAAAATTTCCAGAGAGTCTACTACATGTCATATTCTGTGGTTAGTGTGAAAAAATAACCATTAAGACCTGAAAGAGGAATAGGAATTAGGTGGATAAATACAGGAGGAAGGGGATTCAAGGCAAAGAGAATCTCATATACAAAGTCCTGGAATGGAAATAGAAAAAGAGGTATGGTATGTTTGGAGAAATGTAAAGTCTTGGTGTAGATATGTACAGAGAAATCAGATGTAAAAGGGTAAGATGTATGCTGCCATGAAAACTGCATTGCTTCACTGGGCATAGAGGGTTATTAAAGGATTCTAGTATTTCAGATTTATTTTGTGTAAAAGTAGCACTACAGAGCGGAGAATGGTTTGAAGAAGTACAAAAATAGATTACCGAAGGTCAGTAATCTTTCAGTAAGATAGGATAGAGATGAGTTAAAGAATTATCCACAGGGAAGGACAATTTTAAGTCAGCTAAAGGAGATAAGACTCCATGGGATTTGATGGTTTTGAGTAGTTAAGAGGAAGAAAAATTTAGGTATTCTGAGAGCAGCAGGGGGAAAAGAGAAAGACTGTAAGGAAATATTTTTGTACTAGTAAGTCCTTTCCTCTCTTCTATCATTTGAAACAAACTTTGAATAAAGAGGACATAAAACTATAAATAAATGGTCTAAAATATCCTGTTACTATTATTACTGTACCTTCAATTATTCAACATGTAAATTGTGCAAGTCACTAATGCCCCTAAAATATGACTATTTTATATTTATCACAAAACAGGCTATAATCCCATATAAGAATAGTTGATTAGAGATGTTGAACAATTTATCCAGAATTGAAATTTAAATTTAGATCTATGTGAAGTTAAAGTTCATGACAACTATTTATGAACAAAATATACTAAGAGCTATAGGTAAGTTGTAATAAACTTATATGTATCATATTTACTCTATAAACCCTCTTTTAATAATTAAAAAAACACTTTTAGTAACTTGACTTTTTTAAAAAAAGTGTAATTTATGATTTACTGAACTCCTATTTTCTGCTGCCTTTAATCATCATCATAAAATATGCCATTGTTTTAAAACTGGCAACTGATTTTGAAACAATTATAATAAATGTGAGAATTGGAATCTCAATCAACATCCTTAATACATAACAGATACAAGCAAATCTTCAAATGAAGACTGAAATCTGAGAGTAGAAAAAGAAATTATTTCTATAATATGAAGCATCAAATTCTTAATTTAAAAGTATGAAGTAGGAAGAGGAGATACAAAGACTTGATTTTTTTTTTTAGTGAAAGTTTAAGAAAGGTTGTTTGAATAAATTTAGAGATATCTTGGTCTCTAATGATGTGTCACAATTTAGGAGAGCTTCAAAAACTGACCATAAAATAAGAATATATGGCTATAAAACTAAACAACTGAACTATAGAAAAAATCAAAATAAAAGGGCAATCAAGCTTGTTTCTAGTGAATTACCTCCCACATATATTTAGAAACCTCACAGTGGAATTACTAGACATTAATTAAACTAGACATCTATTAAACTTGACAAAGAGATATTTTGAAAAATTATCTTAATCTAAGAGATATTAATGTACCTATGAATTATGAATCATAAATACTAATGTGTAATTTTGATTTTTTTCTGGAAGCCAAAAGCATTGTATATTCTAGAGTTGAGATACATAGTTGTTTTTTTGAGGTGGATAATGACTTTGGAAAATGGTCAGATAGAATTAAAGTTCTACAAATAATAAGGGGAAAGAACTGAGAATGTGCAGGGAGCAGAAGGAAAAGACTCACCACCAACATGTTTAGTTGTAAAAAACTGCAACAGTGAATATCAGGTCACTGTTGCTGACCATCAACAAAGAGGGTCACATATTTTAAGAACTCACGCAGAAGAAGGCTGTATAATGTTTAGGAACACAGCCTATGAGGAAGAGCCAAGGATCATGTCCTGGATCTACTATATTCTCGCTATGTGTCCTTGGGTATTTCTTAAAATCACTGAAATCCTTTTAACACATCTGTATGATGAGGATAAATAATATAGCTCACCTTAGAGAGGTTTGGGAGAAATAAATTTAGACTACCTTTTTGACTACCTCTGGTAAAAGAGTTGTTGCTAAACAGTATGTACCACCAACATTATGAAAAATAAATATTTGGAGTACCTAAAATTCTTAGATTTTAAAATGTTGCTGATTAACAAAACCTTGAAACATTCCTATTGAGTAAATTAAGAGTACATTAGTTAAATGCAGTAATATGAAGATAGCCTGGGGCAGCATAAGTACACGTTATTTTCATTTGCTTCTATGTTTAACAGGGAGTAAAAATGAACTGTTATGCGATTGTGGAACAGAGTAGGAAAATGGGATTGCTTTGTAAGGGAATGGATTTCTGAACAAGGGATCAGTAGCAAAAGGAACTTTCTTCTATCCATCTACTATCTATCCACAGTCCACCTATCCACCTCATCACTTACTCCTCAGTGGGGGAGGGTTAAGCACTGATGAGTTGCATACATACCTACTTCCAGGAAGTATCTTGGTTTTTGCTTATCAATGAATAGGGCATTGACACAAAATGAAAATATACAGTTTTCTGACTAAAGAAGATGGTGTTGAAGTGGAAACCCACATTGTTTGAAAATGGAGCAGGATACCTAGGAGAGGGATGGCAGTGGAATCCTTATCTAATTCTTAGGCTTCCATACTACTTTGACTGATAGTAGAGAGTAACTCTTGGGTGTAATCTACCAGGGAGGGAATGAATAAATTTCATTGTCTCCATTTTTTCCCAGGTTGTACATATCCCAAAGGTTTAAGAATAGGTAAGATTTTGCAGTTATTATTTTAATAATACTGTGGTAATCAAATAATAAAGACAGAAGTGTATAGCAAAGTTCACAATGCAGTTGTATGGGTTGCTCCACTTGTCATAGATCCATCCTATTAAATTGACAGATTGATAGATTTAGAGAAGGATCTTAAACTGTGAGCTTTAATAGATAAAATATTAAAAATACCACCCAAGGGCCTCCCTGGTGGTGCAGTGGGTTAAGCAACGCACTATGAAGCAAACCACAGTCACTGCAGAACGAGTTCAATCCCTGCTGCCGGCCAGGGAGGGGACCCACATGGTGCAGCAGACCTCTCCTGCTGTGCCCGCTGCTCCCCTCAGCAGTGTACTTCAGTTGATCTGCCTGTTCTGCTCCCTGCTCTCTGTGGTGAATCCTTTCACCCCCCCTCCCCATGCCTCTGACCTGTACCCCAGTGCTTGTAGCATAAGTAAATAAATCTTTAAAAAAAAATAAAAATACCACCTGATAGATTACAAAATAGCAATGTAATAATATAAAACAGTAACATTCTACAGAATCTTTAAGTGTTATAAATTTATTATTCAAAGGGCTAATAACACTCATAATATTGTGTATATTAAAAGATTAAAAGAACAGTGTTGTTTTGAGAATACAGTATATCACAGGTATAGTTTTACTAAAACTTTCTTATCTAGAAAGACAAGAATCTATCCCATATAAATCTGAACATAAAACCTTTGGGACTTATGGTCCTAGATTTTCCTTGTATTTGTGTACTTCAAAGAAATAGAAACAGCCTGGTCTTTTTAAAATGCTGAATATGTATAAAATCAAGACTCTGAAGTAGCAATTTTATAATTAATATATAAATTACTATTTCTAATCAAAAAGTATTCAAAATATTTATTGGAATCATATCTAGTATCCATGACTCAACAAGATAGATGCCTCACAGTTTTTGCTAGAAAGTAGAAACTCAGGAACTAATCACTTCTGCTATGGCAACTACTGCACAGCAGTCACCACAGTGACACAGAATGAAATAGTATTGTTTTTTGTGGTAGAACAAGGGCAGGGCAGATTAAGAGAGATAAGGATCTAGCAGGTTAGGGGGATAACTGTTTAAATTGGCTGCCTTTATATTCAAATCAGCTGCCTGAATTTGCAACAGGACATTAAGAAGTTTTGTAAATAAAGTGGTCTGTTTAAATATGAAATAATGTGAATAATATAGACAATATATGTTGTCAGTATTCAGGCATTTGAAAAACTGAAATATGAAGAATAAAATTACAATTTTAAGGCCCCGGGATGCATCCTACTAAAATCAGTATCTATCTATTTTTGAGATTCAGAAAAATTTTTAGGTTAATCACTTAACTTTAATAAAATGAGCAAAAGTAGTATTAGATCAGTGTTCATCATGTGAAAGATATACAAAGGTTTTCATGTAGGATATAGTGGAAGATACTTGTCTTAAGTCCTAAATTTGGGCTTAAATCTAAAATATTAATTAGTTAAAACAATTAGAATATTTTTCATTTAAGTTCATTCAAAGTTATTCATGGACTATTTACGATGTGATTGGCACTTAATGAATTCTGACTGGTGATGATGGAGCCCTAGTAGTACATTTACAAGAGATTATTGAAAATCTCAAACATATTTCTGTCTTAAAGATTATTCTCAATCAGAATTTAGATCCCTGCTCAGTGACAAAATAAGTAAGACAACAAAAGAATGGCCAATTTCTTATAAGAAAAAAGAATAAACAAAAGTTTACTAAGTCTTTGAATGAAAGGCAGTCTTATATGACTCATGTAATGAGATTAATCCCAAATATCATAATACCTAGAACTTTCCCCTTTTTCAAAATGCACACTCATCTGTCATTTAGAATTTGAATATATTCTGATAAATGTATCAGTTAATTTCACTACTGTGAAAACATCTTAGAGTAGAAAATGTGTAGTAAAAGTACTGTATAAATGATATAAAATGTACTTGTATAGTATATTTAATTAATGGAACTTCCTGGATTGAAAGAATCTGAGTGATGAATTGGTAAGGACATTCCAGAATATTACCATAGACTTTAAAAGCACTATACACGTATATAAAAGTAGTCTTTCTTTTTTCAATAATAAATTAATCTTAAATTATGTAATGGTTCACACTATAATATAAAAAATGTTTGACTTTTGTAATAACTACATTAGCTTAAAAACAAATGGTGCAGGGATGAATGAGTTTGCAAACAACAGCTCTAAAATAAAGAGGCAGAGATCCACAAAAAAAGAATAAGGAAATACAGTAGTACCTGAAAACTTAAGACAAAATGTCAGTGGCAAATCCCTATATGTCAGTAATTACCCTAAACGTCTATTGGAACTGAAATCTCCTATCAAAAGGCACAGGGTGGCCAGTTGGAAAAGGAAAAAAAACAAAAACAAAAATCTGATGTTCTTTGTCTTTAAGAGACCCATCTAAGTTCCAAAGATAAACACAGACTCAATGCCAATGGTTGGAAAACGTTTTTTTTACAAGCAAATGGGACCCCCAAAAAGGCAGGAATAGCCATACTGATATCAGATAAAATAAACTTCCAGATAAAAATTCTAACAAAAGAAAGGAATGGACATTATAAAATGATTAAGGGACAAATAAATAAGGAGAATATAATCCTCATTAACATTGATATACCATAGAAGTATCAAAATGCAGAAAAGAATGAATAAACCTAAACACAGACAACTGCCATAAAGCAATGGTCATCAGGGACTTCCACACTGTTCTGACTTCAAAGAACAGATCACCAGACAGAAAATCAGTAAGGAAAAAATAGACTTTAAATGAAACATTAGATCAGATGGGTATATTAAATATTTTTCTTTCTTTTTTTGTGGGTATGTAGAAGAACTGGGGTACAGGCCAGAGATGTGTGTTGGGGGAAGGATTCACCAGAGACAGAATGGGGAGAACAGGTAGATTTTATTAAAATACACTGTTAAGATGAGCAGCTGGTGAGAGAGGAGAGGTCTGCTGCACCATGTGGGTCAGCTCCCTGGCTGGGGATTGAACTCAGACTATCATGGTGACAGTGCTGAGAATTAACCCATAGGTTTTCAAGTACCTGTGAAAATTCTTGAAAGTAGATCATATGTTGGGTCACATAATAAATGTCAATAAAAACAAGAAGATAAAATTATAGCATCATCTTTGATCACAATGGTTTCAAACTAGAATTCAACCACAGAAAGTAGGAAAAAAAAAAACACTAATATGTGGAGAATGAAGAACATATGACTAAATGACTACTGGATTAATGAGAAAATTATAGAAATACTTGGAGATAAATGAACATGAAGATATAACTGATAAGAAACCGATGGAACTCTCAAAAGCAGTACTAAAAGGAAAGAAACAAGACAAGAAACAAGAAGATCAAATAAATTATTTAACCTCATGTCATAAAGAACTAGGAAAATAACAAATGAAACCAAAACCAGCAAAAGTAAGGAATAATAAATATTAGAGAGGAAACAAATGAAATAGAAATCAGAAAGACAGTTCAAAAGACCAATGAGATCAAAAAGTGGTCTTAGAAAACAAAACAGATAAACCTATTGCTATGTGCAACCACATGGATGTATCTTGAGGGTATTATGCTGAGTGAAATAGATCAGAAGACAAAACACCAAATGCCCACACAGTATTGGAATCATCAATTCCTCTGTCTTCACCTTTGAGTGAAGACCCTCATTTCACCTGAGGGCCTTTGGGCAAAATGTTGCAAGGGGCTACTATCCACTGTGATTTACAATGCCTTCTTCTGGAATACGTTTTGAAGGAGGCTTTTCTTGAGGTGTCACTCTTTTCAGAAATATGTACATGGTAGATTGTTATTTTCTTTCCCATCATACATTTGCTTGTAAGCAGTAATATACCATGAACATTTCTATCAAGGAAAACATTTTGGTGTTGGGGGTCCATATTTTTCAATCTTTTTTTTTTTTTTTCTGCCCTCACCTTTTCTAACTTTCTCCTTAGCTTGTTCCTTAGCTTCTCCTTTTAAACCCTTTGGCTTTGACCCCATGTTAAGTAGCTTTTCCTTTACTCTGCTGCACCTTAAAACTACTTCTCTACTCCTCTGCCTTCTTCTACTGTCCTACTTCATGAAAGAGTAGATCATACTTCTGGTTTCATTTCAACAATTCTTTTCTGCCATTCAGCAAGGTTAGCTGAGATTCCTGAGCCCCTTGTTGGTGATAGGAATGACACAAGAGAGTCCCTAGCCTTATGCTGCAACTTCCCAGCTTATATAACCATTAGACTCTAGTCATAACAATGCATATTTGTCAACCTTTTAAGGAGCTTATTGATGTTTACAAAAGCTTTTGCTAAACGCTTCACTGTAAATTTTCTTTGGATTTCCATTTCTTTTCTTGAATTTCCTTCCTCGTCTTTTCTTCAGCTATACATTCCTTTTCTAGTTCCAGTAATTCCACATGAACCAATTCCTTAGGAACAGCATCTTAAGCAATTCCATGTCATCATCATTGACATTCAGGTTAAACAATTGCTTGCTATTAAGCCACAGTCATGTTGATTTTTGAGTCTTCCTAATCCTTGACAAATCCTTTGAAGTCAAGGATGACTCTTGAATATATTCTTGCAGATGCCACTCACACACTGGTCTAAGCCCAAGCAAGGTTGTTGAAGCAGTCATAATATCTGGACTTATGTGTCTTTTCAGTATCTTCCTCAGTTGCAGCAACAGTCTGGGCAATGGTCTTTCTCCAAAATTAGGCCTTAAATGTGGCTCTAACTTTGTGAACCACTGTGTAGACCAAGGAAGTGGTATTTGTAGGGAGAAATACCATTTTGATATTTAGATGACTATCACAAGAAAGGTATCCAACAACATTATTAACATTAAGCACAAATTTTAAGTATGTTATTCTCCAAATAGTACACTATTTTGCTGGCATAGCAATTCAGGAGAACATCTTAGAAGAGCTGGGTTATCCATGAATTTTTACTAGTCCTGTAGTATAATGGTACCCTGTCAGTGTGTGCTTACTGATAAGCTTGAAGGTGTTGGGCTTCTCACTGTACCAGGTCACAAAGGATATTAATTTATCTAAACAAGACTGTTAATCTGTCCGTAAAAGCCTGGAGATCTGGCATTAACTTGGCCTCCTAGGGATGAAAGTGTTTTCAGGTATATTTCTAAAATAGGGAGATTTCATCCAGTTTGAAAAGAAAGTAACTTTCTTTATAATCAGAATTTAAAAAAAACTTTTTTCAGTTGTCTTTGCATTAGCACTCACAGACTCAATTTCAATTATATAATAATTATATAACCAATTATTGAATTGGTTAAGCCACCCAAGCTAGCAGTAAATTGAACACTTTAGTAGGGGTCTGGCCTTTTCTTTTTTAAAAATTTTTTATTTATTTTTGTTTACTTTTTCTTACAATGTTTTCTTTCTTTTCTAGGTATAATTCCCATAGAATTTTCACCATCAATTCACCACCCGGGCACTGTCACCATAGTCCCTTGTGTTCTTCCTGTTCCTGCCTTGAGCCCAACACCTCCCTCTTTCTTCCAGAATGTCTCTGATTTGCAGTTGTCTATTTATTTTTGTTTTGTTCTGTTTTTTGTTGTTGATATTAGTATTTTTTTCCCCTTGATCCCCTATATTCCTCCTGTAAGTGAGACTACCCATGGCCTTTTCTTTCCAAATTGCAAACAACTTTTTAATTTTGCTCATGATTATCTTCGTGCTGAGAGAGGGACATGCTCTGTGCTTCTTCTTTAATTCAGGTCAGTAGAAGTTTTCCCATATAAGATAAAGGCCCTTTTCAAACTGTTGTTAGTCTCATTGCTTTCAAAGAGACAGATCCTTCAACAGCATCCACTTTGCTCTTATTCTTTAAGATAGCAGCCATGGTGGAAGGGGATATGCCTGAGTGATGAGCTATAACCATTAGAGATTTTCCACTTTTACAGTCCTTAATCACTTTTAATTTAAGATCTAGGTCAGTTCCTCATCATGGCTTCTTACTGACAACATTAGAAATGGGTTTTGGATGAACGAAACAACACAAGGTTAAATCAATCACAAGGAAAAACTACGCTATCAACAGATGCAGTAAACACAAGATGTATGAAGTTCCTGCTGGTATAAATGATGTCACTAGGCAACAGGAATACTGGAATCCATTGGGACATGGATGACACATATGCAGTCCCTTCCTTGCTGACCAAAACGTCATTATGTGACGCATGACTATAATCATCATCTATCTAAGGCATTTGATTAAAAAAATTCCTTTGTAAAAGAGAATATAAACATTCTATTATCCATTAGCATTAAAGCTGAAGATAAAATTTAAATTTCCATATGTGGATCATTTGATTCACTTTTATTTCCTGATAAAACACTAACTAGAAATGATTTTATCATATCAGATTGTTATCAAATACAGCTAATTGTAGAGTAAGAGGAAGTATAACCACTATGTTATTTCAAAATAGGCATTTCAGTTTCACCAAGACTAACTTGGACTTAAAATCTGAATGTTTACCAAGCATTATGAAGACTTCATAAATGAACTTTGACTATGGGGTTTCCCTCCCTTTTTCTTTCACTTTAATAAACATCACTGATTATCTACTATGCTAGGCAATGGGGATACTTAACTGTATAAAATTTTATCTCAATCATCAATGATACCATTTTTAGGGGTGTTTTCTTTCCAATGTGTTCGTAATTTTCATGAATAGCAAAGTTTTCTATTTTTATTAGTTTTTTTATTTTTATAAGATTATTTAGAAGAACTGACTGACAAATCACGCTTCACCGACATGCTGGTATTCTTTATTTCCTTAAAGAATAAGATGTGATACCTTATGATGATCTGATTCCTAAGAGTCAGCAACAGATTTGGGGATATAATTTTATGTATTACAAGATTTAAAATATGATTCAATCTTTAAAAACTGCTGATATCCCATAAGGTTTCTATTATCCCTTCAGTTTTATAGCTTTTTCTTGATTTCTATTACATCTGGCATTAAATACAAAATTAATGTTCTCTCTAAGTCTGGTTGCATGTAATTTTCTGGATTAAAAAACACACATTTTTTTCTTGACTTTTTTGTTCTATTTTGTGCATAGAAATTCTGGAATTTGATATTCTTTTTCTAGATATTCTTATCTAGAAAAAGACAAATCTTAACATATAGTTTTAAAGGGTGATACAGTTTGGTAAGTTACAAAACACATTTTAGAAGGAAAATATTTAAACGTTAGAGAAATTTATTGGTAAGAGCTCTGCCAACCATGAGGCTCAGCATCTCATTTGAAACCAGTAACATCCACTATTTATTAGCTGATTCCTATGGCCCAGGAACTGAAGAGCTCTGTAAACAGTACCTCTTTGGCCACTGCTAACTGTAAACACAAAGGCGTTTTCTTGCCCATCCTCTTGTATCACATTTTGACATCTGCCACCATTTGGCACACCTTTTCCTTCCGCCTATCTACTGTATACACACTTCCTAGGAAAGCCGACTGAGATTTTGACTCTCAACTCCTAGAGGACTTTATGGTTACTTTGGCTTTACTGTGTTACTAGCATAATTAATGGATTATTTTGAAGTATCTTAAAATCCAAATCAGTGTTCTCTGCATAGCAAATATTATATGAAGGATGGTAGTAAAGAATAAATGATTCTTTTAGTTATTTAGGTGCATTTTTTTAACTAATACGATACTAATCACTGATTTACTGAGTCTTTCTTTGCAATATTTCTCACACCTCTCTCCATTTATTGATATAGCTAGTTAATGCTTTCACCATGTCATGTCCTGACCTGTCTTCTGACTGGTTTCCATTCCTAGGAAGTCCAATATTTTAAATCGGTTTAAATTTGCCTCTTTTAGCTAAAAAGGCAATGCTCCAAAGAGGACATGCAAATGGCCAACAGGCATATGAAAAAATGCTCAACTTCTCTTGTCATCAGAGAAATGCAAATCAAAA
>JAGFMF010011914.1:1127681-1159246 GCA_019455555.1 Galemys pyrenaicus | reverse complement strand
TTGGCGAGGATGTGGAGAAAAAGAAACTCTCTTACACTGCTGGTGGGAATGCAAGCTGGTCCAACCATTATGGAAAGCAGTATGGCGGTTCCTCAATCTGCTAAGAATGGAACTTCCATAGTTCCATAGGATCCAGCAAACCCACTCCTAGGAATATACCCAAAAGACATAAAAACACTGATTCTAAAGAATACCTGCACCCCTATGTTTATAGCAGCACTCTTTATAATAGGTAAGACCTGGAAACAACCTAAATGCCCAAAAACAGATGAGTGGATCGGGAAGCTATATGTGGTACATATAAACGATGGAATATTACTCAGCAATCAAAAATTAAAAACTAGACTCATTCATAGGAACATGGATGGAACTGGAAGGGATTATGTTCAGCGAAGTAAGTCAGAAGGCAAAAGAAAAATACCAGATGGTTCCTCCCTTAGGAGGAATATAAGGGAACCAAAGGAGGATCAAGGAAAGGAATAAGAACAACAATAATAATAATACTAACAATAAAGACACAAAAACCAAAAATGAGAAGGACAAACTGGGGACACTTGGTGGGGAGGGAAGAGGGAAAGGGTGGAGGGCAGATGGGAACATGGGGGACTGAGGTGATGGTGCACTGGTGTTTCGGTGATGGGGAATACATTTGATGTCAAATATATGTAAATTAAAAAATTTTTATATTAAATAAAAAAAATAATAAAAAAAATAAATTTGCCTCTTTTGATGCAAAACTCTCAGATTCCAGGAATCTTCCCCTAAATTTCCTAATTTACTTCCCTAACTTTTCTCTAAGTTTCTGTTCCATACTGGATGAGACTATCCTACTAGGCTAGATTTTGTTCATCTTTTTTTGGTGAAAGTTCTTAAAAATATTAACAAGGAGCTACTCAATATTGCTCTACCACTTCCCACTGCTTTCACAGTAATCCAATGTATTCACACTTCATTTTCATGTTTTATATTTTAATGAAACTCTCTATTCAAGCCAAACTGATTATTCACTAGTCACTAACCATATCCTGCTTTCATACCTGCATATATTTTTATTCAAACTTTAGAATTTGGATTCAAAGTTCATTCCAAATTGCCACTTCTTATGTGAGACTTTCTAGCCCCTCTTTGCCAAAAGTGATCTGCCACAAGATTTTGACTGCACCTTGTCTATGGTTTAATATTTAAGAAAGAAATACAGTCTGGTTCCCTTACATTGTGACAATTATACATTTCTTATCCTTGTATTTATTTACATATTTGCTTTTGTTTTCCCAATAAGACTGTAAATTTCTAAAATAAGGGCTTTACCTTATACCACATTTTAAGTACAAAAGAGGTCTATGTTATGCATTTTATTCATAGGCGTTAAAGACCTTGTGAAAGTACATGATCTCTAATGAAGCTGTTTATGCAACACAAGAGGACAGAATCAATTATATATGAACTAAGATGTACTGTGACCAAAAAAATCTAATAACACTTATTAAATATGTCAAACTATTCTAACTATAAAACATAAAATTTGGAAAACAGGGAATAATCTATTAACCTATTTTAACACGACCAATGTTATCATTTTTATTTTCAGCTGTTTTTTTTTTTTTTGATGAACATACTATACATAATATAGTTCTAGTCTCTTAAGAAAAATCTTCATAATCATCATTTTTATTGGCTGTGTACCATTCCATGAAATTTTATTTAGCTGGCTTTGGAGGGAGTTTTCTATATCTTGTAAAGAAAATAAATAACATTATAATCAATTTGAATAATTCCTCTCTTTATTTGCTAATATTCCTGATTTGTTTAACTTATACCATACAGTTTTCCCTTTTTCCTATAACAGTATAGGCAAAACTTAAAGTAAAATTTTTTGATATCTATTAAAAAATACTTTATATTAGTAGTTAAAAACTTAACCACAGCTATAATTTTCTTTTTATTTGTAGACAACTTAAATAAACTAAGAGTCATTTGAAGTTTCCTTTTTCGTGCGTAAGTCTCTCTGTGATCACCATCATTTATTTAAGCATGTACTTTTTGAAAGCAAATGAATGGCAAATCTCTGATATTATATTGACTTCTTGGCTACCACTCATCCCTTGACTTGGTTCAAAGGGAATGGGAGAGTGGAGAATACAGGGCAGAATGCAATTCACAGACCTCTTCAATGCGAAGGAAAACACTTATATTGTAAATATTAATTTTCGAAAACTTATTCAATGATACCACTTTTTGGATTCACTAGTAGTCTTATTTTTGATATCATCAAACTAAAAATATATGAAATTTTATTTAATGTTTACTACTATATTTAAAAAGTTTGCTGATATACAAATTAATTTATTAAATGGAGGGCAGAGAAACAGTTTTTTTCTTAATTCACTATTTTCTACATCCTACACAATAAAAAACATACCAGCGTTTTAGTGTTTACATCTGTGATTAGCACAATAAAAAAGTTTTACATAAGTTTTCTAATAATTTTGTTAGGCATTTTATTATATAAATCACACAATCATGCAATAAGAAACCTTAAATTTTGTATATTAGAAGTCAGTGCTAAATCAATAAAATTTTATTTAAAAAAAATAATATTCCATGTAGTAAAATTAAAATGCAATCCAAAAAACAGAGAATCATGTTGAAATTTGCATCAAATAATACTACCTGTTTTGGGATTCATTTCTATGATACTGGAGAATGAATTGATTTAGTTAGCTGAATAAGGAGCAGCTAAAGCAACGATATTGACTAAGTCCAATAAAAAGACTTGAACTATAAAATAATTTTATGTGCCAAACGCTGTGCTTTTATCATGCTGTGGTATTCCCAATTGCTTTGCAAGGTAGATATGAATGTCATCCTTATTTTATAATAAGTAAATGGAGGCCTCTGGATGTAATGTTATGTTATTGGCATTTTGAGGAACAGACTAAGGTGATTTGTGGAAGAAAAAAGAAAATATGGATGAGAGTAAGCTTTGAGCTCTTAGATGGTAGTCATCCTTTCAAAAATAATACTGATATATGATGAAAAAGAGTCATATATATTTTGGAAGTTTCTAACCAACATGAATTGATTTAATGTATATAATCTTATGGCAAACAAAAATTTTTATGTCTTCCTTCATGTGGCAAACTCATAAATGATGCTACTTATCTGTGCATTAATATATAAATAAAAATGGTTTTTAATTATCAAAGTTTTGTTCCATAAGCTGGATATACATGAAGAATTCATAATAATTACTATTTGGTATTCTCTAAAACAGCCACAATAGACTTTGTTTTGTATTTTACTTTGACATGTTGTAAATTTCTCCTTATTTTCTTCAGGAATTGACCATATGTCATGTATAATACTAAACAGGCATTTTAAAAAATCTATAATACTTAAGAAGGCATTACAGTTATTTTCTGATATGGAGAATTAATATGAGTAGGTCAGACAAAAGAAGAGAATTTAGAAGAATTTGAAAGTGGGAGAAAAGCAATCTTACCAAAGTCTGCAAATGCTGACTGTCCAACTACCATCATATTTTGAGGTTTTTCAAACACAGCACTGACAGAAAAATTCCCATCCTGTTAAAGGCAAAAATACTGAGTAAGATGACCATAATCCATTCATTCGTAAACTGTGAAATAAAGTATTTCAACTGAAGCGGAAAAGTTTTTTAAGTTTTTTAATTTAAGGCTTTTGTTACTTTTTACTTAACTTCCTATTTCACTTTTATTATAAAACAGAAGAAACCACTGTGAATTGATGAAGATGTGCATTTGGAGTGCTTTCCTTGCTGCCAATTCTAGTTTACTATTACTATTACGATTCTTTAGTAAATCATCATCATAATTTCAGACTGAGTATCTTCTACTTTCAAGTACCATGTATAAAGGGGAAAAAGATTCCATTGGGGAAAATTAATAAAACGTATTTGAATCAGGTGAGTATTGTATTGATCCCTAAAGGGTCAATTCATTATCACCTTAAGTTCACGTAGCAAAGAGAAAATAAGTAAAGGATTACAACTGCTGCCTTGTACTAACCAGAGGGAGCAAAGCTGAACAAAAGAGGGGAGCACACTCAGGAGCCATCATTTCAGACATTTTTCAAAATGGAGCAGTTGATACATACTTGATTTATAAAAATAATGTGCATTTCCTTATATTATTGCCTTTCCTTTCTATAATTTTAGATTCCCAACACAGGAAATTAAACCAAAACACTGAATTTGAGCACTCAGTTATTTTTTTTATAGACTTCTGTTCTTATCAATGGTATCTCCACTCAGTAGTTGATATACTGACTCTGATCCCTACGTTATATGTAGGATACACATATTCTTAACATTTTAAAATATTTTTCCTTCTTTGTTCCTCTGAGGATACTGTAGTCCCGCAAGTTAATTTTCTATGAAATCATTTCTGACATTTACAGAGAAAAGCATTTCTACTTTGAAGGCATAAAATTCAAATACTTAAGGACCATGAGTAACTAAGATTTGTCTTGTGACAGGCAATTTTCCAAGCACTTTAACATTCTATTATCCACATGCAACAACATGTTCCCCTACCATTACTAAAGTATCTGATGTACTTTTTGAATGATTTTTTCATAGAAAAATCTTATTTATACAAGTGTCCTAAACCTTAGGATTCCCCTTCAGTTTCACTGAGCAACTGAAATTATATTAGAAACGTACTGAGGTTGCTAAATGTCTGACTGAAATGTCAAGTGCTTTTGCATTTTAGAAAGATCACAGCATCAGGTACAGCATGGACATAATGTTTTTTGAATGAATGGAAAAAATCTCTTAAAATACATCAGTGTCAGTAACACAAAGCTGAGTAACAACTCTTTACAATGATTCATATGAACAAATTACCCACTGAAGTTCTTTTAAGCTTAGTAAATATACCAAGAAATGTTTCCATATATAATCTCATGATGCACTGACATCAAGAAACACCGCTCACTATCCAGGGGACAGCCTCCCATGTCCAATATGCTACATTCATAGTGAGCCTAAAAAAGAAGAGCAATACTGTCTTCTAATTACTGGAAAAAGAGAATGCATTCTTACTATAATGAGAGGATACAGAATACATTATACATGAGACACAGCTGCTGAAAAAAAAAGGAATATATTTTGCTATAGTGATGTAATGCAGAATATATTACATACACAACGTAACTGGGAGAAAAACAAAGCATTATTTAAATTTAACTTCCCATCCTTGTCATTACTTGTTATTTATTCTACCAGGCAATAAATGAATTTCAGATTAGTGTGATTTACATATTCAGTATTTGATAAAAATGATTAATACATTTTATCACCAATATATTTTAAAACTTATATAATACTTTTAAAATGGTATATAACTACACTTATCTTCCATAATAAAGCTGTATATACCTATTTAATGTAGGAAAGAAAAAAAATCAATACCCTTATACTGAGAGAACAGAATAGCTTGGTTGAAAGGGCATTAGACATAGGTGACATGAGTTTTAGTTTTGCACCTTGATTAGTTTCATCATATGTGACTGAATAGTTGCTTACTGTTTTGGGTTTCATTTTTCAACTGTTAGGGACAAATGTACTATTTATTTGCAGGGTTTAGGAGAGGAACAAGGGAATGAAACATAAGTAGTGTTCTGCACTAATTCAAAGAGATACATGCACTCCTATGTTCACTTCAGCACTATTTACAATAGTTAAGTTATGGAAACAACCTAAGTATCTTAGGACAGAGGCACATAGTAAGAAAATGTGATGTGTGTGTGTGTGTGCGCGTACCAAAACGGAATACTACACATCCGTATCATGGATGGAAATGGAGGAAACTGCTAAGTAAAATAAGCCAGAGGGAGAAAAACAAATAACAGATGGTTTCAAAAGAGAAGACAAGACAAAATAAACCCTAGAAATCTGATTACAGAATTGAGAGGGGAGGAGAGAGAGTGGAGAAAGAAATGAGGAGGGTGTTCAATGGTCCATGGTGGAGGACTATGGGTGACTTGGTGGGTGTGGTGTGGTAACATGCATCTGAAGAGGTCTGATCCCACATATTTGAATCATATACAGTGTTGGAAACCAATGTCATCTTAAAAAAGAAGAAATGAAGAACTATACTTACATATATATCCCCATAACCACATATATGTGTGTGCATGTCAACATATATATCATATAAAGTGTTCTGTAGTATATAGTTATCAGATTTATCAGACAGTTAAATTTTATAATAGCAATTCTGTGCTTATGAGCTGCAATTACTTTTTTTCATGAGTTATTGTTTGAGACCCATTCTTTCCTCTCTGTTCCATGATCTTAGTAGCCTTCTTTATTGTCTTACAATCCAAAGTTGGGCCAATTCTCTAGGGACTCAGGTGGACTGACATCCTTTATCTGTTCTTTAGCCTACTTGGTTTCTGTAACTACTGTGCAATGACTTAAGAGTAGAAGTTTTTGATATATATGGCCTAGTTCATCTCTCAGCTTCTCTGCTTGCTAGCCCTGAGGTCTCAATAGATTAGTTCTAAACTAAGCAATCTCCAAAATGTTCTCTTACAAGGGCTTTGTGAGTACCAGTGAGATATATATACATACAATACTCAACACAGTATATGCACAGAGCATGTATTTAACATTAGTTTGGTAATATTTACTATTACTAACATTACTAGCAATGCTTCTATTTTTACTATCACAATTAGTAGTCACATTGAGTTAGCAAACTCATTTCTATTGACAGGGAACCATCTGCCATTTTTTGCTTGAATTCCAACCACAAGAACTCTGTTGTTGCAAATATCTTTTCCTGGATCACTATCTAGACTTTGGTGAGCATGTTTTAAATTTTAATGTTAAAATCGTCATATTTATATTGTTAAAAATTAAAATTCAATATAAAAATGGCTACTTTCTGTCTACATAAGTATTCATATAAAACAGTGATACTCAAGTGAAGATAATCTTGTCATCCAGGGACATTGCCCAAAGTCTGGAGATATTTTTGCTAATCATAACTGTGGGGAGTCTGTTAACATCTAGAAAGTAAAGTCATAAACATCCCACAGGATGGCTCTCCACAATAAAGAATAATTTGGTCCACACAAAATGGCAATTGTGTCAGGAGTTTTGAAGAGTTCTGACATAAGGATTGTGGGTGTTGTCCAAGGATCTAGGTTGGACCAGTCTGCCTGGCCATCATTCTCTTAACACTTTCCTTTTTTGACATTTATCCATTCTTTTCCTTGACTTCTAGTTCCACATTTTAAACTAATTCCTTGATATGTGTCTTAACTAAAACTTTTTTCCTGCTCCAAATTACATACTTCTTTTGTCTTTTTTATTACTGGTCACCAGCTTAAAAGACAAGCTTCTCTTGAATTAATGGTTGTGCTATTTTCTCATATCTGTCCTTTCTTGTCCATTTCCAACAGTTCCTGTAATTGTTTATCACTTTCCCAGGTTACAAAAATTTTACCTCATTTTTGTGTCTTTTGGGTATATTCCTAGGAGTGGGATTGCTGGATTATATGGGAGTTCTATTCTTAGTAGTTTGAGGAACCGCCACACTGCTTTCCATAATGGTTGGATCAGCTTGCATTCCCACCAGCAGTGTGAGAGTTCCCTTTTCTCCACATTCTCACCAACACTTGTTGCTACTTTTTTTGATATGTGCTATTCTCACTGGTATGAGGTGGTATCTCATAGTGGTTTTGATTTGCATTTCTCTGATGACAAGAGAAGTTGAGCATTTTTTCATATGCCTGTTGGCCATTTGCACTTCCTCTTTGGAGAAATGCCTTTTTAGCTATTCTGCCCATTTTTGGACTGGGCTGTTTACTCTGTTTTTGTTTAGTCTGGTAATAATAATAAATACAAAAGCAAAAAGACAAGGACAAATTGGGGACACTTGGTGGGGAGGGGGGAGGGAGTGGGTTGAGGGCAGAAAAGAGCACAGGGGACTAAGGTGATGGTGCACTGGTGGAATGGTGGTGGGAAATCCATGGGTACTACAATTGATGTTAAATATATATAAATAAAGAAGGAAAACAATGTATGAAAAACAAAACAAAAATTTTACCTCAGTTATCTCCCATCTCCAGATTATTTCATACATACCTATCTGTATGCAGCAGTTAACTACTCTGCTTATCTCACTGTTAGTCCTACAATCTTTAAAATTTTAAAAGATGAAATTATTTACCTTATAAGTCATGGTCTTTGATCGATTCTTCTAATCTTACCTTCTAGTATCTTTTTATGTGCTGGCCCAAACCAGACGTTTTCTACTATTAGCCATCCCTAAGAAGTCCTAGATAGACTTAATAGAAGCTATTGCTCTGTCTTTTAACTCCTGGTAGCATGAGATTTGTACTTCTCATTATACCAGCCAGAATTACCCACACTCACATCTTAGCCCTTCTTTTGGCCTTTTAAGTTCCATTCACATTGCTGTTTCTCCCAGAGCACATATCATGGGGCTAACATTATTAACCGACACTTGAAAAATATTTGTTGCAGTTATACTCTTCTACTAGCTAATATGGACTTAGGGCTTTTGTTTGTTTGTTTTTGGTCATTTAGTATATTACTGTAAACTATTTACCCAATTTCTTCTTAAAAATGGTCTCCATTTTACCTATACTTTAAATGAACCAGTTTACAGTCTCTATAATTTGTAGTAATGTCTTATTATTAAATTGGGCTCCTTACTGATTCTATGTTATATAGCAAGGATAAATCTTAGTTGCCATTGTCTAATTTATCAATTTTCTTTAAAGAAAACAATAATAAAGGTAAAAAGATCCCAATCAAAACCTAGTTTCTTCATGAAGTTTATTTTCCTATTGCATTGCTTTACTTTATCATCTTTAAATCACCCTAGGTTGACAGAACATTTTATATTTAAGTGTTTCAAAAAAGCATTTCATAATTTTATATAAACATTATATTTATTTGTAATGAAGCTTCCCTATAGATGGATATATAAGCTAATAAATGATTGATTGCTTTATTTTGTTATTTTAATCATTTGAGATTTACTTAAGTTTTTGCCTTATTTTTGTTAAAATAATTTTTGGTGATTATTAAAAATCTTTTATTTTTTTGCATAGACGAAGTGGGTGTAGGCTAGAAGTATGCGGTGGGGGAGTGAGAGGATTCACCAGAGACAGAGTGGGGGGCAGAACAGGTGAATTTACTGAAAGACACTGCTAAAGGGCGTCGTCATAGGCAAGACAGGAGAGGTGTGCTGCACCATGTGGACTAGCTCCCTAACTGGAGATCAAACTCAGGCTGTCATGGTGATAGTGCTGAGACCAGAGAGGTGGAAGGTTTTGTTTTGAAGGTAACATGAAAATAGATATACCTCATTGGTGGGAGTTTTGATTTACAGTAATCATTAAGAGTATAACAACTATATTTATATCACCAGAAAACCAAATATTTTTATTATTTTTTTATATAAACAGTAAATTAAACAAAGATAGTTCTTTTGGCTTAGCTGTCTTTCTTCCTTTTGTTTATCCACTAAAAAAGGGATAAAAATGTCTAGTTTATAAGAAGTCAATAGTATTTATTATTTATTTAATAAGCTTATTAAATAAATAAGTTTCTTATTTAAACAAAGCTCATTCCTTCAACCTCCTTCCATCTATAAAGAAATGACTGATGGCCAGCACTACTGACTGTGCTATAAAAAAATGGCTGATAATAAATTTCCTTCCACAAGTGTGCTTTACATTTTTTTAGATGTGCTTAGTTTTCACTAGCATTGTAATAAATCTATAAATTTTAGGGGTTTAATCTGTATTATATAAAAGACAATCAAGAATAAACAGGTTGAAAATAAAGAAATCTAAAACTAAAATTTAGTGTCTACTCTATGCCAGATACTCTTATACCTGTTTCCATGTGAAGAAAATGAGTTTAATACTTGACTGTGAACTGATGAATGTCACTCTATCAGTTCTTGCCTATCTTTTAGTTCCTCTTGCTATTGTGTACCCTTAAATTCACTGTAAGGTATCAGGTGGTCTGTTATTCATTCGTGATCTCCATATAATTTACATCAAGCTAAAAAATCAAATCAAATCATGACATCCTTGGCCGTTTTCTACTTGAAATTAAAAATATGGACAACTCCTTAATCCTGGTCAACATGGCAGCAAGTTGTTCTTATGTTTTTATATAAGCCTAAAGGCAAGGAAGAAAAATTAGTTTCTTAAAAAGGGTTTCTTCAATAAACTATCATGCTGACAAATTAAATGACAGTAGCCTCTCAACAGCTGACAACCTAGCAGGGGCCCTGTTAACATGTGCATTAGGGCAGACTGATAGGTTTAATTGGCAGTCATGCCTAAAAACCTGCAGAGGAATTGATGCTGAATGAATCATTTCCTTCAGCAATATTCAGCAGTTTGAATGCAACAATGCAACCAAAGGCTCTTAAAGTTGTTCTATTTATTGTTGAAACCAACCAACCAAGTGATTACTTTCATTTTATTTTCTAAAATTGTGTGCTTTTACTGAACACCATCATTAAAAAATGCTCCAAAGAAAAGACTTCTTACCCCATTTTCCCATATCTCAAACTGGAAGGTTTTAGAAGCAGACTGTGTCGTGAGGAATAAATCTAGAAGAAAAATAATAGAATTGTAAGTCTTGTTACTGATGTGAACGCTTAAAAACAGAAGAAGTGTAACACATAAAATAGTGATTAATGCACCTGCTTTTAAACATGTTTTAAATTATGTTTTAGTGAGCTTGGTCCAATTAAAAAAAAGGAGAGACCAGAAATATGGCAAAAGAGGGAAGATAATGGACTCATGTCATCAATACATTTACTACCAAACCATACCTACACAAAGACAATAGTTCCTGAGGAATGTCAGATGATCACTGTATGCATAAAGAGGGCAACATGGCAAGGAGAGTAGGAAAAATTGAAATTTAACTGCATTGAAGTCTTACTGCATGCAGAACAACCCAAGAAAGGGAGAGGTGGCTGCCTCTGTGTTACTGACTACAGAGCTCAGGTCTGCATCAGGGACCTTAGAACATAGGGACTGTGCTAGAGAGAAGAGCACACATCTTTGGTGTGCAAATTAATAGGTTCTACTGCTGGAGTGTATAGTAGACCAGTGCCTACAAAGGCAGATGCTATATTGCTAGATAGTGACCTCACACCCAGGTCTGGAGAATTAAACATTCCATACCCCTAAGTAGGAAAACTTGAGAACAGCGGACTTTCTGGGTGACTGGCATGAGATCTGTGTAAGGTGGTGATTATTGTATTAAACTTGTGACTCCCTGACTTGAATATTTGGAGCCCAATCCAGAGATGAGGGCCAGATTAACACCCCTGTGTCTCCACACAGTATAGTTTCTTCTATACAGCTAGTAGTGATATTATGCAAGGTAACTGCATCATGTTGGCCCAGGGTCAACCATGTAAGGTGTGTTCTGCCATACCAGATTTCAAAAGACTCTGACAACAACAAATGATTCAAAATCAGAAAGGTAAAGTGCTCAAACACAGTAATGACAGAAACCACTCCTGGTCGTGCTAGAACTATTGAGAGCGGATTGATGCAGGGTGAGAGATTCTTGCAAACACACATCCCTCATATTCCTGTAATCAGAACCAGTACAGAAGCTTGTCTGCAAGCAAACAAGCAGCTCTCTGATAATTTTGTTCCTGTCTGTACCCCGTGGAGCAGAGGGCAATTAATGGTCTTAGATTATGGGTACTAGAGTTGAACCAGTTGAGAGGTTGACACTAGCCTGAGATTATTTTACTCAGAAACTGACCTGGGGAGAGGGCCAATATAGATCCCAACCCACCCAACTGGTATATCCAGTACCTTAGGAGGCTTAAACATTTGATACTTGCTATACTCACTAGCAGCAACCTCTTGGTACATTGTTGCCCTGGCTCATATTTCCTATTCCTTGCTGGCAACAAAGCTCTGGTTACCTGAATAGGTTCAATGGTGTTAGTTTTTGTAGCAAAAGAAACCCAGGGATCCTAGTTTAACCACCTGGAATGATATCCTGCAGCCTATAAATGTAAAATAAGATCAATTTACCAAGACAAGAAAATATTTTTTATCTGTAGCTATATAAACTAAAAATGAACAGATAGAAAAACCAAAAATGAGAGAACAACAGAAAATTCTGAGGAGTATGAAGCCAGCAGAACTGTGTAACTTGCCTTATGAGGAGATTTAGGTAAAAATTATAACTATGCTTTTTGAAACAAGAAAAACAATGAGCAAAAGCAGGAATATCACAAAGCTAGAGAAAATGTGAAAATACTTCAAATGGAATTAAAGGACTTTAAAAAGCTATAACTGAATTAAAAAATATGATAGTAGGCAAACACAAATAGCTGATAGAGCTTGGGAAATATACAAATAGACTAGCAAAGAGAAAACAGAATAAAGTAGAATGAAAACAGCATAAAAGCTCTTTGAGATCATTTAAGGCAAAACAACAGCTGTATCATGGGGATCCTAGGAAGAGATGAGAAAAGCATCAGAAGTTTATTTAAAGAAATAATAACTGAGAATCTCCTGAATTTGGGAAAGGAAAGAAGATATGCTGATTCAGGAGGCCGAAAGAGTCCCAAGCAAAATAATTCCAAAACACACACCTCAAGACAAATTACAATTACACTGACAAAAACATGCATTGAAGAATAGACACTACAAGCATCCATAGAAAGAAAAGTTAGATATATGGGACATTAGACTAACTGCAAACCTCAGCAGAAATCTTGGAGGCAATAGGGAAATGGCAGGAAATATTTAAAGCTCTCAAAGAAAAGGATTTCCAACCTAGACTACTTTTATCTGGCCAGATTATCATATTATGATTCAAGACTGAAGGAGGGATATAGAGACACACACACACACACACACACACACACGTATATGAGTTCTAATATATCTACGTTAGAATGAGCCTGAAATCAAAGTGCTCAATAGGCCACAAGCACAGACCATCATATATAAACCTCAGGATTGGGGGCCTCCCTGGTAATGCAAAGGTTTAAGTTGCAGCAATATGAAGCTATTGGCAGTCACTGTGGCAAAAGTTTGAACCCCGGCCAAGGAGGTGACCCACATGGCACAGCAGGCCTCTCCTGTCTTGTCCACTGCTCCTCTCAGTAGCATATTTCATTAGATCCATCTGTTCTGCTTCCCACTCTGTCTCTGGTAAATCCTCTCACTTCCCCACAACTCTGGCTTGCACCCCAGCTCTCATGTGCATAAATAAATAAATCTTTAAAAAAAAAATTCTCAGGTGATTCTAATATGCAGCCAAGTTTTTTTTTTTTTTTAAATAAGCCTCAGGATCATCTCCAAATAACAACCTATAAAAGTAACACATAAGACAATGGAAATAAAATCCAAACCAAATATACAACGAAGGTATCAAAAATTAAAGACAAATGCAAACCATTAAAATGAAGAACAAATAACAAACAGCAATAAATAAATGTATTTCAATAATCACCTTAAATGTAAATGACTTGAATTCACCAATGAAATGTATAAATGGCTGAACTGATCACAAAGTCCAAACTTCTGTTACTTAAAGGAAATGAGTACTAACTTAAACTAAAAGGCTATAAGCAAATGCAAATCAATATGTGAGGAACAGCTACACTTACTATATATAAGTTAGTTTTCCAGTTAATAAAGGTAAAAAGAGAAAGATATAGACATTACCCAATGACTAAGGTCCTAATACAAAAGGATATAGCACTTATGAGTATGTATGCACCAAATGATAAGATGAATAATGCAATTTTATACATATACACACAAATATTGATCAATGAACTTAAAGATATCCAACAACAGATTAATAATGGGAAGTTTGACACTCCACTAGCAACTACAGACGGATCTACAAAAGAGAAAAAATAATGAAACAACAGGCTTAATAGATAAGTTAGGTCAGATAGCCATAATAGCTATCTATAGAACATTCCAATGCCAAACTAAAGAATACACAACTTTCTCAAGTTCACATGGAATATGTTCAAGAGTAGACCATATGTAGAAATATGTCCATTGTCAATAAACTTATGACGATCACAGCCATACCAAGTTTGATTTTTGATCATAAGACCATAAAGATATAAATCAACTATAAACAAAAATGTGAAAAATGTAGAACACATGGACATAACATGTTGCTCAATATATTAAAGCAGAAATTAAAAAACTGGATAATACTGAAAACGAAGACACAGGTTATCAAAATTTATGGGATATAGCACACATGACTTTAAAAGGAAACTTAATTGCCATACAAACTTACATTATTAAGGAAGAAAAATACCAAATAAACAATTTAATATTAGACATAATTCGAGCTGAAAAAGAACAACAACAAAAAAAGGAATATTACAGAGGAAATTAAAAAATGAAACAAAAAAAGATCAATGAAATGAAGAGTTCATTCTTTGCAAGGATAAATAAAATTGGCAAACCTTTAGCTAGGTAACAGAAAGAAAACTTTAATATATAGATTAGAAATGAAAATATGCCATCAGTAATACTCAGTCATCCTCCAGTAATATTCCCTGAACCTAAGCCAAACTACCAGTGCTTTGGGATATGGCACACTGGCCATCAGGGTCAGACAGGGACTCACATCACCAGCATTCCTCAGTCACCCTTTGGGAAGCAGTTCTGACCCTGGGTTCAGCCACCAGTACCTTGAAAGCTGGCATGTTACCCAGTTTAGGAGATTTAGGAACCAGTCAGTCACTGCTGTCCCTCAGAGGGACTAGCCTAACAATAGGTTTCTCAGAAAACCTCTGGAAACAATCCTGATCCTGGGTCTACCCACCAACACCTTGAAACTAGAGCACACAGCTGTCTAAACAGCACAGGACCCACCCTTCACTGGCATCCCTCAATTGCTCTCTGGGAAACACCACCAACCCTGGGACCACTCAACAGTGCCACAGGAACTGGCACAGGCTGTCCAAGCCACACAGGGCCCTGTATGAACAGCAGTGATCTCTAGCCTCCCTCCAGTGAACATCCCAGCTCAGTATGGGAGAAGCAGAGACAGGCCAACTTAAAGCAGTGAGGTCCTGAAAGCAATGGGAAAAAAGAATCACACAGCACAGAGAATAAATTGCCATAACCCAACCAAAAGGATATGGAAGATCTGAAATTCAAGGAATTTTTCTATCATAAAAAAATTGAAAGAATTCAGAGAAGACATACAAAGTATCAAGGATATATAAGAAAATTGAGAAAAACAAATGAATGCCCCCCCCCAAAAGCCCAAAAGAACAAATCAATGAATAAACGATGGAAAATGGCACTCCAAAGAAGGAAATAAAGGACAAACAAGATGAAAAAAAGAGATGAAAAATACTATAGAAAATTATAGAAGTAAAATAAATGTGAACTTGAAGACTCAGATTTACAAAGAAGCAAGATGGAAGAAAAAAAAAGAGGAACAAAATTTTAAAAATGAAGAAACACTCTGTGAACTATCTGACACCTGAGGAAAGGCAGTATAGAAAAATGTATCCCAGAAAGGAAAGAGAGACAAAAAGGAACTTGTATTCAAAGAGGTAATAGAAGAAACTTCTTAAACTTGGAAAAGGAAATAAACATAGAAATCTAGGAAGGTAAAAGGACACTGGTTACCCAAACAAAATTAAACCAACACCAAGACATATAGTGGTAAAAATTCCAAGAGTTCAAGACAAAGAACGAACACTGAAAGTGTGAGGGAGAAGAGTAGATAACATATAAATGAACCCCTTTTAGGTTAAAAATGAACTTCAGAAGAAACACTGTGGATAAGGAGAGAATGGAAAGACATAATCAAAAACCCTAAAAATAAAAATTGCCAACCAAGAATGCTACATTCTGCAAGGTCCTTTAGATATGAGGAAAAAATAAAGGCCTTCTCAGACAAAGAAAAATTGAAGGAATTTGTAAACACTAGACCCCATCTTTAGAAAATATTGATAGGAACTCTAGTATCTAATTCAAATAGAGAAACACACACACACACAAAAGAACTGAAAAAGGGAACAGATAAACCCACAAAACTAAAGACAAAGTGGAAACAACAGACTTTTACATATCAATAATCTCTCTCAAAGTTAACAGAGTAAATTTATCAATTAAAAGACACAGAGTATCTGGATTAGGAAACAGAATCCAACCTTCTGATAAACACAGCCTCCAGTGAAGTGAAGGGAAACAATCCTACAAGTATATGGGACCCAAAGGAAAGGACAGACAGCCATATTTATATCATCGATTTCTACATAAAAAGGTAACAAGATACATGTTTGACACTACATAATGGCTAAAGGAATAATACATCAGGAGGACATAATACTTATCAATACATACTCACTGAAAGAAGACCAAAATACATTAGGCATCTACTATCAACTCAGAAAACATATATTGGAGGTAAGCTATGGAAACAACCCAAATGTCCAAAAATAGATGACTGGATCAAGATGTGGTATATTTAACAATGGAACATTACTCAGCAATCAAAAAGGATAAACTCATGCCATAAACTCAGAAACATGGATGGAGCTGAAAGGGGTTATGCTCAGTAACATAAGCCAGAAAGAAAAAGAAAAGTATCAAATGGTTTCACTTATAGGAGGAATGCAGAGAAATAAAATAAGGGATCAGGGGGAAAAAAAGTAACTATAATAAAGTAAAAATCAAACTACCAGGCAAATATAGATCAGAGACATTCTATAGGGAAGGAGGAGAAAAAGGATCAGGACATGGTTGGGAAGAGCACAAGTGACTATGGTGGTGGTGAATGTGTAAATTTGATGGAGGATAAAAAATAGAGCAGACAACACAAGGTAAAGAACATGTACCACACAAAGAAGTAGGGGTAGAAGGGATTAGCATAAAATATTAACCAAGACTCTTAGGGGTCAATGCCCAGATTGAGAAATACAATACCCAGAAAGGGATCAGACTGCCATAGGGAGTGTAAAGAGCACAAACATGAAGGTGAAGGAATAAAACTATCCACCCACAGAGATGAGCCACCCCCTACCAAAAGATGATAAAAACCTAATGTTGCCCCCACAACAGGGCAGTCTTCTTTCTGCCTACCTGTGACTATGCAGGTGCTTCTTTCCACCAGCTCTCTTCTCTGCAGGGCAGCAGTCTTCCTGCCTGCCCATGACCTGTACCATGCTGGGGCTTCACTTAACCAACCTCCCTCAGTGGAGGCAGCTCTCCTCAAGGCCGCCGGCCTACAACCATGCAAGTCTCTCTCAGCAAACCTGTTCCTTCAGGGCACCTCTTCCTGCCCACTTGTGTCTATGCAAGTGTCCTCTACTCTTCTGTTCCTTTCCCTAATAAACTTGCTCTTTAAAATAACTAACGTCTCTGCTTCATGGAGAAAGTCCTCTAGGATCTCACTGTGTGCTGCTGAACAGGGAGCTCTGGTGAAACCTTTCTCAGAGTGAACCCAAGAACCCTGCACTCTAAACCCATTGACTCCAAAAATACTCAAATTGGTGGTGGGAATTTCACAGGGAAATCATATATTGTATAAATACGAGGATGACATAATAAATTAAAAAAAATTTTTAAACTAACAAATAAAAGAAAAAAAACAGATATTGGCAAAACACATTTGTCAAGGTAGGAGTCTACAACATCCCACTCTCACCAATGAACAAATTAATGAAACAAAAAATGAATAAGGACATAATAGTGTTAAACAAAGAACTAGATCAAACAGACCAAGTAGACATCTATAGGAACTTGCATCTCCCTGAAAATAGAGTGTACATTTTTACCAAGTGCTCATGGTAAATTCTCCAGGATTGACCTAATATTGGGCAACAAGACAAATAAATAATTCATGAAGCTTGGAATCATACCATAATTCTTGGATCATAAATATCAAATTAGAAATCAAATACAAGAAAAAAGCAGGGAAAACCTCTAATACATGAAGACTGAAAAACACTGTACTGAACAACTACTGGGTCACTGAGGAAATCATAAAATACCTTGAAACATGTAAATGAGGATACAACATTATAGAATGTAGGGACATAGCAAAAGAAGTACTAGTGTTAGGGGGAAAGGAAGTCCTGAATGGATTACACAGGTGGGTGTGTGGACTCCAACCCCCACACCAGACCACCAGTGCTCCAGAACCACAAATCCGATAATGTGATTATCGAAGAGTGGATCACTGGGAACTGAGGATAGAGTTAAGCAGCCAGGCTGGCTATAAAACTATAGACGTGAGCCTTGGGTTCTCTCTTCCTTTGGAGCCATCTCACTTAACTCAGAGCCAGCTCTCAATGTGCCATTGCATTCCAGCTCGGAAGATCTGGTAGGATATTTACGGGTTTGTATCCCTCTCTTCCCTTGGTGTCAAGTTTACTTTATTCCCCTTCTTTTGTAAAATAAAACCCTTTAATAACTTTTGTCGCATGTGCTTGATGATGAGGCTTATTATAAAAGTCTTCTGAGGGCGCGGCTGAGGACCCAGTGAGGGAAACCCATTTTATCTTAGGGTTGCCCTGTAACACTAGGAGAGTATATAGCAACATAAGATGGCATCAAGAAATAAGAGCCTAGGTCAACAATTTTCTCTCTTACTTCAAGGAACTAGAAAAAAGAACAACAACAACAAAAAAATCCAAAGGACAGTAGAAGGCAAGAAATAATGACAATTAGAGTATAAATAAATGAAATAGAAATAAAAAAAACACAATCCAAAATTCAATGAAATAAAATGCTAGTTTGAAAAAATAAACCTCTAGTTAATTTCATAAAGAAAGGTAGGGAGAAAACTCAAATTAAAATAAAAATTATAATAGGAGAAGTTACAACAGCAATGCAGAAATTCAAAGGGTAGTTAAGTGGTCACTATGAACACTTATATGCAAACAAGTTCAATAACTTAGATGAAAATGACAAATTCTAGAATTATACAATCCGAGATTAAATAGGAAAGAAATAGAAAACCTGACCAAATCTATTGTAAACATGGAAAGTTAAGCAGTAGTCAAAACTCTCCCCAAAATCAAAATTCCAGGATCTACTGGCTTCACAAGTGATTGCTACTAAATTTTCAAATACAAAAACAATACCTATTCCACACAAACTCAAAGAATAGAGAGACAAGGAATACAATATGAGACCAATATTATATCAATTCAGAAACCAAACAAAAACAACACACAAAAAGAAAACTACAGACTAATCTCTCTAATGGATATAGATCGAAAATCACCAATAAAGTGTTAGCAAACTGACCGAACAAGAATGACCAAGTGGGTTTACACCAGGGACACAAGGATGACTCAGCATCCAGAAATCAATCAGTGTAATTCACCACATTAACAAAAAGGAAGATAAGACTCATATGTTGTGTTTTTTTTTATCGACTTTTTTTATTTATATATATTTGACATCAACTGTAATCCTCATGTATCACCGTATCACCAGTGCACCATCACCTCAGTCCCCTGTGCTCCTGTCTGCCCTCAACCCTCCCCTTCTTCCCTCCCCACCAAGTGTCCCCAATTTGTCCTTAAGACTCATATGTTAATTAGATGCTGAGAAAGAATTTGATAAGATTTAGCATCTACTTATGATGAAGACCCTTGAAAAATTAAGGATAAATGGAACATAATAAAAAATTGATATATGACAATATCACAGCTAGTATCATTCTCAATGGTGAAAAACTTAAAGCCTTTCCACTAAGATCTGGAGAAGACAAGGACATCAACTCTCATGTGAATATTCAATATAGTGTTAGAAGTCCTAGTTAGAGCAATTAGGCAAGACAAAGATATGAAAAGAATCCAAATTGGGAAAAACAAAGCAAAACTATCTTTCTTTACAGATGATATTAAAATATACATGAAGCCCCCAATATTCCATGGAAAAACTGAAACAATATACAATTTCAGCAAACTGGCAGCCTGTAAACACAACACCCCCAATCAGTTGCTTTCCTTTGTACAAGCAATGAACTAGAGGACAAAGAGTTAGAAAGTCATCCCATTTACAATCATACCAAAACTATTAAATAGTAGGAATATACCTAATAAAGATGTGAAGGTCCTATACATGGAAGACTATAAAACATGGTTAAAAAAAATGAAGGCACAAAGAAATTGACAGATATTCTTGGTTTATGAATGGGAAGAATCAGCATTGTCAAATGGTACTCAAATTTATAGATTCAATGTAAACACAATCAAATCTGAATGACATTCCTTAATGAAATGAAACAAATATTACTGAAACTCATATGAAACCACGAAAGACAACAAACAGCCAGAGCTGTCCTGACTAAAGAGGGGAAATTGTTGCATTACACCTCTAGGCTTCAACCTATACTACAAAGCCATAATAACTAACACATAATGGTACTGGAACAAAAACAGATATACACACACTAACAGAATAGAATTGGGAGCCCATAAATAGACTCACACATATATGGACGACTCTATGTCAAAGGAGTGAAGAATATACACTGGAACAAAGAAAGCCTCTTCAATAAATGGTGCTGGGAAATTTGGAATGCCACATATAAGAGAATGATTAGACCACAATATCAAACCATACACAAAAAACAACTCAAAGTAGATAAAAGACTTGTATTTAAGATCTAAAAAAAAGAAAGAAAAACACATAGAGAAAATCAGGCAAAACACTCCATGATATAAACTTCAGAAATATCTTTGTGGATTTGTTCCCAGAAGAAAGGAGAACAAAAGACAATATTACAGTTGGGAGTACATCAGACTAAAAAGCTTCTACACAGTGAATGAGATAGCAATCAAAATGAAGAGATACTCTACTGAATGGTAGAAAATATTTACACATGATACATTTGACAAGGGACAGATAATGGAAATCTACATAGAGCTCATACAACAGAAAACAAAAACAAAACAAATAATCCAATCAAAAAGTAGTAAGAAGAGTTAAATAGGCACTTCTCCAAAGAAGATATACAAGCAAATGAAAAATGTTTATCATCATTTATCATCAGGGAAATGTAAATCAAAACCACAATGAGATACCACTTCAAACCAGTGAGAATGGCCTATATTAAAAAGAGCAGAAACAACAAATGTTTGAGTGGGTTTCTAGAAAAATGAACCCTCTTACATTGTTGCTGGGAATTTAGTGCAGTCCAGCCTTTATGGAAAGTAGTGTGGAGGCTTGTCAAAAGACTAAAACTGGATCTGCCATCAATTCCATTCCTATGTATCTAAGTAAAGAACACAAATACATTAATCCAAAAGGAATTACTGCACCCCTATGTTAACTGCAGCACTACTTAACAATAACCAATATATGGAAACAACCTAACTGTTCAGAAACAGATGAGTGGATCAAGATGTGATATATACACACACACTCACATAAATACACAATAGGAAACTATCAGTGCTCAGAAAAAATAAACTCATGGCAACATGGACAAAATCAGAAGAGATTATACTAAGCAAATTTAGCCAGAAAGAGAAAGAAAAATACTGGATGGTGTACTTAAATATGGAATATGAGACACCAAACATAGGGTCACACTAAGACAAACATTAAAACCAGCCTTGAAAGCTCACCATAGCAATCTAGAAGGGGAATAAAAGGGAAAGTAGTGAGGCATGGGTGTTACAGAGAGATCAATGTCCTTCCTGTAGGAAGGACAATGGATGCTTTGGTGGTGGCAAATCTATGGTAACCACATTAGAGGGGATAAATCTTACACTATCAAAATATTAACAAGGATGTAAAATAATGGTACTTCATTAACAAATAAAAAGTTAAAATACCTTCCCAGAAATAAAAGCCCAGAGACAGATACCTTTAGAAATGAATTTTACCAAATCTTTAAATAATTTATGAACATTTTACTCAAATTATTTCCCAAAAAAATAAGAAGAGGAATACTTCCTAACATATTCTATGACACCATTTTTAGTTTAGTACCAAAACCAGACGAAAGTATCAAAAAAAAAAAAAACGTGAAAATGACAAACTAATCTTGTAATTATGGATGCAAAAATTAGTTTTAAAAATTTACTAATAAATCAAACTGAAAAATATAATAAACTATGAGAATGAGGACTTTATTCTAGGAATGCAAGGGTGGTATAGCATGTCAATAAATTAATGTAATACATTACATCAACAAAAGAAAATGATTAGAACAGCAGATGCAGAAAAAGCATTTGGTAAGATATAGCATCCATTAATGATACTCTTAATAAGATGGGAATATATCCAAAGAGGATATACAGAAAGCCAACAGATATATGAAAAAATGTTTATCATTGCTTTAAGGGAAATGAAGTCAAAACCACAATGAGATATCATTTCACTATTGGAGAATATCATAACATCAAAAAGATTTCCAATAACAAGTGCTGGGGAAGATGTGAGGAATGTAACATATAGATGGTATGAATATAAACTGGTGTAGCCAGTTTGGAAAGGGGTTTGAACTTTTTCATAAAACTACAACTAGAAATACCATGTGATCCAGTATCAAAAGAATGTGAAATCATAAACTTGCAAAATTACATGGTCCACAATATCTATTATAGTTACAATAACTATGTTTTGGAAACAACCTAAGTGCTTCCTGATGAAAGTACTGACAACCCATGCAACATTATTCAGCTATAGGAAAAGATGAAATTTTTGATTTACAAAAAAAAAAAAAATGGAAAGATCTCAAGGGTATTATATGGAATGAAATAAGTCAGTAAGATAATGATAAATATTGGAAGATTTCATACATTTGAGTAATATAAAGAAATAAAGTGAACTGACAGAATAAAATAAGTATAAACTATCAGATATTGATAAGCAAACTGGGGTTTTTAAGGTTAGGAAAGAGAGGGGAGGAAGAATGGGTCAAGGTAAAATGTCTGGTGATGGAGAAAAAAAAATGTATCTGAAATTTTAAAGAAAAAGATTTTTAAATCATTATTCACTTTCCACTCAGTAAGATTTAGTCATTTTACACTCAATAAAACTTAAAATTATAAGGAAACAAAAAAAGAAGGAAAAAAGCAACAATCAGATGACCGCAGTGTTAGTATGTTAGTGCATTAAAAGAAAATATATTTAAATGGAGCATTTAGTATTATCTCTTTAAAAGCATTCTTTATATTTAAGAACAGTTACGTGTATACGGTTGTGTACTATTTTTATCTTACATATTTTTTGAAACTCTTGAACATATTTATTCTAAGTTAGATTATATTTTTAAAGGACATTCTCATCATAATCACATTTTGCTTTCTCACCTTAAAGGCAATAATTACCTATGTATCATAGTTAAGTTTTACCATCATTTTAAATCACACTATTATAGCATCAATAATCTTTAGCACTCACGTTAAGTGAACAAATAATTCTACTACCTTCATGTATTCCATTAAAAACAAGACAACAATTTCAAAATGGAGTCACTTAGTCCCACCCACGAAATTAAAATTTATTTTAACTGCATTTTCAGCTTTTCTCAGAATTGCATCTTAAATGAGTCAATGAAGAATCACCAAGGCAGCATTAGAGGTAATCTACCTGACAGACCCCTCTCTTCACACCCTAAATGGAAGTGGCATTGCTACAACCAATCCACCTTAACTAAACTTGTCTCAAGTCTCTCCTGCATATCAAACTCTCATATCAAACTCCTTCCTTTCTGCTAATTGGCATGCTGCTGATTCATAAATCCTTGAATGAAGTCAGAAAGATCTTTAAAATGTAGTCTGTTGAATTTCAACACAAAGAGTTTGTTTTACTAAAAAGTGAAAATTTTAATAATTTTTGAAATACAATAAATTGACAGTCAAATTAAATGTCCTATTAAAGCAAAGTCCATTATGAACTGTGAATTTATTCTAGTGGAAGTACTTATTATGTTCACATAATAGCAATTTTACTCAGTGAATATATGAAATTTTAAAATAATGAGTTGACTCATAGGAGTATTAAAATGACATTACTCTTTTGTGTTTTTAAAAATGGAAATTATTCATAGTGATGTGAGGACCATGTTACTTTTTTAAAAAGGATTCTTTTTCCTACATTAAATATGTTTAGAAAATGATCATTCACATTTTAATGTGTTTTCTGTAAGGGTTTCATATGAATTTAATGAAGCTAATTTAGGTAATAATTATAATGAAGATTTTCATAGACTCTCTAGAAGGCTAAGTAATTTGTTCACTTTTATAAACAGTTAAACTCAAAACTCCTGACTCTAAGTGGAATCATTCTTTTATGTCAATGTATCAAAAAATTCTGCATTTATTTTTTATCAGATTCAGGATGGCTTTCTATGGATACAGAAATGCAGTGTTTCATGAAGATAATTTCTTTACTCTTTCAAACACATACTCCAAATAAAGTGTTTACTTTCAAGCTCATCTAGGAATACTCCTCAACAATGTCTTTGATTAATGTGTATTGTACCTACAGCAAATCTTCCCTACTCCCCCCATGTATCCTCCACGTTGTCCACAGCATGATTTGAAAAAAAAAAAAGTGTAAAACTGATCTCATTTCTTCTTTTGCAGGATATAGGGTAAGGCTTCTAATCTGTCATGTGAATACCCAACTACCTACATTTCCTACCACTTCTTCACAAAATACATGAACTGAAGACAAAGCCATCACCTACTTGGTTTCTGCATAAGTCTTTATTTTCTCTTTGTAGTTCCCTCTCAGAGATAAATGGTGAACTAATTTTTCAAAATTAACTAACTTATCTCCATTCTTCATTTCTCTAGGTATAACTTTAACTCTGTGATATCTCAATTTTCCCAGCATTACAACGTGGCATGATATTCTAGCTTCACATCTGTCTTTTCTGAACTTCTTGAGGGAAGAAGTCACGCCTGATATCTCTGTGGTTTCTATATGCTTGGAAATAGGATGGGTTCCAATGATTTCATTAAAAATAAGTATGACTGATCACAGTAACAATTGTACTAAGGCTATTAAAAGGCTATTACATATTATCTGAAATGTGGATAATCAGTATTAGAAAGTGATTAGGGATTTACACAGAGATTTCTAAGAATCACTGACAGCCATGACAATGCAAAACTCTGAGCTATTTGAAAGAAGCAAAATCGAGAAAAGAGGCAATTATGCTAGTACATAACGAAACACAGGTGAATTTGTTCAAACTGAAAATATCACACCATTAAAAATACTTAACCCATTTGAAAATAATGAGGAAGCATTTTTCCAATAAGGGATTAGAGGTTCATTTCCTTGATAAACCAATTAGCTTCATGGGATTGGAAGAGCTATTCTGTTATCATAAATGACAAATTTAGGATAGAAGCGAGTGGCAAATAGTTACTAGCAATCTGTCACTGTGCTGGAAAAATGAACATAAAGTGTTACTGATGTTGTTTTAGTCTCAATATATTTGTGAACAACGAAGTTTCCTATTGTTTCATTCATATTTAGAAAATATAAAAAGTATACTGCAAATTTTTACTGATTCTATTTTCATAGTGTCATTACTTATATAAGATTTTGAAAAATAGCAAAGTTATATATGGAATTTGAAGTACCTTGTAAAAGAGATTTTCAAAAAAATGTTCAAATCATTATTCAATTATGTAAAGAGAAAAATAGGATATTAGAAAAATAAATGATTCATTACGTGGAGAAATAAAAATAGAGAAATTTAATTATTAACAATTCAATATAAACAATCATGCCTCATACATTGAAATAAGAAATAAAATAACAGCTAGAGAAAAATTTTAGTCCACAAAGCAGTCGAGTTCTTAACTTCTCACAGGGATAAGAGTAATTCACACCAAAAATGAATGGAAATGTACTCAATGAAACTGTAACATGTCACCTATCACCTATATTCACTTAGGAGTGAAGGACTTATTCCTTCAGGAAATACTACTGGCAAACAGCTCTAAGCCCTCAACCCTTTTGCAGTAGCTTTGGCTCAACAGAGCTACTTTGCCAAAGGTTGTGTCCTTTTCTGGAATAGGCTGCATTCAACAACAGGAATAAAAGCTGAACTTCCTTACCAAAACTCAGGACAACTCAGTAAAACTGTTCACATTCGGAGGTTCCAGAGCTGGTAAAGCTTGTACTGATGCTGAATCATAGCCCAAATGCCGCCTTCCACTGGTGTTCACTATGGGAACATTCTCTAAAATTAAATGTCCTGTCTACTCATCTTTACCTCAGTGTCTTCCCAAGTAACCCTCTCTATAATAATTGATACTAAAAAAGTAATCTGAGAAGGCAGATTTTGGAGTTGGGTCACCTAATATGGGGCTGGCAGTAAAAATTCCTTCACTGAGGAGAAGCAGTACACAAATAGCAGAACTATCAAAAGATATACTGGTCTGTCTCATGAGAGTATTCAGGCTTGTTAAGAAATATGGGGTGAACACTAATTATAGGGGCAGTGGAATTAGATGGTTATTGTTGAGCTCAATTAGGGGACATCTAGAAAGAACATAAAGGTCAAGCATGATAGATCAGAAATTAAAAGCTAAGAATGAAAACCAGAGGGCCTTTTAGATAGCAATTAAAGAGGTTCTTATTCACCCTGCAGCAGAGTGAAAGCTGAGAATCAAGACCAGGTCTTAATGATAAGAGTAGAAGCACTTCCAAGAAGATTAAATTATCAACTTAAGTAGGTCTGTTATTCTACAGTTAGGATATAGTTGGGAAAGAATGGTATTGGACCTATGGCATAGGATCATGTAGGTAATTAATCTGAGAATGTTGAACCCCCAGATTCAGTTGAATACACAGAGCCTACAGAAGTGGTTTACTCTTCACTATTAAAGGCTGGCATTTGCTACTGTTTGGAGATGATGGAGAAGTTTCTTTTAACATTAGACAATATGCTTCACAATTCCTATATTCTGCTCCATCTTCACTCCAGGAAACTAGGACAAAAATTAGGGTTAAGTTACAAAATAACCTTGCCAGAAATATGATGGACACATAAAAGAAAAAGGGTCTATAGATGGAATTAATGTGGGGACCTAAGGTGAGGACCTAACCAACATAGACTGACAGGTGTCAGGAGAAAAAGTATGAGAATGGTTTGAGAGAGCTTTATTAAGGCAGGTGGTAATGGGTGGGAAGATGGGGTGCACATTGGGGCAGAATTAAGAGCTGGGTTCAAGGTGAATACCATGGACTTCTTTTACCCTAGAAGCAACAATTCATTTTGTAGGCATCGACACATATTCTGGATATGGGTTTGCCTTTTCTGTCTTGAAAACTACCTTTAAAAATGCTAATCAATACAATATGCTGTAACTGAGATAACTGGTATTCACTTGAACAAATAATCCTTTACAAAAGATCTCATTATGAATTAGTGAAAATTTAGGATATAAACCCCAAACTCAATTAAAATTTTTCATTAGATTGTTCTAACATGAACAATAGTGAAAATATCCAATGCACTTGCAGCTTATTCCCTAGAAAACACATAGGGAAGTGCACACAAAAATGTTAAATGTTTTGTGCTTTAGTCATTGCAAAGTGCAGCATAGACATCCCTTCAAATGAAGAGCCCTTTGGTTAAAACTGGCAGTGAAAGAAAGCTTTAAAAGCTTTAGAAAGTTAAATTGGAAGTGAACTAAACCACGTTATGAAAAATTAAAGGGAAGTTTAATGATTAAAAATGAACACCTAACACCCTTTTAATATCCTATGGTGAAGAAAGAGGTTAAAAGTTGTGATTTCCTGCACTGCATCATTTCAGTGTGAAGTCCTGACATTTCAAGAAAAATATTCAATGGAAAATTGTAAAAAATATTCATAATATCAATATATTCAGACTTCCTGCATGAAGAAATTCTCCTTGGATGAGGGCAGTCACTATACTTCCAAAGAAGTAATATTTTTGTTCATTTTGAAAAAACAAAGTTAATAAAACATTTGAGATATTTTCTGCAAACTTCAGGCATTTCCACAAAGACTTTCAAAGAAGTATCATAATCTGTACTGTTTCCATGCTTGAGCTAGAAGGCTGTGTCAAGCTAGTTTTTACATCTGTTCTACAGTACTGTACAGTTTTTCTTAGGCCTGGTTGTCTTAGCATAACATAAATGCATAGAAGGAAAATATCTGTCACCTGCTTCCACTTATGTTCATAAAAAACGAACATTGGAGGCCATCTGACTGCTGACATCATTAAGATAAACCAGTCAATGTCAATAACTCTTTTCCTGCAGCAGCAACAGTTTAATTGTATTCAGTAGTTGAGAGGTCATCAACTCAAATGCTCTAAGGCAAGAGCCCATAAGTTAAACAAGAGGTCCTAATATAACTAAGACTGTGAACTAGTAAAAGGCACATAGCACACAAACTGACTAAGGGACTCAGAATGGGAGAGGCAGTAATAGGAGACTCAGATGAACCAAAAGAGCCTATCACTAATCAAGGACAAAAACATTTGGACTCTTATCAATTGCTAAAGAAATATGATTTTTATATATTCAAAAAATTTTTAAAAATACTGAAACCTAATTAAAAATATTTTAAGCAATGTGGGCAAAAAGAAAACATTAAAAGCATATATCTGTAGACTTAATTTGACCCACACATATTAGTGAAACCTCTGATAGATTAGTGCTTTGGTTACATATTTATTTGCAGAAAACCAAACCTTCCTTTATTTCCTTATATCAAATAACACTGCCAGATAATATTCTGTATAGATGAACTGATTTGGACGCACTAATTATATGATTTAAGGAGCCTATTTAGGTGTACCCTTCATAAGAGACTATTGTTCAGAAGAAGGCTAAATTTCTCAGAATCACTTTAAAATTGCACTTTAGGGGGAACTGCTCGAGCTTTAGGGGGAACTGCTCGAGCGCTGCATGCCAGATGCATTACTGCATGGCAAGGAGCTGCTGATCAGGTCCCCCACAAACCTCAGAGTGTAACTGGAAAAGCAGGTTAACAGACAGGAGAGTGGCAGGGTACCTGTGCCAGCCAAAACTCCAGGGATCTGGAGCTGAGGGTAAATGCCCTGGTAGCACTGCGAAAGCACTCACTGGGTGTCATCATTGCAGGGCAGAGAGTTTTGGGTTAGGGATCTCACATAAGCTCTGTGTGGGACTACAAGAAGGTAACCTGAGCAGATGGAAGTGAGCTGGAAAGTGCCCCAAGGCCAGGATTCGCCCACACCTGTGACCTGGACCAGAGAGGGGTTCTCAAAGGCAGGAGAACTGCTGGAGGGCTGCGAAAGAGCACACCAGATGCCATTACCACAAAGCAAGAAGCTGCTGATCTAGTCCCCCACAAACTTCGGAGTTTAACTGGGAGAAAACAGGATAAGCAGACAGAGGTGAGTGGCAGGGCACACTTGCCAGCCAAAACTCATGCCCTGCTGGTGATTTGGAACTGAGAGGGAAACTCTGGACTTCATGTACTCAGGTAGCACTGGGAAAGCACGCACCGGATGCTATTATTGCAGGGCAGGGAGTTCTGGGTTAGGAGCCCCATGTAACCCCCATGTAGAACTACTGTTGAACATGACCTGGCTATCAGTTCCTGATATCTCAAAGGAACACGACAAAAATGTCTGCCAATATCAGCAACACAGTGTTCCAACAAAAACAACAAATTGGAAAACAGACATCAAGGAGAAGAAAAATATAAATAACAAAGTAAGCCCACAGGGAAAGTCACCACAAAAAGAAAACAAAATACAAGAACCCAACATCAATGACATGGGAAAAAGCTCAGCCTACCAGAAAGAGAATTTAAAATATCATGATTAAAAAACTGAAAGATTATGAAAAGAAAAGATTATGAATAAGAAAAGCAGTGGAGACAGAATGGATGAAATGGAAGGATGAATTAGTACGCTCAAAGACACAGTTTATTTAAAGAACCAAAACAGAAAAGGACAGAAAAGTCCAAAGGAAAATCAAGCGAAGAAACACTTTGAGATCTCTCTGACACCATCAAGAAAGGAAATATAACAAATCTTGGAATCCCAGAAGAGGCCGAGCAAAACAAAGGAAAAAAAAAATCTATTTAAGGAGATAATTGAAGAAAATTCTCCAAGCTTAAAAAAGGAGGTAAAAATAGTAATACAAGAAGCAAGACACACTCCAAATCCCAAGAATCCAAGACGAGGAGAAAATAATGAAGCTGTCAAGGGTGAAGAAACATATTAACATATAAAGGAAAACCTATCAGGCTAACATCAGACTTCTCTGACGATACAAGGAGAGAATGGAGGGTCATATTAAAAAAACTGCAAGACAACAAATGCCAACCATGAATTCTTTATCCTGCAAATCTTTCCTTCATATATGAAGAAAAAATATGGACTTTCTCAGACAAACGGAAACTGCAGAAATTCAGCATGACCAAAAACCCCCACTCCAAAAAAATACTACAAGAAGTGCTAAAACCAAAATCAACAGAAGAATGACTAAGAGGAACAAGATAAGGCAAAAGAAAACAAGTCACAAAAAGACAAAATGGCAAATACAGATGCCAAGCATCACAATTTTAACTCTAAATGTAAATGGACTAACCACAGCAATAAAAAGACACAGAGTAGCAGGCTGGATTAAAAGTCCTAATCCAACCTTCGGCTGTCTCCGGGAAACACATTTAAACACAAAAGACAAACACAGACTGAAGTGAAAGGTTGGAAAACAATCCTAAAGCTAATGGACCAAAAAAGAAAGCAAGAACAGCTATACTTATATCAGACAAAACAGACTTCAAACTAAAAAAGGTTAAAGAAAAAAAAAAAGACAAGAAGGACACTACATAATGATCAAGGGCACAGTACATCAAGAAGACATAACACTCATCAATATATATGCACCAAATGAAGGAGCACCAAAATATATCAGGCAATTACCATCATCTCTGAAAGAGAACATTGGAGAAAATACATATATAGTGGGAGACTCCAACACTCCACTCTCATCAATGGACAGAAAAAATAAGCAAAGAACCAGAGCCCTAAATAAGACTCATGAGCTTAACACACAGCTATAGGACACTACACCTAAAAAAAAATCAGAGTATACTTTTTTCTCAAGTGCACATGGATCATTCTTCAGACTTGATCACATACTGGGTCACAAGACCAACATCGACAGATATAGTCAGATCAAAATCATCCCAACTATACTTTCTGATCTTAAAGGCATCAAACTAGAAATAAATCATGAAAACAAGAAACCCACTCGCATCATGGAGCTTGAAACCCACACTACGAGAAGACCAATGGATTATCGGGGAGATCGCAGAGGAAGTTAAAAAACACTTCAAATTGAATGACAATGAAGACACCACATTCCCGAATGTATGGGATGCAGCAAAAGCAGTGTTAAGAGGGATGTTTATAGCAATCCAGGCTCATGTCAACAGACAAGAAAAACTCAAAGAAACGATCTAATGTCCAACTTAATGAACTAGAAAAAGAACAATAAAAGGATCCAAAAGCCTCTAGA
>JAGFMF010011914.1:1086332-1127631 GCA_019455555.1 Galemys pyrenaicus | reverse complement strand
TAGATAAACCTCTAGCCAGACTAACAAAGGGAAAACAGGAGAAAACACAAATAAATAAGAAGATATTAAAAGATTAGAAAATAGTATGAACAGTTAGTTATATACTTACAGGCTCAACAATTTAGAAGAGATGGACAAGTTTCTAGAACAATATAACAATCGAAAGCTAAACAAAGAAGAAATAGAACTCCTAAACAGGCCGATTACAAGCAGTGAGATTGAAGCAGTAATCATAACACTCCCCAAAACAAAAGCCCAGGACCAGAGGGCTTCACAAATGAATTCCACCAAACATTCAGAAATGAACTAGTACCTATCCTACACAAACTCTTCCAAAAAATTGAGAAAGAAGGAATACTACCAAACATGTTCTATGAAGCCAACATTACACTAATATCAAAAGCAAACAAAGACAACACAAAGAAAGGGACTACAGGCCAGTGTTTGCTAATGAACACTGATGCAAAAATCCTCAAAAATACTGTCGCAACAGAATCCAATAATGCATCAAAGGTCTAATACACCACGACCAAGTGGGATTTATCCCAGGGGCACAAGGATGGTTCAATACTCAAAATCAATCAATGTAATCCAACACATCAACAAAAGAAGAATGAAAACCATATGATCGTATCAACTGATGCAGAGAAGGCATTTGACAAAGTTCAACATCCATTCATGATGAAGGCTCTCTAAATCCTTGGAACAGAAGGACCATATCTCAACATGATAAAACGACAAACCCATAGCCAATATTATCCTCAATGGTGAAAACCTGAGAGCATTCCCTTTAAGACCAGGCACAAGACAAGGATGCCCACTCCCCTGTTATTCAATATATTACTGGAAGTCCTAGCCAGAACAATAAGACCAGAAAAGACATACAAGGCATCCAAATAGGGAAAGAAGAAGTACAACTATCACTACTTGCAGATGACATGATAATGTACTTGGAAAACCCTAAAAGCTCTACAGAAAATCTAATTAAAACAATCAACCATTTAAGTAAAGTAGCAGGGTACAAGATCAACTCACAAAAGTCAGTAGGCTTCCTATATACAAACAACCAATCTGAAGAAGAAGAAATCAAGAAAAATATACCGTTTACAACTGAGGCCAAAAAAATCAAATATTTGGGAATAAACCTAACAAAAGAAGCAAAAGATCTATGTAGAGAAAATTATAAAACATTGTTAATAGGAATAGAAGAAGATGCAAAGAAATGGAAAGATAGCCCTTGCTCATGGACAGGAAGAATCAACATTATCTAACTGGCCATACTACCAAAAGCAATTTACAGATTAATGCAATTCCAATAAAAATCTCAATGATATTCTTCAAGGAAATAGACCAAATATTGATGAAGTTCATATGGAGACACATAAAACCCTGATTAGCCAAAACTCTCCTGACTAATAAGAAGGGGAATGGAGGTATCACTCCCAGACTTCAAACTTTACTCCAATGCAATAGTAATTAAAACAGCTTGTTACTGAAACAAAGACAGACACACGGACCAATGGAACTGAATAGAAAGCCCAGAAGTAAAACCACACATTTATGGACACCTGATATTTGACAAAGGAACAAAGAATATGCAATGGAACAAGAACAGCTTATTCAATAAATGGTGCTGGCAAAACTGGTCTGCCACATGCAAAAAAATGAAACTAGACCAGTACCTCACACCATGTACAAAAGACAACTCTAAATGGATAAAATAACTGAATGTAAGACCTAAAACCATAAAATATATAGATGAAAACATAGGTAATAAGTTACAAGACATACATTTCAGTAATGCCTTTAAAGATGCATTCCCCCAAAGCAATAAAAATGAAAGAGAAGATCAACAGCTGGGACTAAATCAAACTAAAAAGCTTTTGTATAACAAAAGAAACATTAACCAATATAAAGAGACACCCCATTGACTGGGAAAAAATTTTTGCACTCCACACAACTGATAAGGGATTGATCACAAAGATATAGAAGGAACTGAGAGGACTCAAGAAAAACAAAGTAAAAAATCCAGTCCAAAACAAAAAACAATCCAGTCAAAGTGCATTCTTCATTGTACTTTAATGAAGAATGTGATGATTAGCTCTATATTTTGATAATTAGCTCCTATATTTAAAAAAAAAAAAAAGGTCACAGAGAACCTTTTTTTTCTCCTAAAATGACAGTCCTGACAATAGCACAACACAGTACAAAAGAAGAAGGGCATGTTGAATTTCAGTGACCAATGGGCAGAATAACTTAAAAGACATTTCTCCAAAGAGGAGATGCAAATGGCCAAGAGGCACATGACAAAATGCTCAGCATCCCTCATAATCAGGGAAATGCAAATTACAACCACAATGAGGTATCACCTTACACCACTAAGAATGGCACATATTGAAAAAACCAACAGCAACAAATGTTGGAGAGGATGTAGAAAAAAAGGAACTACTACACTGCTGGTGGGAATGCAAGTTAATCCAACCACCATGGAAAGCTGTATGGAGACTCTTCAGTCTACTAAAAATAGAGCTACCATATGACCTGGCAATTCTACTCCTAGGGATCTACCCAAAGGGCACAAAACACCGAGCCAAAAGAATACGTGTACACCTATGTTTATTGCAGCATATTTATAATTCGTAAGACCTGGAAACAACCTAAATGCCCAAAAATAGATGAGTGGATCAAGAAGATGTCGTACATATACACAATGGAATACTATTCAGCAATCAAAAAAGATAAACTAGAGTCATTCATAGAAACATGGATGCAGCTAGAAGGGATTATGCTCAGTGAAATAAGTCAGAAAGCAAAAAAAAAAAATATTGGGTGGTCTCATTTTTAGGTGGAATATAAAGGAACAAAAAAAGGGCTAAAGGAAAAGGATAATAACAATCAAGAAACACCACAACACAAAAACAAAGAGAAATCAAAGGCATTTTGTTGGGGATGGGGGTGGAGAGGGACTGGATGAAGGCCGAAAGAGCACAAGGGACTGGTGGTGGGAATTCCATGGGGACTACAATTGATGTCAAATATATATAAATAAGTTAATTAACTAAAAACAATAAAATAAGCACCATAGGACTTTAAGAGAATTCAAAAAAATAAAATTGCATTTTAATGAAGAATGTGACAAGTTAATTAGCTCTATATTTTAATAATTAGCTCCTATATTTAAAAAAAAGAAGGTCACAGAAAACCTTTTTTTTCTCCTAAAATGACAGTCCCGACAATAGCACAACACAGTACAAAAGAAAAAGGGCATGTAGAATTCCAGTGACCACATTAACAAAGCACAACTAGAAAATCAAGCCAAAGCAGCAACCATTTCATAAAGAATAAGATTAGACATTTATATTTGATCAGTATATTTCTTTTAAGTTTTAAAAGTCCAGAAAAAGGGAATTTGCAAGAGGATGCTTTGATCTAAATACATTGTTCAACCACATGAGAAGTGGATGTTAAACCTGCCTATTCAGTCCAGCAAACATTACAAGCAAATGCTAAGGAAAGTGCGGTCTGAGCGTTGATGTCACAGCAGCTAAGGAGTTTTAGGTGGACGCTGGTTCCTCCAGGACTGATCAGTCTCTCATCAACTTACACTCATATCAAAGTTGCTTTACATTTTTATCACAAGGTCAAAGCTTTACCTGGAAAGTTCATTCCAGTGAAGTCTCATGTTGTTGGTGTTAATGGGTAATGGAGTCACAAGTAGCTCCTGACAGATGCCACCATTCTTAGGAGAGGTTCTACTAAAATTTTACTTTTTAAGTAAATAACCTATCTAACTTCCCTTCCTTTTTTTTTTCTTTCCTATTTTGAAATATTTGGCCCAAAATGATGATTCACTGGGCTTAGCCAGTGGTTACATTTAACTACAGACAATTGTATACAAGATACAGAGACACAGCTACTAGTCTCTGGAACACAGGTTCACATTATCACAAACTGAAAATCCTTACTGCTGGGTGAAATAATATATTCCTACTCTGCCTTCCTTCATCAGTTAAATCATCATGAGAAGCACTTTTATTGTAAGAAAAAAAAAGTTCAATTTATTTATTTCAGATTGTATATGAACACAAAAATCCTAGGTGAAAACAACACTCCACATAATAGACTGTTGTTAGCAAATGATGATGGGAGCCTGTTAATGACCCTGAAATAGAATGAATGCTAAGGGGGTTATAATTTTCATTTGATAAGGATTATTAACAAATGAGGAATGGATATATTTTAAATATTACATTTTTTGTAGGAAATGTATTTTTCAATAACTGGTATGTTTGAATTTTAAGGGAAATGTAATCAAGATAAATATGATTAGTTAATGATCTTCAAATTTGTGATATTTTGAATTCTAGTGTTATATGCATATCTCAATTGAAGACATGTATTTTCTCTACTCCTGTGAGGTCAGTGTCTTAAGGAATCTGGGGGAGTTTGCAATTTAAATGTTTTGAATCTTGTAATGTTTATTGGGCTAATAGATACTAATTCAAGCTTCTAATATGAGAAACAGTCCACCTTTTAGAACAGTCCTCTAAGTTTCAAAGGTAAAGATTTCATTAGAGATGATACTACATAAAGATGAAAAAACCTGGAGAACAGGAACTTGGCATTAATCACTGCTAAAATTTTCAGATTTTTCTATCAATACTCATTAAAGTAAATTTGCTTAAATGAAGGTTTTATAATACAAATTTTAGAACTGCAGTTGGTCTGATGTTTTTCTTAGGGCAATGAAGTCAGTCTGTATCCAGCTGGTTTAGGCAATAAGCCTACCTACTTCAGTAGTCCCTTTTGTTCCAAAATCCTGATCTTTCTATCATGTCCACCTGTTCTTCAGTTATAAAAGTGTAAAGTGGCCGGTCTTTCTAATCGCTCAAGAACTGCCTACACAAGCATTCTCTAAAAGTGGTAATTTGGGCCGAAACATGGCATGTTGGATTTCTGAGTATTTATTTCCTCTGAATGAAAAGACGTTTGTGTCAGTCTATGCTGATGTCAATGGGATTTCTCCCCTAAATGCATGCATTTCTCAATGCTTCGATTTTAATGGAATTCTTAATTTTTACTACATATTGGACTCCTATGTAGGGGCTTTGGATTAGAGAAGAAACCTCAATTTTGGTCTCAAAAATAGTGGCTAGGCAGTTAAAATCAAATCCAACCTGAAAATAATTTATTTCTTAAGTGGCACAACTCAATCAAGATGATGATAAATGTTCTAAAAATTATGAGTTGAAGCTGTTGGTCTCTCTGATAACTGCTATGTCAAACTGAACTTCAAAACACAATACAGATTGCCAGCAGGGTTTAATAGATTTTTTTCCTTTGGTAAATCCAAGGCTGGGACAGTTAAATATATAAAATGAGGTATTTCATCAGAGACATTATGAAGAGAAGAGGGAGGGATTTGGATCAGGGAAGGGACAGGAGGAGCAGAAGGGATGGTACAAGGGTGAATTGGTGGTAGAAATTCTAAGGGGAGTACACCAAGTAAAGAAAGCAAACATTGTAAGAAAAATAAATAAATTTAAAAAAAACCTCAAAATGAGGTATTTTAAATGATGTAAACTCATAGTCACTGAAAAACAGTAGGTAGTTATACATTATCCAGTCTAGAAACTCTTGGTTTATATATCATCTTCTCTTCTTAACTGGTCCCAGTTTTCTTTCTATGCAAGAGAGAGGAAATTTCTGGAAACTAGAATGTCAGTGGCCTCAATTAAATGACCCATTTATATATGGTTTTGCCCATCATTTCTGGAACATGCTGGAAGGGATTATTTTTGTTGGATATAGAACAGTATAGTGATAAAATACATGTGTAATAAATTCCAGTAATTTTGGAAAAGCAACCCATTAACCTCTCTGGGCTTCATTTCCTTGCCTATAAAATAATGTAGTTAGACTAAGTGACCTTTGAGGTTTCTCTCCTACACCGCCTGCCCACCCCCCCATTCTGTATCTTTTAAGCACCTCTTATGTGCTTGATACTCACATCAGACAAACACAAATGATGTGTATTCCTTGGGCGAGGAGACATATGAAAACAGACAATTATGTGACAGTGGCTCTGCTAGAGTGAGGAATATGCATGAGGGAACTGAATTGGCAGAAGTATGCAATGTGGTGATGGGGGGCTTCTCTATAAAGGTGATATCTGAGCTTGTCAGAAACTTAATAGCTAATCAATGTCAGAAGTTAGAATATCCAAAACATGGCATTTTGTGCTTTATAAAGCTTTAAGTATACAGAGAATGTTAAAAACCAAACAATCAGAAGAACATTATGAAACTTAAAGCAACTTGTTAAAATAAGGAGACAGCTCATGGCTTCTAACTGATTCAAAAACAAGCATTAGGTAAAGCTTACCATCTTATTAATGTTATATATACAAACACACTTGGTAATTACAAAAATTGTTCATAGAGCTATAGAAGCTGTACAAAATCTGAAGTTAATGATGATTTTGAGAAGTAAATAATGTCCTAAAGATTGTTGAATATGATTATTTCCCTAAACGTCACATGTGAAATTATACACATATTTCTCTTGATGCAGAGACAAGTATAATACAGATCAGGCATAAATGTTAAGTGTATATTAAATGCATTAAAGCTTCCTTCCAAATAGCTACATGAAATAATTTAAGAAACTTAATGTAAACTCCAAAAGTACATCTTTAATCGTAGGAAAGTAGACATTTATAATGCAAATAGTAAACCTTACAGTGATTAATAAACCTCTAACTACTCTTCTTTTTACTCCATCTTCCCCATCTGTTGTAATAGCAGAGCTATTTATAGTCATGTGAGAGTGCTCACTTCAACAAGAGATTTAACCTTCCTTTTTTAATGTCAAAGAGCCTTGTATAAGAATCAGAAATTCAGTATTCAAACTGAAAGCCTAATTAAAATGCCATACTAAAAACAAGAAAGGAATGGCTAATTATGCCAGATAGGAAAGTTCTAATGATGCCTTGTCAATTTATCATGTTTAGTTTATAGAATAATCTCTAAAATAGCAGAAAAATTCAACAAAGCATTCACTATAAATCTTCATCCTGAAAAAGCCCCACCAGAAAGATTGAACAACTAAATTCAAGGGCAGAGGCTTAAACAAAAAATAGCATTTGGGAAAGGCCTACCAAATGTGAAAGTTCCATTTGGGATGGCAGTATGAGAAGCTAGTGCCACAGACCTGCTCCTCAGCAACACAAGCATAAATGGGGAAAATCAGTGTAATAAAGCAACCATTTAATGTCTCTGGAAACCGTTTTAGGAGTCCACAGCAGATAAAGAAACATTCAAGAAAAAACATCCAAACTTGGTAAGAAATGTGAGTTTGTAGTATTTGAACCATGACCTGCTCACTCCCTTCCCTTCTGTATCATACTTGTCTCTGCATCAAGAGAAATATGTGTATAATTTCACATGTGACGTTTAGGGAAATAATCATATTCAACAATCTTTAGGACATTATTTACTTCTCAAAATCATCATTAACTTCAGATTTTGTACAGCTTCTATAGCTCTATGAACAATTTTTGTAATTACCAAGTGTGTTTGTATATATAACATTAATAAGATGGTAAGCTTTACCTAATGCTTGTTTTTGAATCAGTTAGAAGCCATGAGCTGTCTCCTTATTTTAACAAGTTGCTTTAAGTTTCATAATGTTCTTCTGTTTGGTTTTTTTAATCAGACCCTGATCAAGCCAGACCTACAATCCTTCCTTATTCATGAGGAAGCTGGAGAGCCCTGACTTACCTGTAAGCACCCTGAGTGTAACCCCCAAGCCAGAGTATCAGTGTATCCCTTAGCCATTTCAGCTTCAACTTATGTGGGGGAGCTTGACCTGAGGTACAGAGCATGCAAAACAGTAGGGCTCTGATCACTCACATCCTAGCTCATTTGTAGGCTGCTGGCAACATGATGAAGAGACAGGCCAAGAAGATCAGAAGTTACCTCCCCCATCCTGCTCTCTGTTCCTAAAGTAGGTGTGTCATTTGCAGGGAAGTACATCATTGTGCCAGCTCTAGAGTCATGGTTCAGAGATTTTGTTCAGGAGAGGCAGGCTATGACTTAGTTTCAAAGCTATTTTTTGAGGAATTGACTTGAATGGGAGGAAGCTTAAGCCTAAGGGCATATTCAAGTGGAGGGAAAGCAATTAAGAGGCAACTGTCAGTTTCAGGGAAGAAAATAAGCTAAACTAAAGCGAGAACTAGGGAAAAAAAAAGAGTCTTCCTGAGGTCTGAACAACCTAAAACACTGATCAATGAAAGTAACTTGCAAAGGTTCCTGCAAAGGAATCCAACTTTAATTATATCAGACTATGGAGTGATTTATGCCTCAAAGTATTGTTAAAAACAATAGAGTGTCCAGCCGGCTATTAGTGGAGCCTAGCAGCCCAATGTAATCAGGGACAGAGACAAAGAGGGCCCTACTAAAACTACTCTCATCCCAAGGGTGATTAGGTACATGTCTAAAACTGTAGACTCAGGAGAAACATCAGCCAAGAGAAAAGAAACAAAATAATATACAGAGAAGCCAAGCTAGGAAAGTAGTGGCACTGTCACTTAGATGCTAAGGAAGAGATAAGGAAAGTCACTTGGTCCTCAGAATTTCCTGGATCTCTAACAACAGCCAAGGATGTGACCACCTAATTTTACTTCTTTTATGACCCCTATCCACACTTGAGGGTGTCTAAGACGCTATCCCTCTAGGGTAACTAGGTAACAAGTAGTATAATGCTATTTAGTATAAACAGTATAAATATCCAAAGGGTTGCACTGAAAGTTCTACTATTTTTGTACCAAGACACTCACAAAACCTGTCTGATATAGCTATTTTAGAATTCTACAGTCTACTGACGGCTTGCAACTTCCAGGAGAAGACTTTTATGGTAAAATGAATTTTGGTCTTTACTAGCTTTTAGCACAGTTTTAGTTACCCATCTCCCATCTCCTAGCTGTATGGAAGGTAGGGATCTAGGTGTTCCTGGAATAGCGTGCGTATAGTTTACAAGATTCAAGATGGGCAAAAAGGGCTCCTCCCCCAAATATCAGGATTTGCTTTCTGATTGTTTTTTCTCATTACAGACGTGCAGAGAAAGAAGAAGTAAGCACTGTCATATCTCTTCTCATTGTTGCAGTCCCCTTCTTCCCCTAAAGTGACTTCTAGAGCATTTAAGGGCCAGTGCCTTCTGCAATATTGTGCCCAACCACAACTTACAACTCATTTTCCTTTTTAGTCAGATATAAAAAAAGCAACTACCTATATTGGAAAATTTAAATAGTGACTGTAAATATTCAGGGAAGAGCTTCCAGGTAATTTCTGGGTCTTTGTCTTAAGTTTTAAAAAGATAGATATTATATAAAGTTATCTTCTCTGATCACATCAGAATATAGTAAGAAATCAATAGAATTAAAACCTGAGATTCACAAACTAGTGGAAAGTAAACACATTCCTTAAAAAAACTCAATGGATTAAAGAACTCAAAACGGAAGTTAGAAAATATTTAGAAAATAAGAATGATCTTGATTTTGGTCTTTACTAGCTTTTAGCACAGTTTTAGTTACCCATCTCCCATCTCCTAGCTGTATGGAAGGTAGGGATCTAGGTGTTCCTGGAATAGCGTGCGTATAGTTTACAAGATTCAAGATGGGCAAATAACTTGTAAGTTGTGTTAATAATCTTTCTTTATAAGTTAAAGAACTAGAAATTGAAAAACAAACTAAATTCCAGGTTAGTAGGAAGAATGAAATAAGAAAATCAGAAGACATAAAACAGCAAGCCGAAAGATAGTAGAGAATATCAATAAAACAAAGTTGTTTCTTTGAAAAGATGAACAAAACTGACAAACCTCTACTGAAATGAAATAAGAGAAAAAAATGAGAGAAGGCACAAAGCATAGTATAAATGCAGTATTATAAAACTCTAAAAAGAATGGGAATTCTGCCATATGCTACAACATGAATAAGCCTTGAAGACATGGTAAATGAAATAAATCTGTCATTGAAATACTTAAAACCTGCATGGCTTCACTTATATAAGAATCTTAGAATTGTTAAAATTCATAGAGATAAAGTAGAAGGTAGTCAGGGGCTGGGTGGGGTGGGAGAAAGGGAACTATTATTATTATTCAGTGTGCGGAGCTTCTGTTTTACAAGATGGTATTATGGAATGAACGGTGCTGATGGCAGGACAGCACTATGAATGTATTCTCTGTCACCAACTGTACACTTAAAATGGTAAGGTGGTACATTCTGTTATGTCTACAAAAAAATTTAGTTCTTAAAAAAAGTGTCATTTTGTCAGCATCACTATATAGTTAGTTGTTAAATATAAGCTCATAGAATTATAATAAATTTTATCAAACTTTTAGCTGTTTTATGTTTGGGATATTAATACAATCATAGGAACCATAATATATTTATAGGTGGGTGTTACCTAAAATATGCAACTGTTAGCTTAAGTCCCTTTAGGTAAACTGAGTACTTGATTATTAAAATAGATTAGATGTCATCCTTTGGGAGAGCAAACATTTTATATACTTTGGTACGTATACTAGAATTACCATTTATCTAGGAGTAATACTAGAAATGCTACTGTGTGCAACAGGAAAGTATTTACTCAGTACAAGCAAGACTTAAGAACTTATTAATCTAGTTCTAGAAACGAAAGTTTCTAACAATCCTCTGGTAGGAATCTGTAGACTAATATGTAGAATAAAAAAGTAAACATATATATATGTGAAGAACTCAATATTTTATTTACACTCTAAATGTTTTTTGTAAGAGAAACCATTTAATTCTCTCATCTGCATTTTATTTTATTTTTTTGCTGTAGAAGACTGGGGTGTAGCCAGAGGTACAGGGGGTGAGAAGATTCACCAGAGCTGTGAATTCACTGCTTGAGGGGAACAGTGGGCAAGACAGGAGAAGTTTGTTGTGCCATATGTAGGTCAGCTCCCTGGCCTGGGACTGAACTCAGGCCTCAATGGTGATAGTGCTAAGACTTAACCCTTAGGCCACCAGGGAGACCCTGCATTTAATTTTTAATAATCATAAAATATTAACTCTGGCCTAAAGTAGACAGAAAGCTTTAAGTTAGTTCTAGCTGACCTAGCTTATAGATATATTCTGTGCTGTTTTTGAGGGAGGGAAATATGTATGTAAGTGTATGTTTTGCATATTGATGATCATTATTAAATCATCATTACTAAATCAATGGGAAAATTTACATACTTTTAAGTCACTTGTCTGTTTACAACTCTTAGGAGTAAGAGAATACTCCACTTCAGCTAGTTCTGCCTTCCTTGGAGCTTTGTTTTATAATTTGTTGTGACTCAATCACATAGACTAATTACACTTTAAACCTTATTTCAGAAACAAAATTCTGTTGTACTTTAAGTAAAAGCAACATATATAAAAAAATAAGCGACACGCTGTCAAGGAGGATCCTGGCAGGCATGCATGCACCAGGTACTATGTTGTTTCTTAGCAAGTTATAGTGAAGGTTCTTTCAAAATTCAAATAAAAAAAAAAAGCCTCTTAATTTTTAATAAGTAATCCTATATGTGTTTAGCACATTTAATCTCACATTTTAATTACTTTGTTTTCTTAAGCATGGATACTAAAAACATTATCAAGTATTCTCAAAGCACCTCACCATATTTAAGACATATTTATGCCATATTTAAGTCCCTGGAGAGGAAAAGTGAAGTGAAATCTCTAGTCATTAAAAATTAAAGTTTCTTCTTCGATGATTTCAGCTAAACTTCAAAAAAGCATTCATGGGAAATTAGCTCTTATTGGCTTTAGGGGGAGGGTAGAAATGGTGCAACTAAATATTTCTATTTAGATTTTTATTTGGCATGCTGATATTCAATATGAAGTAAATCTGCTATGATATAGACAATTTTTACTAAAAGAAATGTAAACTTCTTGGCCAAAATATTTGTAAATACCTTCAGTTAAATATTAATTGTATATTCTTCTTAACTACATCAATTTTAAGGTCCACACCAGTTTTAAGGTCCAGAACATTTAATATTAGTAGGCTTCATGTACTTGGTAAATCAATTATGATGGATAGAAACTAACTTCATCTTGTGTATGACTAGATAATCATTTTTAAACAATTTAAGCTACTTATTGTACATTCATTACTTTGGATATTAAAATATGATGAACAAACATAATCATTTAAATATTTTGGTCTATGCTGCTTGGGGATACCACAAGATCATGATTAAATTAAAAAACACCGCAGGTCATACATTCAATCTAATTCAGGACAAACAAGTTTGATTTAAAAGTCTATATTACAGGTTAAAACCCTCTTAGTTAAAATGTAGTAGTTAAAATACACAATTCTGTCAATTGTTGACAAAGATTGAAAGGAATCTTTAGGTGATTCAGAAACATTGTTTGGGGGACATTACTACATGGAAAATACAGTACAGTAGAAGCCTGACATGTATTCTGTTTTCATTATTCTAAAGTCTGTGAAGAGTTGAGTATCTACAGGTAGTAAATACAATTTTAAAATGAAATTTCTAGTCTAGATTTTGATTAATAATGAAAATATTCCATTTCAAGATGTAAGAAAAAAAGCTGAGACTCAAAAACTTCCACCAGTTTATGCAGAAAATACAATATTATTACCTTGCATCTACTGTTAACAGTATGTAATACTGGATATCAGATTAAGAACACATCTATATTCAGAAAGCAGGTGTGAAGAAATATCAAACCATGGAACACAATCTGCTACTAAATGTCATATCAGTCTCTTGGTAAAAAAAAAAAAAAACACAACTGCTTAATGTTTTAGGTATTTTGATGACCTAATTTACATATAACTCAGTTCTTCAACAGATATTTCATTCCTTTAGTCTATCTGATAACAGCAAAAAACACTGATCTGTGCCCCTTTCATTTTCTTAAGTATATGTGGGGCATGGAGAGACAAAGGAGATTTACACTGGCTCTGAAGTTAGAGCAGACACATTGATAATGCCAAGGTGGAGCATGCACAGCTGTTAAGAGGATTGTATACTCTGCTTTCTCCAATGGTAAGAAGAGGTGGGGTAGGAGGAGTGAGCTAGACCATCTTACATGTATTAGAATGAGAGTAGTGAAACAATTTTAAACCATGAAAAAGTAAAGAAAAAGTTGAAAAACTATGAGAGCAAATAAAATGAGGGTTTAACTTTAAAAAAACTCAACAAGACCAAAAAGCCAAGATAAACCAAAGGGACCATAGGGGAAAAGGGGAAGGAGGGAAGGACAAAGACAGGGAAGAGGGCAGAAAGAGCACAAGGGACTGAGGTGATGGTGCATGGGTGGAATGGTGGTGGGTACTCCCTGTGGAATACAAATGATGTCAAATATAATTAATTAATTTTAATAAATAAATAAATAAATGAGGGTTTATCTTTCGAATGTGAAGTTGAGGTTGGGACAGTCTACCAACTTAATGATTTTAAAGTATTTTTTGGAAAAAAAAAACTATATGTGGTTACATTTTCCTAGGGTTAGAGTTTTTGAGTTTGAGAGAATATATTTGCAAGAGATTTGTAAATATATTCACACAGAAGGGATTTAACACTAGTAGTATCTAATTTAGAGGATGGAGGAGTTACTGAAGTTCTTTAAGGAAAGAAATGATACAAACAGCATTGAGTTTGGGGCTTTACATATGAGTGGAGTCTTATTAATAACTTGTCTTTTCAGTTTACAAGCATTTGTAAGCAAGATTTTAATCACTCTTAAAAACTTCACCTTAACAGAAGTTAAGAGATTTGCACAATTCAGTGCAGTGAGGGAAGTGATAGCTGGAGAGGGGACATGTAGATATAAAGTAGGAAGGTCAGTCATCGTACTGAAGGTCTCAATGAGATCTAAGAAAGTTGCAGGGGTGGTAGGGGAGCAGGTAGCACAGAAAGACAGGAGTTACTAGTGGGGGAAAGGGATACGTCATTAATTTATTGTTGGGAAGTATAGTTTCTGGTATCTCCTATCCACAAAAAAACGACCTGAAGTGGCTGAAGTGGGAGGTCATTGTGCTGGGCTGGATCACCTCTTTGGGAAATAAAATTGTCAGAAATGATGGCAGGAGTTAGACAACTATCTGGAAAATGTTATGTCTCAAGTGAACAAGAAAACTGGTAGGTTAGAGATTTAAAAGAGAGTGGGTGTAGGGAGATTGTCGAAACAACAAAGGAGGAGAAGACTTGCAGAAATGTAAGGCACAAAAAATCTGTAAGGGTTGTTTGCCTCCCAGGGGACATCTGGTGGTGCCTGAAGACATTTTGGGTTACTATTGGTAATTACAGGGGAGTTGCCAGGGATGCTGCTAACAACCCTGAAGTGCCTATCATAGTTCCTCACTATATGGAAATAGGCAGCTCAAAATGTCAACTGAGCTACAGTTGAGAAACCCTGAGGTAGAGAAAACAGCATAAGCAAGGGCATGGCAATAAGAATAGCTTAAAGCACGTTCAGGAAAAATCAGTGGTGGCTACCACCAAGAGATCTCAGGAAATAACACTAGTAGTATCTAATTTAGAGGATAGAGGAGTTACTGAAGTTCTTTAAGGAAAGAAATGATACAAACAGCATTGAGTTTGGGGCTTTACATATGAGTGGAGTCTTATTAATAACTTGTCTTTTCAGTTTACAAGCATTTGTAAGCAAGATTTTAATCACTCTTAAAAACTTCACCTTAACAGAAGAGTGAGGCCCTAGTGGGAAATGATGTCCCACAGCTGACCATGTACACAATTCATGAACTAACCTGAAATTCAGACTTAAAGTTTTTTAACAACATCAACACACGCATCTGTTAAATATTAAAAATAGACATAAAAACTGGAAAATTTAAGTTTCCTCTCTTTATTCCCATTGTCTATTTAGAAGTGTTGAGGAACAAAGAAATGGCATAATACAAGGCAGGAAAGAGAAAAAAAAAAAGGCCGGAATTAACATAAGAATTATCTACGTACTTCCTGAAAAATTGAGTATAAATAATAACGTTCAATTTGGGAAATTATTTTAACTTTTCTTCTTCAATAAAGAAACCATTAACAACTCAAGTGACTGGATTTTTACTGTTTTTAAGCTGGTCTGTAAGTCTGTTTGGTTCACTAAAGTTACTTTCTACAATGATGCTCATTTGTAAAAGCTTGAAGTCAAGGCACTCTGTAGTTAAGAAAAAAGTAACTCAATGCAGGTTGCCTTTACTGATTTTCTCTCTGAAAATAAATTAGGCACCAAACAAGGTCACCAAGGCAATAATGCCCTCATATAAATCAGTTCCTTTCTGACAGGTAAAGAGTTTAATCTGTTCAGAATGATAACCGTAATGCTAAAGTTTCACTTAGTCGTTCTCCAGTGTACTAAATGGAGCCTAGTGATATTAAAGAGCTAAAACTATTTCAACAGTGCTTGTTTTATGCTTAGGGCTAGCTTATTCACCAGACAATGTTTCAGTGAACATTAATCAGAGAGAAAAGCCCAATTCTCCAAGTCATATGCGTGGATTTGGCGATGAAACCCACAGTGGGAAGAACTTCCCAAATCAGGAAGGAGGGAGAGTACCTCTCCTTGTACTTTTAATCAGCTTCGAAGTGTTTCTCTCTCTTCACAGATCAAATTTTTAGGGCTGGCTACTCTGACAGATTACAGAAGCTATAAGAAATCCTACAAAGGTGCAAACAAACTAATTGGTATCATCTATTAATAAGTTCAGTGAAAATGAGATAAGGATAAATGGAGCAATACTACTGAGAGAATTTTAACAGAGAAAAACCATAACTTTAGGAGACATAATGTTGTAGACAGTATTTTCCATCAGAGAAATCTTACATTCTTTCCATCTGTTATCATCCATATTATAGTCTCTGTTCTATTTCACACAGCATATATTTATAAAGTACATTTTTAATATACTCTAAAGAGGATCACAGTTCCCCATATGTTACAGGGCAACCCTAATACAAAGTGGGTTTGTTTGATTGGGTTTTTGGGTTTGACTGGGTTAAGATTTTGTTTTTCTTCATATGATAACTGGGAATTCAGTTATCTTTTCCTAATTTTCAGAAAATAAAGGCCATATACTCTCCTCCTGTCTCTTGATATTATCTTTAAAACAATTTCTGTTGGTAGGATCATAAGACCACAGTGTATCTATGTTTTTATTTTCAAAAAGAACATAGTGATAATCAGGTGGCTTTTGTTCTATTTAACCTTAATATTATTTTTTATGTTACAGGTACTGTACAAGATACTTAAGGGTATTCTCTTATTTTATTTTTTACTCTGCAAGATAGGAATTATTATTATATGAGCAGATGGGGACAGGACTCCAAAGCTTGCACTTTTAATCACAAAAGTACACCGTTTTCCTTTGCAATGGTTTTCTCTCACTTTCATTCCTTCCTTTGTCATTCAAATAAATATTTGTAGCACTAGCATTCTTTCAGGGGCTAGGACTAAACTGGTGAACACAGAAGATAATCCCAGAAGATAATCCCTCTGTTAAAGAGCTGGCACTTTGTCAGAGGAAAAAAAGAACACTAGAAAACAAGCAATTATTACAGGGTAGTAGACTTCACACTGGTGTGGGGTTAGGGGGTCCAGAGTAGGCTTGCAAGAAGAAAAAGAGAGATCTCAGTTGAGAGTGAACTGATAGATAAAAGGGTAACAACGGTACAGGAGTTACTGGAGTTCTGTGTCTTGGGCAGAGGAAATAACACATCAGTTCCATAAAACAAGAGCACAGAGAGAAATGGGGTTACAGAGAGCTAAGGAGGGAGCACCTGTCAGAGATCAGACCAGTAAGGGTCTTGTATACCATGGGAAAGGAGCACGGAATTCTTTCTGGTGGTAATGAGGTATCACTAAGATTTTAAGAAGGAAGTGAGAAGATTAAAAATCTATTTAGATGTGAGGAGGCTATCTGGAGACTAGGCTGGAAGAGACACAGATTGAGACTATGTCAAGAAACTTATGACAAAGTAAGATATAACTGGTATCAACATGGGTAGCTGAAATAGTTGTTTCAAAAGGTTGTCTGACTTAAATCATGATGAACTGGAAACCGAGAATGAGAAGAAAAAGGATAATCAAGAAAAACTCTTAAAATGAGTCAAAGTCTGGGGAGATGGTTTTGCCATCCATTGAGCTAGAAGTAAAGTTTTGAGGGGTAACTTTGGATTTTTGAGTTTGGAATGCCTATGGGTTACTGGACTGGTACAATTCAGAAACATGGTTCTAAGATACAAGTGATAACATGGGAATTGGGAGCATCACTAATGTAACTTGTGTAAGCCATGGGAGTGGACATATCAATAAATGAATTTAATCAATTAGATATTAGATCAATGCATGAGGAGTGTTTAGTGTAAAAAGGGAAGAGGGCTGAGAATAAAATCCTGAACTTTACTGTTTTCTATGGGTCAGAAAGAGGAAGAGGCACCCACCGGGGGTTCTGTAAAGAAGGAAAACAAATGGAGAAAGTAAGCATTATAAAGAGAAAAACGTTTCTTTTGCTATATAGAAACCTTTCAAAAATTTTTAGTTTCTATTGATTTATTTTTTTTTATTTAAGTACCATTGTTTTAAATCCTTATTAGTATTGTACATTTTGAAGTGTGGGAGTGTGATACTTCATTTCTTTTTCTTTTTTTAATATTCAAAAAGGAGAGAATAAGGGACACTTGCATAGACAAGTGGGCAGAAAGAGCTACCCCAGAAAGGGAAATGTTTGCTAGAAGAGAGACCTGTATACTCACAGGAAGGCAGAAGGGCTGCTGCCCCCTTTCCTCCTTTTTTCCCCCTCAAGTTTACTGTGGCTATGAGAGCTTTTGTGTTTCCATGTAAATGTCAATAACGTTTGCTCTATTTCATTGAAGAATTCTACTGAAACTCTGATAAGGATTGCACTGAATCTATATATTGCTTTGGGTAAAAGCATTTTTTGGACATTTTAACAGTGTTATTCTTCTATTCCACGAGCATGGAGCATATTTCCATTTCCTTCTGTCTTCTGTCTGTTTTAACAATGTTATAGCTTCACTGAATAGGTCTTTCACCTTGTTGGTTACGCTTATTCCTAGGTGTTTACTTTTAGATGCTATAGTAAATGGGGTTGTTTTCTTGGTTTCTCTATCTTCTAGTTCATTATTTGTATATAAGAATGCAATAGATTTTGTATGTTGGTTTTGTAGATTACCACTGTACTGACTTATTGTTTTTAAGAGTGTTTTAGTGGAGTCGTTAGGTTTTTCTATATATATATATATTAGCATTTCAACTGCAAACAATGAAAAAAATTATCATTAAAGCAAAAAGACAAAGGGCTAATATCCAAGATTTACAAAGAACTCATTCAAATCAACAATGAAGCAAAAGTCCAGTCAGAAATGGGTCCAATAACTAAATAGACACTTCTCCAAACAAGACATTAAGGTGTCTAATAGTCAACTGAAAAAATGTTCACTATCACTTATCATTAGAAAAACGCAAGTCAAAATCACAATGAGATACCACCTCATTCCTCTGAGAATGGCCCATATCATAAAGCTTAGAAACAAATGTTGGCGGGGTGTGGAGAAAAGAAATCCTCATATGCTTTTGGTGGGGATATATACTGGTCAGTCCCTATGGAAAATAATATGAATATGCCACAATATATTAAAGATAGATATAGTCCAGCAATTTCATTCCTAGATATCCATCTAAAGAATAAGAAAAAACTAATACAAAGGTATATATACACCCCTAAGTTTATTGCAACACTATTTATAATAGCCAAGTAATAGAAAAAACCTAAGCACCCAATAATAGAGCAGTGAATGAGAAAGGTGTGATATATAGACAGAATGGAATACAACTCAGTTATTAAAAAAGATCAACTCTTGTCATTTGCAGCAACATGGATGGAACTGCAGGCTATTATGTTAAGCAAAGTGAGTCAGAAGGAGGAAGACAAATACCAGATGATGTCACATATGTAGAACACAGAGAAAGAAAACAAAGGAAGTAACTAAACCAAGCAAAACAAACCCTAGAAATACGACTGTGGACTACCCAATTGAGGCTACTAGAAAGGGAAGAAGAGTAGCAGTGGGAACAAAGTGGGTAAGGGCTCCAAAGGTCAATATTGAAAGACTATATAGATGCCTTCATGGTGGGTGTGGTCTGGTGATATACAATCTAAGGGATATGAAACTATCCCTCTAAGCTACATACAGTGTTGCCCAATTAAAAAAAAAGGGGCAAAAAAGTTGCATGAATGCTGGAGAGAGGTGAAATAAGAGCCAAAAGGACAAGGTTGTGGTTGAAAGCTCTGTGCAAGAAGGGCTAGTTATGTCGTTGGGATTGGTACCTAAATATAGGTGGGGTGATGGGCCATGGGGACAACAATTAAATTGAACTGTAGGTTAAAGGTTAAGCTCATCTGGGAAAACAGTTTGTGAAAAGCATTATTTATGTGATTAATTACAATTAGTTATTAAAAAATAATCAGTGACCTCTGAAGTCAGTACCCAGGGCACAATTTTCAGACTTATATAGTCAAGGCAAGTTTCAAAAGTTCACTGAAGCTTCCCTTTTCTTCCTCTGATTATTTTTATCCTTTATTTTTTTCTTTTCACTTTCAGTGAATGCTCATTCTTCAGGCCCCCATCCCCAGTTGAAAGCTGATTTTCTTTAGTAGTTCTTTCACATAGCACCTTGCCTATGCATTTTTGTGGCTCAGGCTACAGATTAGAGTGATACATTTTAATTTGTATTTTCTCTCTTCACCAATTGGCAACAAACTGTGTAAAGGTAGGGACCATGGTAGTGAATAAGTGACCAAAGTGGGAGAATTATTTAAGTAGAAGAATTTGAAGCTAATTAAATCTTTATACAGTGCTTTCAAACCAATGGTCATTAGTTGGTCATGAAATCAATTTCATCAACTCTTTAAGATAAAGCGTCACACACATATAGGAAAGCCTTGTGTTTCAAAAATGTCTAATCATGTTAAATAGATATGTCCATATCTATAAACATACATGATGTAACAAGATGTATACAGGTAAACCATAAAATATTTCCATACTCTAGTTCTTGACCTGGTAGGATACCACAACTATCACTTCCTATTAAGACCTTGACTTTGGCCACCCAGAGTTAGCTGCATGGCTGTTAAATAATGTCATTACTTTTCCATGACTATACTTGTATTGGTACCAAATATCTGTTTGACTTCAAGGATTCCAACAGTTTTTATAGACTGAACTGATTGGTTAATGGCTTAAATGACCAATTGCTCATGGGCATAAAGAGACTGTGCTTTAATATCTTGAAACACAAAACATGAGTAATAAAAACCAGAGCCAAAAAATAGATGTACACTTTATTATATATACTTCCCATACTGAAATATGGGGAGGGGGTATCATACCTCATCTAACAACTACTACAAACTGTTTGAGTCAAGGAAGAAATTCTGTGTTGCTATTTTTTTTACAATAACTAACACACTACACAAATATTGTAAGAAAAAAGGTAACTTAAAAATATTTGATGTTTTATATCTGAAGAAGTGTGGTGCTATACCCTTAAGTCATATAAACCAATGTTACTTCAATTAAATATACAATTACAAAATTGATGTTTACTGAGGTTTGGATATGAAGAGGTGTCAAACTATGGCCCTAAATCATTTTTAGTGTTATAAACCAACATTATCTAGATTAAAATTAAATTTGTTTCAAGAAATAATATATTAAAAATTGATGGCTTAAAAAAGATTACAAAGAGAATCTATATTGTTTATGATCAACATGTGGTGATGCATCCATGGTCATATGCACTCATTACATTTGATACTTCATCCTTTTTTGTAAAAAAATCTTTAATACCATCATTGTGGTATTTATAGCATTTGTTCCTTTCCTTTTTTCACAATGAAAAAAAAAAAAAGGTTCATCTACTTTGTCAAAATATACCAAGCCAACAACAACACTGAGCTTACTGGATAACCTTTTTTTTTTTTTTTTAAACTGGAAGAAATTGATGCTAAAAGCTATATATCATATGGAAATAACAAGATAAATCCACAGTGTGGGACATTCTATAATGCAAGTAACCTAACCTACTGGAAAAAGTCTATCATTAAGAAAAACGTCAGGTTATGGCTAGATGAAGAGAGACTGTGGAGGAATAACTATTGCAATGCATAGGAGTCTTGACTGAATCCAAATAGGGGAGAAAAGAAGTTAGAAAAGGTATTTGGTGGCACAAGGAGTGAAGTCGCAGCACTATGAAGCTATCCACAGCCATTGCAGCATTAGTTCAATTCCCAGTTCTCAGTTAGGGAGCTAGTTCACATGGTGCAGCAAATCTCTCCTGTCTCACCCACTGCTTTCCTCAGTAGTGTGTTTCAGTGGATCTGCCTGTTCTGCTCCCTACTCTGTCTCTGGTAATCATCTCACCCCCTACACCTCTGTCCTGTACCCCAGTTCTTGTATGCATAAATAAATACATCTTTCAATAAAAAAAGAAATAATGTATTTGGGGACAACTTTGAAAATGTGCAATGATTGGTTATTATGTGATATTACAGGATAACTAATTTTCTTAAATATAAATAACTTTGCACTGTGGTTGTATGGATGACCATCCTTATTCCTCATGGTTCCACATTAAAGTATTTATAGGTGAAGTGTCAAGATGGTCACAACTCTGGTTTAAATAACAGGGGAAAACAGTAAATATTGATTTTTCTCTCTACATACATACACATGCATATATTATGTGTGTGTATATATATGCATGCACACATATATATGTATATGTGAAATAGAGAAAAATGTTAACTGTTCAATCTAGGTGAGTTTTATAATACTCTTTAAGTTTCTTGAATGCATTAAAGTTTTCAGGGTAAAAAGTGGGAAAAGACAAAAACAAAAGAAGTCAGTGTTGAATATACCATAATGTGCTAAGTACAAGCAAATGAAAAACAGATCTAGTGACATTAAATTTAAAGCATTTTTTGGCATTACAGCATGAGTTCATTTAAACAAACAAAATTTAAATTTTAAATCAACAAAGTAAAAACTGTAAATACACTAAAGGTGGTGACAGTATTATACAAAGTCCTCATGAACACCAGGAAGGATCCCTTCATAAAGTAGAATATGTTGAGTTGCATTTATTACTGGGAAGCCTTTTCAATATGTCCTTAATGATATGACTTAATATGTAAAAAATATACATATTCATGTGAGATAATATAATTCAGCTAAAATATAATTATGGTAGATTGAAGTACTGAGAATGGTTTCTAAGAAATTAAAGTAGAAAGGAAGGTTACAGAATGGTATTTATGATTAAACTCTTTTAGTAATCATCTTTAAAATTGTGAAATAACTAAGAATAAAAACTAATGTAGAAAGAATAGTAAATGTGCAAATATTCTCTGATCCCTTAAAAGCCCTTCTGACACATTCAACTGTAGTATGTCTCTTTTTCTTCCTCTCCCTCAAAGGACACTTTCTTTTTTTTTAAAGATTTATTTACTTATGCATACAAGAACTGGGGTTCAGGCCAGAGGTGTGGTAGGATGAAAGGATTCACCAGAGACAGAGTGGGGAGCAGAACAGGCAGATTTACTGAAATACACTGCTGAGGGGGGGCAGCAGGCAAAGCAGGAGAGGTCTGCTGTGCCATGTGGGTCAGCCCCCTGGCCGGGGATCGAACTTGCAGTGCTATGCAGTGGATGCTTTACAGTGCGGCGCTCAACCCGCTGTGCCACCAGGGAGGCGCCTCAAAGGACACTCTCTGATTATTATTTTCCTACTCTATATTTTATACATAGACACAAACACATATGTATACAATATAAACTACTTAGTTTTGTACAGTTTTTAACTCACCTAAATGTTATAACTCATTACATTTTTTACTCATCATTGTTTCCGAGATTTCTCTATGTATAAAGACTTTCATTTTTTAAAAAAATTTTCATGTTTAAAAAGAGCAGTTTTTCAATTAACTTCTGCAAATCTGGTGGATGTAAAATGTTATTTTGTTGTTTTCAGTTTCTCTGACTTCCATAGACGTTGAAAATGACTATTTACTAGTTTTTTCTACTTGTTCTCTTGTGATATGCCTTCGCACATTTTTGCTCAATTTTCTAAATAGGCTGTTTGTCTTTTTTTCTTGATTTATGACAGTTCTACATTTTGGAACTGGATTCATGACTGGTTATATATGTTGCAAATACCCTCTCCCAATTTGTGACCTGTTTTGCAATTTTATGTTCATGATAACTTCTGGAGAATTGAGGTTTTACTTTATTAAAAAAAAACCCCAAAATCATCTATATATTCTTTTGTACACAGAATACTCTAAGTAAAACATTAAAGTGAACACAGACTAAAGCAGTAACAATGTTAATATCTAGGGTTTCAGGGATGTAGAACTTCTGTTTATCTGCATCATATGTATCTATAATGTTTGAGTACTTAAAATGAGCTTTTATTTCATTCTTAAATAGGGGACCTATTTGGGAGTTTATGGATACATTTTCAAGGTGTTTATGAACATAAAACCTAGTTTTATGTGCATTTTTTGGGGGGAGAAGTTCTATAACTTTTCCAGATACGATACTCAAAGGGACTTGAAACCACAACTCTACAGCTCTATATAATTCTGTAAAATGTATAATAAACCAAAAGTTTCAAGGCAGAAATGTTCTTGGGGCCATGGTGTCATTTGGGGAGGTTATTTAAAGTTTCTGTGTTGATGTGATAACAACTTCTTCCTGAAGGTTGTTCCAATCTAAGTGGTCAATAAATAGTAGTCAATATTAATTCCTGACTCTATTTCAAAATAAAGGCTAAAAATATTATGGCAAATTCAATAGTTTGATAGACTTTTTCAGCAGAGGGGATGAAGAAGTTATAGCTACCCCTGGATAAAGCCCAGATTGAATTAGATGCTAATTCAATTATTAGATGCTAATAGCTATGAAGTAAGCAAATGTAATATTGCTAATACAGCTAGACTAGTATAGCTCTTAAATTTCTCTCAGAAGTGTTTGGGAATAAATGTGTGTAAATATCAGAGAAGTTACTGGATGCTTCCAAAAAAAAAAATCCTATTATTTTGTCTCTCTGCTGCCTATTCTTATCAGAAAACATAACGATAACATCAGAAACAACTACAGTTTTTAGTAAACAGGTCTCTTCATCTTTGCTGATAAAGATCAACTATTATTCAGTATAGAATTTGAATCAGTTCAAAGCAAATTCATTTAGAAGGAAAATATAAGATAACCTTATGATATCTTAAGAGTTGGAATGGTTTAACTTACATTTATAGAAAAATGAACAAAATTCTTGAAAAATGGCTCCACTGTTTTCTGTAACTGGGGATAAAATCCTCACTGTCAAAGTTCCTAACTTGTGTATCTACATTAGAAATATCTATGTATGTCTTTATATACAGACACACACACTTACATTGTTGGTGTGTGTGTGCATTTCTAAAAATCCTTTGTGGATTTCTAAACAAACAAACAAAAAAAAAAACCCATTCAATAATATATGTTTGAACTTCTGCCAAAAATTTCAATTTCAACTTCACATCAACATCAACTTCACCAAAAATTCCTTTTGTTAGTTGTTAAATATTTAGCTGTGAGAGAGGTCTGTAGGTCTGTCAATCAGGGATAGTTTTGGGAATTAAAAATATGCTAGCTACCTTAGTTCTGCTATGCTGTCAAAAATGTGACTATTTACTCAGCAACGTCCATCTAGTCCCCATTTTGTGCTAAGTGTATTCTAGGCACTGGAAAAATAACAGTGTACAGACCAAATCAAAATTCCTGACCTCATTGAGTTTATATTATTGCATGACAGAACAAAACTGATAGTAAAAGGACTTTGGAGAAAAATTAAAGCATAGCAAGGGCAAAGGGGAGAACAAAAGTTTTGAATACAGCAAGCCTCAATGAAATAAGATGACATTTAAAAGAAGATATGAAATAAAGTTTTTGGGGAAATAATTGTAAAGAATTGATACGGCTATCTGGAGGCATATACATTGAAAACAAAGAATAAAATTATCTCTATTTGCAGATACAGTGTTATACATAGAAGACAAAGTATTGTGAAGATGCCAATACTACCCAAAGCAACATACAGATCCAGAGCAATCCTTATCAAAATCCCAATGGCATTTTTTAAGTACCAGCAATTCCACTTCTGCATATATATTCAGAGCCTCAAAGAGATGTTTTACCCTGATGTTCATAGTCACATTATTTACAATAGCTAATATGTAGAAGCAAGCCAAGTATCCACTGATAGATGAATGGATAAAGTAAAATATGGTATATACATAAAATAGAATATCATTCAGCTTTAAATAGAGAATTCTGACATATGCTGTAAGAAGATGAGCCCTGAGGCATTATGCTACAAGGAACAAGCAAGCTAGTAACAAAATGCTGTACGATTTTACTCATGAAGTACTTAGAGTAGTCAAAACCAGAGACAAAGAAAAACAGTGGTTACCAGAAGGTGGGGTGAAAATAAGAAGGGGAGTTACTACTTAACAGGTATAAAGTTTTAATTTTACAAAATGAAGTTGTAGATATGGATGGTGTAATGGAAGGTTCACATTATAAATATATTTAAAGCCAGTGAATTGTACATTTTTTAAGATGGTAAATTTTATGCTAAATGTATTTTAATACATTAAAACAAATTAGGGGGAAAAAAGGGAGAAGAGGGGAGATAATCAAGTATTTAACCTGCCTGTGACCACTGCACTTCAGGGGACTACTGACATAATGATTGCAATTCCTTTTTTAAAATACAAATTTCCAGCTAATAATATATGTTGAGGAGCACTAGGTTCAGGGTTCCATAAATTCTCGATTCCTATTAAAATAATGGACTTGACAAAAATCATAAATATCTGCTAACCTTGTTAGGAGAGCATTATAATGAAAGGTCCATGCTGAGGAAAAATTGAAGCTACAGATCAATCTTAACATCATAAAAGAGAGGTTGGCGCATTAATAAAGTGTTTGTGAGTAAACTTCCTATTTCTGAGCTTAGATTTTCTGATCTAATAAACAAGACTGACTAATACATTTTAAAAAGAGAGAGGAAACCTAAATTATGTGTCTGCTAATGAGCTAAAAACAAACAACACCTGGGAAGTATTCTTGACCAAAAAAGATCTGATTCTAATCAAGGCTCTATATCTAATTACTGGTTTACAGGAAATACAGGTGACAGAGTCACATGTTAGCACCATGGGAATAGAATCAGCAAAATCTAGACTTCTGAGAAATTCTATAACACATATATTTCTATCTATAGGTACCTTGTTTAGATCCTGATTTGATATAATAAATTTAGAAGAAAATTGGGGTATTTTGGATAGTATTTGATATTAAGAATTTTTTTTAAGTTTCAAAATGATCCTGTGGTTGTTAAAAATAAGTTATTAATTATAAATACAGATTGAAATATTTATAAATGAAATGATAAAATGTTTGGCTCTTTTGAAATTATCAGAGGTGCGAGGGGCTCATGGATGGTTGTATGGTGAAAAAATATTGGTTGTATATTGATTGCTATGTCAGCATATCACAAAAAGTTGAGATATCCTGTCAATTTTTCTGGTGCAGGGGGGTGAAAGGGTTCATTAGAGATAGAGTGGGGAGCAGAATGGGAGGACTGACTGAAATACACTGCTGAGGGGAGCAGTGGCTGAGACAGGAGAGGTCTGCTTAGCCAAGTGGGTTAGATCCTGACTGTGACTTAACCCCTTGTGCCACCAGGGAGGCCTCTGTCAACTTTTTTATGTTTGAAATTTTACATAATAGTTTTAAAAAGTCTGGAAATTTTTTAAACATAAGTTAAATATTTTTATTATAGTTAAATTTTATAGCATTTATTACACAAGCATTTTTAAATGGAAATGGAAATAAACATCAGGCTACACGTATGTCAAGTATCATGAATTCATAAATGGAATTTTCAAAGTTTGATGTAGTTAACAAATGGCAAAAACAACAACTATGAAAGACATATTTATTACACCTAGTACTTTTTATGTGCATCATTATAATTAACTTCATTATAATCTATTAATGTTTTGATTTTAACACTCATTAGCAAATGCTTACTAAGAAAATAGTAAGTAAAATTTCATCATTCTTTAACGCTTCAAAAGAAATATTTATAACCATGGCAACTCACCAGCTGTAAAATCTGCAGTCAGATCAATGAATGCATGAGAATGAGGGATGCGCATTTTACTTTTAGTGTTCAATGTGGGATGCCATGACAGGTTCCTAAAAAAAAAGAAAAATGCTTTTAAGACAAACATCAATTAAGCATTGCTATTTTTTAAACAATACCCACATGTAAGATATCTTGTAATTTTACATTATTTTTATTAAGATATCATACATACCATTAAATGTATTCTCTACAGAGATTGTGCTATTTAATATTTAGTTTATTCACAGCGTGCAATCATCATCACAGATTTCAAAATATTTTCATCACCTCAAAAAGAAACCCTAGGGCCTCCCTGGTGGCGCAGTGGGTTGAGCAACGCACTATGAAGCAAACTGCAGCCACTGCAGCATGAGTTTGATCCCTGCCGCCGGCCAGGGAGGGGACCCAGATGGCGCAGCAGACCTCTCCTGCCTTGACCACTGCTCCCCTTGGCAGTGTGTTTCGGTCAGCCTGCCTGTTCTGCTCCCCACTCTTGTCTGGTGAATCCTCTCACCTTCCACGATTCTGGCCTGTACCCCCAGCTCTTGTGTGCATAAATAAGTAAATCTTTAAAAAAAAAGACAAACCTATATCCACTGCTCACTTTCCATTCAGCCTCTGGTGACTAGTAATGCATTTTCTTTCTCTCTGGATTTTTCTGTTCAGGGCATTTCATAAAAACAGAATCATGCAATGTGTGAACATATTTGTGTGGTTCATTTAAGAGTAATATTCCAAGTTCATCCATGTTATACTATGCATCAGTACTTCATTCCTTTATGATGATTAATACAGCAGTATAAGTCTCTGTCTTTTGTTTATCCATTCATCTGTTGATAGACATTTGGTTTATCTCCACTCTTGGCTTAGTGCTGCTATGACTATTCATTTACATGTTTTTATATGGACCCATGTTTTCAGTTCATTTGGGTAAATATCTAAAAGTGGAACTGCTAGGTTATAACTATGGTAATAACTGGATGCTTGACTTTCTGACAAACTATCAAACCATTTTCTAAAGAGTTCCACCATTTTACATTCTCACTAGTAATACAGGAGGGTTCCAACATCTCCATTTGTTTAATATTTACTATTGACCATTAGCTTTATTATAGCTATCCTAGATCATAATATAGATCTCAAGATTCTGATTTATATTTTCCTGGTGGCTGATTCTGGGCAGTTTTTGTGTGCTTCTTTGCCATTTATATCTTCATTGGTGAAACTCTACTCAAATGCTCAGTTTATTTTTAAATTGGGTTCTTTGTTCATTTATTTCCGAATTATTAAGAATTCTTTACAAAGACTGGATACTACATCTTTATGTAGTATTTTTGCCAGTATTTTCTTTTATTGTGTACATTGTCCGTTTACATTTTTGATAGTGTCCTCCTGTGATGTACAAAAGTTTTTAATGTTGCTGAATATAGTTCATCTATTTTTTTTTTCCTTTTGGTGATACAAATTTATTTCCAAGGCTGAGGTTGTGAAAATTTACCCCTATCTTGTCTATGGGTTTGATCATTTTAGCGATTACATTTACATCTTTAATTCTTTTTTAAGCACAAGGAAAAAAAAAAGATTCAGTATTGCCATGAATTTTTTTTTTAATCACCAAATTATTTTTTGGAATCAGAATGAAAAGAACATTTGACAGTGGTAAAATGTATGTTTACTCCAATACTATTCATCAGTTGTAAAACTATATAGGACAAATTACCAGATGAATTTTACATAATTTCTTCAGGATTAGAGTTGTTTTTGATGACTTTAAGCCTAGCTTTTTCAAACATGAAGATAAGATTATGTATTCATATCTGCTTGCTGTACATTTGCTTAAGCTTAAAAAGCTCCCTATTTAGATTGTGCTGATAGTCTTGGCCAGTATCAACAGGTCTTCCAGATGCCTGTTACTTAGTTTTGTATTCTCTAGTCTTGTCCACAGAGATTTTCTGTACAGGATCAAGCTCTTTATTAAATGCCACTGTTATAGCACCAGTCTATGCTGAGACAGACTGAGTCTACAGACTGAATGAGAGAAGAGAGGCTGAAGGGCATCCGAAGAACCATGGTGATTGTCTAATGACAGGAAGTTTCTCAGATAAAGTCTGCAACTAGATTAGAGTTGTCTCAGACTTTCAAGGATGGTACTGATTTTCTTTTATGAGCATTAGTTCCATAGATGAAAGCCATGCAAAAGAATGAATTTAGAATCCTACTTCAAACCATATACAAAAAATTAACTCAAAATGGATCAAAGAGCTAAATCCATAAAACTCTTACATGAGAAGAGGAGTAAATGTTCATTACACATTTGGAAATGGAGTCTTAGCTATGACACCAAAAGAAGAAACAAAAGAGAAAATAGATGAAATACACCTATCAGAATAAAAAAAGAAGCTTGTACATCATAGGATACTATCAAGAAAGAGAACAATATTCAATAGAATGTGAGAAAATATTTAAAAGTCTTATTTTTCATATGGTTTCTTTATAAAAAAATTTTTACAACTCATCAACAAAGACAAAAACCTAATTTAGGGCCTCCCTGATGGCGCAGTGGGTTAAGCAATGCACTATGAAGCAAACCACAGCCACTGCAGCACAAGTTCGATCCCTGCTGCCGGCCAGGGAGGGGACCCACATGGTGCAGCAGACCTCTCCTGCTGTGCCCACTGCACCCCTCAGCAGTGTACTTCTGTTGATCTGCCTGTTCTGCTCCCTGCTCTCTGTGGTGAATCCTCTCACCCCACCCCACCCCCACACCTCTGGCCTGTACCCCAGTGATTGTATGCATAAATAAATAAATCTTTAAAAAAAGAAAAAAAACCTAATTTAAAAATGGGCAAAGAAATAGACATTTCTTCTAAGAAGATAAATGGTTACCAAGCACATTAAAGATGCTCAAGATCATTGTCATTAAGAAAATGTGAAGTGGGCCTCCCTGGTGGCGCAGTAGGTTAAGCACCGCACTACAAAGCAAACCACAGCCACTGCAACATGAATTCAATCCTTGCCCCCAGCTAGGGAAGGGACCCACATGGCGCAGCAGACCTCTCCTGCCTTGCCCGCTGCTCCCCTCAGCGGTGTGTTTCAGTCAGTCTGCTTGTTTTGTTCAGGCTCTGTCTCGGGTGAATCCTCTCATCTCCCTGGACTCTGGCCTGTACCCCAGCTCTTGTATGCATAAATAAATAAAATCTTTAAAAAAAATGAAAAGAAAAGAAAATGTAAAGCAAAACCACAATAAGAAACCACTTTACAAGCTCTGGGATGACAAGAATCAAATGCCAGAAAATAACAAAGTGTTGGAAAGAATGTAAAGAAATAGAAACTCTTGTATATCTTGCTGGTTCTGAGAATATAAACTCTTGTATATTTTGCTGGTGAGAATATAAAATGATGTATCCCCTATAGAATAGTTTGGCAGATCTTGAAAAAAGTTAGGCATAGAATTAGCCTATGGGGGAGTCCAGAAAGATGGCAGCATAATAAAAATACTGGGCTGGCCTCCTCAATATATTCACAAGTAGCTTGCATCATAACAAAGCAAAAATCCCTGAATGGAAAATGAAAAACAACAGCACACACCAGGGAGCAATGGTTGGACAGAAAGGAGTAGGAAAAACTTTAAGTGACCTATTTTTATAAGGGTACTTGGACAATAAAACTCATGAGAGGAAGGGCTAGCTTATATGCAGAACTGCCTACAATTACAGGATTGGGGGTACATGCCAATACTGGCAATTCTTGAAACTCAGCAAGTACTAGATAAAGTTGGTTGTGCAGTGCTTGCACCCAAAACAGATGGTCCACTGTTGGAGACCAATAGGAGCAAGGGTGCAGAATGAAGATTATTGACTGAGTCTGTCAATAAGGAGGAGGTGGAATTGAACAGGAGAAAAAGGAAACTCTTAATCTCCTTATAGAAGAAGTAGCTACTACTCCAAGCCATGGTTGAGATATTCAAAACACCTACCACTCTCCTCACCCCTTAACCCAAGTAGAGAACAAATAATAACTTGCAGAAACTAGAGTTTAAGCACCTGATAACAACAAAAGCAAAGTCCTAGGATAAGGCACTATGCTGGAAAAGACAACAAATCTTGACCTGTGGTCCCCTATCAACTACAATCCAACACTGCATATGGTGCTCAAAAATAGCCTATAGGTGGAAGCTGACATGAACCTACTTAGACCTAGGATGTGGCATAGAGAAAGGGATCACTATGGATCGCAAGCACAGAACTGAGACATTCACAGCACAACAAGAAGCTTGAATCCTTGATACTTACTGGAGATACTCCTCTGTGCCCTACTGCCCAGGTTCTTTTATACCTACTACCCCTTGCTAGTACCAGTTTCTAAACCTCAACAGGTGGAAAGTCAACAGTCTGAAAGTCTATCCCTGTCATTCCCATAAAAACCAAAAATCAAAAGACAAAAGAAAACATACAACAAATGCTGGTGTAAACAGGAATCCCTGAGAGGAGTCTCAATGCAACAGAAATGGGGAACATGACTGAAGAGTTCAAGGTAATAGTAATAACAATGCTTATAGAATTCAGAAAAACAATAGGATAAAAAAACAGGCACATATTAAAGACCCATAAAACAGGAGGCAGTCACAAAGCTAACAGATACTATAACCAAATAAAAAATATAATTGAGGGCCTCAACAACCGATAAACAAAAGCAATGGAGAGATTTAATGAGTTCAAAGGTAAAACAACAGAGAACACATAGATAGCACAAAATAGAGAAAAAATAATCCGAGAAAATGAAAATAGTGCAAGAGACCTTCCGAGTAATCTAAAGAGAAATAACATCCCTATTATGGAGGTTCCAGAAAGACAGGAGGGTGAAAAAAAAGCACAGAAAATGTATTTAAGAAATAATTGTTGAAAAATATGTCAATCTTGGAAATTAACCAGATGCAATAATACAAGAGGCCCAAGAGTTCTTAACAAAATAACAGACACACGCCAAGAGACATAAAAATAAACCTGTTATAACTCTCAAACAGCTTGAATTGTTAACTACTAAAATCATCACGAGATAAAAGGATAATGTATGAGGGAACACCAATCAGACAGTTAGTAGGTGTTCAGTAAAAACATCATATGCATGAAAGGATTGGCTGGGAATACTGAAAGCATTTGAAGAAAAAGATCTGCAGTCTAGAAACCTTAACTCTGCAAGACTAACATTTAATATGGATGGAAAAGTAACGAGCTTCAATGAAAAAGCAAAAACTGAAAGAATTTATCAACACCAAGATGCACATGGAAAAAAGTCTTAAGTGGGTTATCATAAAGCAAAAGAAAAATGAATATAGAGATAACAGATACCTAAATCATAATAACATGGAGTAGGTGGAGAGTAACAATGTGGCCCATTTAAAACAAGCTGGAGACAAGACAAGGGTCAAACAAATAATCCATCATATACTAACTGGCCTCAGAAGAATCTTTAAACAAAAATCAATGTAATTAAGAAAAAAAAAAAAATGAAAATACAATCTAAGCAGAGGAAAAAAGATACCTCAAAAAGTAAAAAAGACAAACCCGAAACCAAAGAAACTAACAAAATGTCAATGAAAACTTGTAATAACCACCTTGAATGTAAATGTCCTGAATATACCATCAAAAGTTACAGCATGACTGAATGATTTCAAAATAAAATACAAAAACTTTTATCTTAATATTTTGTCAATAAAGATGTTTTAACAACAAAGTCAGATACAGAATTAAAGGCTGGAAGACAGTCCTATAACAGGATGGCAATCCCAAAATAAATTAGGAATACCTATACTTGTATAAGATAAAATAGACTTCTAGTTACAAAAAGTAATAAGAGAAAGAGACAGACACTATGTTAGGATAAAGAGTGTAATGTATCAATAAGAAATAACCCATATATATATGCATATATATATATATGCATGCACACACACAAACACACACACACATTGAATGAAGGAACATCAAGACACCTACGGCAATTAATAACAGAACTAAGGAGACTGAAAACAACACAATATACTAGGGGATATTAGTCCCCATGTACAACTATGGACCGACCCAAAAGACAGAAAGTAAGGAAACAATAGTATTAAATGAGGAATTACAACAAATAGGGTTGACAGACATTACAGAATACTTTACCCCAAAACTGTTGCATACAATTTTTTTTCAAGTGCACATGGGACATTTTCAAGAATAGGCCATGTGTTGGGATAAGTCAATTGTCAATAAACTACAAATATCAAAGTTATACCAAATACTCTCTCTGATCATGATTCCATAGTCAGAAATTGACTATAAAAGAAAACAGGAAAAATATGACTATAATGAGAGGAAACAATATGTTGTTTAACAGCTATTGGATAAAAAAGGAAATTAAAATAGAAGTCAAAAATTACCAACCCATGAACAAAAATGAGGACAGAAACTATTAGAATCTATGGGATGCAACAAAAGCAGTCTTAAGAGGGAAGAGAACTGCAATAAGAAGTGATAAAAATATCAAATAAGCAACGTAATACTACACCTAAGACACCTTGAAAAAGGAACAAACAAGACCCAAAATTAGTAGGTGGAAATGGTAAAAATAATAGTGGAAATGAATGAAACAGAGGTCAAAAAGACCGTATTAAAAATTAGTGAAAATAACAGTTGGCTCTTCAAGAAGATAAAATAGGCAAAACTCTAGTTATGCTAACATGAGAGAGAGAACATTAATAAAAAGAATCACAAATGAAAGAGGAGATATAGCCTCAAATAGTACAGAAATACAAAAGATCATAAGAGATTACTAAGAACATTAATATGCCCAAAACTTGAGAGCCGTGAAGAAATCGGTGAATTTATAAGTGGATAAAGTCTACTAAGACTGAGCCAGAAAGAAATAATCAAATTAAGTGGAATAAACTGATCACAAGTATCGAAATTGAAGCAGCCAAAAAAAAAAAAAATCTTCCCAATAACAAAAGACTAGAAACAGATGTATTTATATGTAAGTTTTATCAAATTTTTAAAAAGAACTAATGCCCATCTTGCTCAAATTGTTTTAAAAAATACAAGAGGAAATGATCTTTAGTAAAATTTATGATGCCAATATTATTTTAATATTAAAACCAGATAAAGACAACAGAAGAAAAAAAATTATAGACTAATATCCTTGATTAGTATCAATGCAAAGATCTTCAACAAAATACTGGCAAACCAAATTCAACAGTAACACAAGGAAACATCATGAGAAAGGGAGTTATTGTAGAGATATGAGGATGGTTTAATATATATAAATCAATCAATGCAATGCATCCTAACAACAAAAGAAAAAAATCTTATAATAGTAAATACAGAAAAAGCATTTGATAATATTCAGCACTCATTTATGATAAAAACTTTAGACAAAATGGGAATGGGGGGAGTCTACCTCAATAATAATAAAGGTCATATTATACACCAATAGCCCATATAACACTCAGTGTTGAAAAACTGGAACATTTCCCTAGAGAATCCAGCCCAAGAAAAGGATGCCCATTGCCACCGCTTCTGTTTAATTTAGTTTTAGGGGAGTTGGCCAAAGCTATCAGAAAGACAGGAAATAAAGGGAATCAAGTTGGAAAGAAGAAGTGAAACTATGACCAGTTGCAGATGATATTATATATAAAATATCCTATATATTCCAATAAAAAGATATCAGAAACAATAGATGATTACAGCAAAGTGACAGGTTACACAATCAACACACAGAAGTCCATTGCCTTTTTACATACAAGTAACAAACAAGAAGTAAAAGAAATAAGAAAAATAAGTCCATTTATAATTGCTTAAAAAAGAACTAAATAACTTGGAATTAACTATGGAGATAAAGGACCTGTTCAACAAGAACTACAATACTAACATAAGATATTAACATAAGGATATTGAAGGATAGTCCATGCTCATGGGTGGTGAGAATCAATATAATCAAAGTGACTATCCTACTGAAAATGATATATGAATTTAATACAATCTCTAATAAAATCCCATAATATTTTTCAGAGAAATGGAGCAAAAAATATTGAAATTTATATCGAACCACAAAAGGTCTCAAATTGTAAAAGGAATTTTTAGAGAAAAGGAGGGAAACAGAGGTACCAGGTTGCCTGACTTCAAACTATCAAAGCAACAGTATCAAAAACAAGGTAGTATTGGTACAAAAATAACACAGAAATGAAAGACTGAAGTAAATCCATGTACATATGAGTATGTATTAACCAGCTAAGACCATACAACAGGGAAATGACAGTCCTTTTAATAACTGGTGCTGGGAAAACTGGACAGTCATACATAAAAGAACAAAGTTGTATCATTCTCTAAATCCAGTCATGAAAAGAAGCTGCTAAAATATAGAGAAGAAAACATTGGTGATCCATACATTCCATGAGATCAGTGACAAACATGTTTTTGGGAGACTCTTAACTCCATGGCAAAGGAAATGAAAACGAAAATAGGGCCTCCTTGGTAGTGCAAGGGATTGAGCACGACACTGTGGGGCTTCCACAGCCACTGCAGTACAAGTTTGATCCCTGGCCAGGGAGCTGACCCACATGGTGCAGCAGACCTCTCCTGTTTTGTCCACTGCTCCCCTCAGCAGTGTATTTCAGTAAATCTGCCTGTTCTGCTCCCCACTCTGTCTCTGGTGAATATTCTCACCCCATATATCTCTGGCCTGTGCCCCAGTTCTTATATGCATAAATAAATAAATCTTAAAACAAAACAAAACCCAAAGCAAACAATTAGGGATATCTCAAGTTAAAACATTTTACATGTTGAAAAAAAATACAAGAAGATTAAAATAACAAATGAAGAAAAATATTTACAGAATATATCAATGATAAAGTGTTAATAGCCAAGATATACAAGAAACCACACGATTCAATAATTTAACGAAGCACAATAAAAAGGCAGCTGATATGAACAGAATGCACCAAGGAGAATATCCAGAAGGCCCTATATGGAGGAATAAATATTCTTCATCACTTCCAATATGAGAGATGCAGGTAAAAAAACCACAATGAGACACCATCTCATACATGTGGGAATGCCACATATAAAAAAGGCTCCCAACAAGTGCTAGAGGGATGTGGGGAAAGAAAATCCCTAAAACACTGTCAGTGGGAATCTAAACTGCTGCAACCGTTATGGAAAGCAATCTGGATTTACCTTAAAAAACAAAAAATGTTAATACCTTTATGACCCATCAGTCCCATTCATGGACAGCTATTCAAAGAATATGAAACCATCGAAGCAAAAAACTGTATGTTCTCCAATATTTATAACAGCATTACTTACAATAGCTAGGACATTGGGTGCAGCTTTTGCCTATTAATAAATAATGATAAAGAAGATGTGGTATATCCACACAATGGAATACTGCCTAGCATAAGGAAACATGAAATGCAGCTATTTTCAGCAAAATGAGGGAGTCTGAGAGCAAAGCAAGTAGCAAAGTAAGTGAGATTGCTAAAAACAAATATTGAAGTTTACACTGCAGACAATGTGATAATGTAAAATATTTACAAATCTAGCAGATGTCAATAAACACCCCTATGGGCTCTGAGAGAGAAGGAGAGGAAAGGGACATGGGAATAAAGGATGGTGGTAGAGAAATAAATAATATTTTAAAAAAGAAACATGTTTTAAAACACACACATTTATATATATACAGTATATATATGTGTGTGTATATACATAGTATATATGTAGTATATATACATAGTATATATGTACACACAATATATGCTATTTTCTATTTGGGACAAAGTATTATGATTTTCTTTAAGTAATAGTTTTCTAACATATGGATGCCAAATACATCTAAGGCCTTCTGTAAAATCAGTTAAGCCAGGAATTTCTGTTTTAAAAGATACAAACATTCTCTTCTACTTAAGGAACATGCCAGTGACAATTATAGAATATTAAAAAAAATCAAATTCTATATCCCAGACAAAGTGGTGCTTATAAAGATAACATTGCTTTTAAATAACAATAAAACTAAAGTATACCCAGGTGATACCCTGAACAAGAAAGTGGGTCAAATATAATATGAGCTATGAAGAGATGACTTTCATCAGGGGAGAACAGGAAACACTTCATATGGGAGGTTGAATTTAAGCAGATCTTAGAGATTGGAGATGTAAAGAGAAAGGGAGAAGGGTATTCTATGTAGTCAAGGGTACAGCAAGAATGATGGAAAGGAGGCAGAGAACGACGTGATGTTCTTGGGATGAGATAACCACATTTCTCAGGAATTGAATCAGTTACCCAATGGATTAAAATAAAAAGAATTACCATATGACTGTATTTCTAGGTACATAACCCAAAGAATTGAAAATATACATATATATGGAAATATTCAGCCATATAAAAGACTAGAACTACTTGTGTGCAATGATATAGATAACCTTTAAAATATTATGTTATATAAAAGAAGCCAGGCATAAAAGGACATAACCTATATGACTGCATTTAAATGAAATATACAAAACAGGCAGATTAAGAGATAGGAAACAAGTTAATACAGTTACCAAGTGTTGTAGTTAGGGTTGAAGGTAGAGTGACTGCTTAATGGGTATAGAGTTACTTTTTTGGAGTGCTGAAAAGCTGCTGGAACTAGGCAATGGTTGCACAACACTGCAAGTGTACTAAATATCACTAAATTGTATACTTTACCATGGTTAATTATCTCATTAAAAAGCCCATTAAGATAAAATTTTCACATATTTCTCATTAAGTTTAATAACCTAATATGATACAATGATCAAAAAACAGCAAAGAAACATTGTTAGGTTATGATGAATTAGAGAAGACATTTAAATAAAATTATTCCCATAGAATTCAACAGTAGAGAACATTCCAGTGTCAAAAGTACTCCCATAAACCAAGACCCAACTCAAATAACCTTCCTCCAAAAGGCTTTTGCTTTTCTCTTATGTTTTCCTATTATTCTTTTCTCTACCAATGGCGCTTTGGTGTTCATGAAGGTTATCGGAGGCAAGTTCTTTTTAATACCTAACCAGGATCTGACTCCCATGAAGTGGGACTAGCTGAACTGAATCACAGTCTCAAACAGAATCTCCTATTCTATACAACTAGTCAGAATTTGCAATATTTTCATTGCACTAAGTTCCAGTCCAATTCAGAAGCATAAATATGTTGTCTCTGAAGAGCAACTTAAAGCTATTTAAGTTAGCTTAATGGTCAACACAGTATCCAAATAACTGAACTGCAAACAAGATCTGTCTGTGAATTTGGTTTTGATGTGTTTAGAAAGTGGAGAGAAAAAGTGATTAACTTGTTCTTGGCAAGTGGAATATGGATGAAAAAGAAGCATTCACTAGGAGAAAATTTTCTGTACATAAAGGGTCTTTATTGTATAAATAAGCAACTTCTTCTTAGTATTCTTTAATAATGTTTTTAGTACATATTTGATCTCATCTTTAACCTAAATAAGAATGTAAAAACATTGGTTGGTGGGTGTAGTGAGATGACATGTATTTGAAGACAATATAGTAAAAATAAAACCAAGTAGTATTTAGATAATCTAATTTTATTATTAATCTAAGGTACATAATACAAGATTATGGTAATAAGATGATGTGGAAATAAACCGAGAAATGGTAATATGAAAAGTAAACTGAGAAATGGTAATAAAACATTAAGGTAATTTGATGCAAGCATTCATGTCATATTCTTCTTTAATACTATACATGCTTAGAATGCTCTAAAACAATTTAAAATAAATTCACTTTTATAATGGCTGATTCATATCTTTTAAGATTGACAATTTATTCATCAGCATTAAAATTAAAATTCTAAACATTAAAGTATTTTTAAATACTAACAAAATAATCAGGCTACAAAGATTGCCGAAAGTCATTTCAAAAGAGTTTCCTAGTGAACCCAACACATTTGTAACGATAGGCTAAAAGTGAATTAAAAAACATGAGCTTACATAGAATTGAGCTCAATGAGGTTGATCATGTGGTGGTATTAAATTACTAGCAGAGTAGTTATTGATCTCATTCCCTATACATTTTTATTTTTTTTACATAGGTTTGCTCTGAACTAACTTATATCTAGAGTTTGGAAAACATCAACTAGCTTATGACATTTTGTGTTTGAAATTATTTAACAAAATGTTTATTTCAAATGAAGAAACTAGAATAATGACAAAGCAAAAGTCACAAAGTGATAGAATATGGGCCAAATTCAGTATAAAGATATGATTTATTTGGCCCATACATTGTTTTCAAGATCTTGAATTCACACATTTTGGTTTCCTTTGGAACCACTTTATACATTTGAGTATGCAACTCCTAATAAAATATTAATATAATCTTTGTTTCTTGAATATTTCAAATGAATATTCAAGGTGTTTTTTTTGCAGCATTTTAAGTTTTATACTTGTTGCCTAGGCTCTGTTTTATCTTTTACATATAAGATCTATAATATCTTTTAAAAGGCAGTTAGCTAATCTGTGTAGTTTAATTCATGTACCATTAACTTTATGTATCTTTCTGATGTTTAATTTACCATAGGTGGGGAGGGGGAGAGGAAGGGCTGGGTTTTTTTGTTTGTTTGTTTTTTTTCCTGTGGTGCACTTAATATGGTTGAAACTTGAATATTCATACAGTTACATATCAGAATTAAGCTTAGAGCTAAGAGTAAACTTTATTTCCCCTCTACCTTTAAAGGTGCCTCTTGTATACATCATAGTTTTTCAATAATAATAAGCAGACATCCTATTTGTTCAAGCAATTATACGCATATAAACTATACCCTTCTCATCATATGCTCAACTCCATTAAAAAGTGAAGGTCACACGGGAGGGAGAAAAGATGGCGACGGAGAGACAATAGGCTAGAAAGCTCCTGGAAGATACAGGAAAAAGGAAAAAAATATAGCAGGCCCCAGTAGGAACTGTAACACTGAGGATAAATTGGACTATATTATTAACCTACCCAGAGAAGAAGGACGCACAGAAGAGACTAAAAAAAGGAGAAAAGTCGTTTAAACATCCTGCCCTAGCCCCTTCCCCCTTTCCCCTCCCCCCATCTACTAACTCCACGAACCAAGAACTACAAGACAAACCCAGAAGCCCAACACCGAAGAGAAAGCTTATAAACAGCCTAGTGGGGAGAATTGCAGCGATACAGACAACCAAGGAAGCGCTCCAGACCTGGTGAGTTAAGTCTCTAACTTTAGGGATACTAGGGAAGGAGCAGGTAGTTGAGTTAGGCTGAGGGAAGCCTCACAAATAGAGACCGCGGTGACAAAGAATAGTTAACCAGATAACCAGGGAAGCCGATCTCTAAACTGAACGGGGGATGGGATGTATTTAAGCCACAAGTTGGACCATAAAGGCGTGCTTGGTGCAGCAGACCAACAACCTAACTAGGGGAAACCCAGTACTTGAAAGCCACAGCCTCAGCGCCCAGTGGGGAGCCCCAACCATACCCTTCCGGACACTGGGGCACTGGGAAGTGCAGAACCTTCACCGAGCCAATGTGCACAAGCCCTGGAGCTTCGCTTCCTCCTCCCCCCACAAAACCAACAACTTCAGCTAGCAGCAACTTTGGCATAAGCACTGCACCCAGCCTGCAACCCAATCCCAGTGCTGGCACCCCTGCAGTCTCTGAGATCTCTGCAGGGAGCTGTGTGACTACAAACCAACCACAACCAGTCTCCTCTGCAGTGCCCCAGAGTCACTGGACTCGAAGCCTTGGCCTTTGCCGGCTTCAGCGGCTGGGGCGCCCCCGCCAGCAACACCACTGCACCGCTGCCATACAAAAACCATTACCAGTACTGAGAAGTAGAACAGGGAAGTTGGAGCCTCGGCGTGGGGCAATTGGATGACCAGAGAAACATCTGCCCACGTCGGGTTGAACAAAGACAGGGGCAAGGCAAGAGGAGGGAAGACCCACTGA
>JAGFMF010011914.1:998397-1073339 GCA_019455555.1 Galemys pyrenaicus | reverse complement strand
TAGATAAACCTCTAGCCAGACTAACAAAGGGAAAACAGGAGAAAACACAAATAAATAAGAAGATATTAAAAGATTAGAAAATAGTATGAACAGTTAGTTATATACTTACAGGCTCAACAATTTAGAAGAGATGGACAAGTTTCTAGAACAATATAACAATCGAAAGCTAAACAAAGAAGAAATAGAACTCCTAAACAGGCCGATTACAAGCAGTGAGATTGAAGCAGTAATCATAACACTCCCCAAAACAAAAGCCCAGGACCAGAGGGCTTCACAAATGAATTCCACCAAACATTCAGAAATGAACTAGTACCTATCCTACACAAACTCTTCCAAAAAATTGAGAAAGAAGGAATACTACCAAACATGTTCTATGAAGCCAACATTACACTAATATCAAAAGCAAACAAAGACAACACAAAGAAAGGGACTACAGGCCAGTGTTTGCTAATGAACACTGATGCAAAAATCCTCAAAAATACTGTCGCAACAGAATCCAATAATGCATCAAAGGTCTAATACACCACGACCAAGTGGGATTTATCCCAGGGGCACAAGGATGGTTCAATACTCAAAATCAATCAATGTAATCCAACACATCAACAAAAGAAGAATGAAAACCATATGATCGTATCAACTGATGCAGAGAAGGCATTTGACAAAGTTCAACATCCATTCATGATGAAGGCTCTCTAAATCCTTGGAACAGAAGGACCATATCTCAACATGATAAAACGACAAACCCATAGCCAATATTATCCTCAATGGTGAAAACCTGAGAGCATTCCCTTTAAGACCAGGCACAAGACAAGGATGCCCACTCCCCTGTTATTCAATATATTACTGGAAGTCCTAGCCAGAACAATAAGACCAGAAAAGACATACAAGGCATCCAAATAGGGAAAGAAGAAGTACAACTATCACTACTTGCAGATGACATGATAATGTACTTGGAAAACCCTAAAAGCTCTACAGAAAATCTAATTAAAACAATCAACCATTTAAGTAAAGTAGCAGGGTACAAGATCAACTCACAAAAGTCAGTAGGCTTCCTATATACAAACAACCAATCTGAAGAAGAAGAAATCAAGAAAAATATACCGTTTACAACTGAGGCCAAAAAAATCAAATATTTGGGAATAAACCTAACAAAAGAAGCAAAAGACCTATGTAGAGAAAATTATAAAACATTGTTAATAGGAATAGAAGAAGATGCAAAGAAATGGAAAGATAGCCCTTGCTCATGGATAGGAAGAATTAACATTATCAAAGTGGCCATCCTATCAAAAGAAATTCAGATTCAATGCCATTCCAATAAAAATCTCAATGACATTCTTCAAGGAAATAGAACAAAATTATTGAAATTCACATGGAGACAAATTCATATGGAGAGTTATGGAGATTAGCCAAAACTCTTCTGACTAATAAGAAGGGGAATGGCGGTATCACACCCAGACTTCAAACTTTACTCCAATGCAATAGTAATTATAACAGCTTGGTACTGGAACAAAAACACAAACATGGACCAATGGAACTGAATAGAAAGCCCAGAAGTCAAACCACACATGTATCAGAACCTAATATTTGACAAAGGAGGAAAGAATATACAATGGGACAAAGAGAGCTTGTTCAATAAATGGTGCTGGCAAAACTGCCATACCTCATGCAGGAAAATGGAACTAGACCGCTATCTTATACCACATACAAAAATCAGCTCAAAATGGATAAAAAATCTAAATGTAAGGCCAGCAAATACAATCATGGCTCTTTAAATGACACACCATTTGAAATAATCACAGCATATATAATTTTAAGTTATCTGCTAAAGTTTTTCTTATTTTCTGTGGCTTACTTTTGAAAAGAAACAAACAATGGAAGAAAAAATGAATTTACATTGCATACCAAAGTTTCTTTAGGAAAGAGAAAATCTGAAGACTGACAATTTCATTCTTCAAGTTCTAATAGATTCCGGAAATAACAATGTTTAATACACAAATGCTGCATAAGATGAGAAGGAGAGGGGCCTCCTACAGGAAATCTAAGAAAATATGAATCATCTCAAGACACCTTTTCAAATTACCATTATGAATACTAATGCTGATTATAAAGCTAAAAGCTACCTCTGGGATTGCATGGTTTTGTTATAAATCTCATTATAAATGTCATATTATTTCTAAACAGTATACTTAGGTGAAAATATCACATTATTCTCATACAAGATAAATACCTGTAATATTTTCTTCAATACATCAATAAACAAACAAAGCAAGCAGTAAAAATGAAGGGTGAATTAATAAATTAGCCATTGGTTATAATCAGAAAACATGGAAGGTTACAAGGAAACAGGGATTTACTCGTCGTTGAGAGTAGCTAACTCTATGCAAACAGAAAATACATTTTTTTCTGGTAATGACAGAAAATAAACACTCACATAACTAATAGTTAAAAATGGCTGCTTTTAGTACCTTTCATATTAATTCAAAATTTTCACGCAATCATTTATTTATGAAGTTACTCATGAAGTAAACAGGACAAAGTACTCACCTGTTGTATACCTATAGTAACCTTTCCAAGTATACAACTTGGACTGGATCCAGAAATATGTTTGAACTCAAAATATGAGCCATAGAAAATGTGAACAGACCAACATTGCATTTCATTTTGATTAAAATTACAGGTACAAGTGTTTTCACTTAGATACTAAAAACAACATTCTGAATGCTTACACAGTATCCCTTTTATAGAAAATGCTCATTAACAATCTCACATCACTGCAAAAGGTACTTTAACACATAATAGCTAGGTGTTATTTTTAAGTAATGTGGCACATTATTACATTATTTCAAGTCATTAAAAAGTGAGGTTGAGGTGCAATCTGAAGCCTCACTTTTGTCCATTTAATACACTTCAATTATCTCTGGCACCTCTGCAGATTTAACACCCTTTCTGTTCATTTCTGATAGCCCCACTGTACCAATTAAAAGGGATTCTTCTGCTTATTACCATTATTACCTATCTGCTTAGATTAACCATCTGCACCTTTACTTCATTGAAACCTGTCAAGCTAGTTTTACTTATGGTCAATCTCCTATTTCCATGGGCTTTCCAGGATAATCTTCTGGAATACTTAGTACTCTATTTAAAGATCATTGCAAATTTCCCATAAAATTAAGATGCTGGCCATATTTAACTAAATTTAAGATACTCTCAGGTTTGATATACCCATACAGCATAAAAATTAAGTTGCAAAAAGCATGCTGGATTTCTTAATAAGGAAGTTGGTCTTATCAGTGGTCTTCTAAGTACTCTAAAATGTCTATGTCCATGGCTTCTTCACTTATATGCACCTATGCATATAGCTGTAATTTATAAAACTGATGTGGCACACACACACATTTAGTTTTATAACATATAAATGATTGCTCCCATGGAGACAAACTCAGCCTTCTGTTGTCTGAATGGTGATAGGCTACAGCCATCTAATCAATGCTATTGACAAAAATTATTTTCAGTCAATTTATGTCACCTCATTGTTTAAATTGACATTGGGACAAATTTTGGATTCAAACCTGTTACTCATAAAATGGGTAACTATTACTGTTTAATGTGTAATAAAGTTTAAATGAAAAATATTATAAAATACCAGATTAGTAGGTTAAAATGCATAAAAAGATAAAGTGAAGATGTCTTTGGGCAGAGTAAATTATAAAAGCTATAGGTTTTCAAGAAGTATTAGAAAAAAAATACAGATTTCAGAACAAATAAAGTTAGAGCACTATCACATGACATTTAAATAATTTCCTTTTCTTAAATAGTTATCTGTAAGATTAAGTGGAAAATCCAAAAAGATCCATTATTTTTTTGTATTTTTTGTGTAAATTTTTTGTTTGTGAATTATCACAAAGTTACTTTGAGATAGTTTTTAACTTTGTGAATTATCAAGAGGTTTTAATTTCAAAACATCAAACTACATCATGTTAAATATCTTCTAGGTATTCTATAAATAAACTAGAGTAGTCCCAGCCCAAGGCAAACTAGCTGAGTTTGTGGTGAGGTGGGATTGGCCTCTGTCCCAGAACCCCACCCACACTCAATTCCTGGTAGACAGGAGCACAAAGGCAAACCAGGATCTCCAACCTAGTACTTTCTAAAATAGGGTGATCTTCCAGATATTCTGAAGTTAGGGAAAAAACAAGTTTCCACTGAAGAGTGACAATGAGTCCTTCAAAGCTCACAACAAACTGAGATCAAATCTCCCATATGCTTTAATGAAAACCTTCAGAAAAAGTGAGGGGAAATATAAAAGTTAATTTTGACAATTTACTCACCTAATTTTGACAATTAGGTAAACTAATCATAAAAACACACTTCCCCAAAAACACAGAAAGAAAGTTTATTAGACTCCCAGGTACCTAGGAACCCAGATTGATAAAGGTGGTTCTCTGCACATGCTGGAAAGTCAACAAAAATCAATAAATATGATGTATTATCAAATACAAAAAAAAATAACCAAGTTGAAGTTCTCAGGAAAAATATCTTGTTGTTATGAATTCTCTTTAAGAGGACTGCTGTAGTTAAACTTAGAGGATATAATGGAGATATTTGAACTACAAGATTCTAAGTAGATTTTCTTCAGAATGGCTTGATTTTATAATAAGAAAAGTCCTAACACACATACAGCTCAAGATAAAGTACATATGGAAAAGTTTCCAGAAAGTAGAGTAGTGTTTATAGTTTCAGGCAACTATTGTTTGCTCACTGAAAAAAAAAGGAAGAAGGAACAAGGTTTATCAGTAAAAGTGTAGGAGCTAAGAGTCATTTGGACTATAGCTATCCATCCCACTTAAATGAAATCTTTCCATCTCCAAACACATTTAATGAACCAATATTTAAATGGAACTTTTAAAGTTTATATCTTTAGCTCCAGAAGGATAAAAGGATTAAGTTGGTTGTACTTAAGTACTTTGAAAATAGCTGCAGATCAAATCCAATCTGTATGAGAACACTATATATAGTGACCAATATTCTATAAGAAAATCTTTAAGAACAAGGATTTCCAGCTGGATCCCCACCCTTACCCTCTAAGCGTTAAAATAATCAGTCCACATAGACAAGCAGTCCTTGTAGCAGCAATACGTACAATTAATTACATGTTATAATTCTATTTACTCACCCTCCTAATAGTATCTGTGGCTGGCTGGATTCATTTGTGATGCCAAAGACATCAGGAATTAAATCACCATTGAAGCTGGAGAGAAAATAAGCATTTATTTTATTAAATCATCACTTCTAACTTAGCTTTAAAAGAAAATAAACTTTGTGAGGTGTGGTAGACATTACAATGCTCACCAGGACCTGATACAGTCAATGAAATGTCAGTACAAGTGATGTGTGTCACTTCAGGTCAAAGTGTTTAATTTTTCTTACTGGACCCTCTAAATCCTCTTAATTCATGGCAATGAAAAGAACTTGTGTCTCCGATAGTCCAGATATCCTACAGATGACAGGGTCTCTAATGACCTGACTCTGAGAGATGGTACAGAGCAGAGCTTATCACTGACACACAGTGGCTTGTATGAACAAGAAATAAGCATTTGTTGTGTGGTTATAGAGTTGTCTATGACCAAGTCTACCCCTGAGGCCTAAAGAAGGCTGCATTTATATCATAGCCACAGCCAATTTTTTAAATGGGCCTAGAGGAAATAACCCAAAGAAGTAACCTTTTCTTATATAAAAATTTATGCTGGCCATGTAACAACAATGAAACAATATGCAACAGTGAAAGAATTTAAGCTCAGAGACTCCAAGACGATTAATCCATGGATTAGTTCAGACTTCTAGAGACTGATTTTAAGGACTGTATGAAAGGCAGTACTGGAAAGAAGAATGTGGCCAAAGTGATTTCCACTCATTACCAGAAATCCTGACAAAAATTTGGATTAAATTTATCCTGGTACATGTGTCATTTATGTGTAAATAAATTATAACATCAAGGAAAAGCTGAAAAAAGAATGTTTCTCCATATAGAAATCTTTCTAAGTCTTTGGGAGCCCTATATACCCTTTATATCTGTCAACCAAGCACTAATAGCTTTATTCCAAAATAGTTATATTAATTCTTTGAGAAATAACATGACAAGTATTAATCTAGTTATACAGTGGGAATATTCAAACAAAACACAAACCTTCCTCTTTCCAAATTACTGAATCTATTTTTAGTTTTCCTCTATCATGGCAAATAAGTTAAGAGGACAGGCCCCTAACAGCTATAAAGAGAGAATAAATTTAGTGTCAACTCTACATAGTAAAGTAGCTTCTTATGTGAAAATTTTTACTTTATGTTTGTAAATTTAAAGTAATCAAAGGGAAGTAAGCACATACTTACTCCATAATTAGTGGTTCATCTTGAAAAGTCCTATTGAGTATGGTCATATTGTTAGGATCTATAAAGAAAGCAAAATATATAACTAAGCAGACATTTTATATTATTGTTGATTTTTTAAAAATTCTTTTCAGATTCATCTCTAATTCCAACTATTGCCAATAATTCTAAGTTGAAAAATAAAAAATAAGAAAATGTGATTTCAAAAAGTTTTTACAGACAATTACTGGCACTCAAGAACTGCATTTTTTAACTGATTTCAGAACAGTACTTTTATTTGCCAGCATATTTTTCTTTAAATATTCAGTAACAAATATTAAAAAACTCTTCAAACAAATTCACCTAATGTCTGATTCTGTCCCCAGAAGATAACAGCTCCCAATTCACTGCTGGCATGATTTTTGGGAAAATATGTGAGAAGTACATCCATTTGTGAATCTCCATCATAATCTCCTGGGACCACACTTGTTATCAATGAACTGTGATTCCTAAAAGAAAAACATTTCAAGACATTTAGTTGCACTGTAATAGAAAAGGACCTTTCTATATTTGTATTGTACAAAAATATTTTCATGCAAAATTCGAAGTTTTATAGAACTGATTAATTTCATTTTCTCTTTTAATATCCTATCATCCTTCATGTGTGTAGATCCTCTTTGGTCTACAAAAGAAGTCAGGATGAATACAGAGTAGTTTTAAGAAACAAGATAACTCTAAAACAGAACAAGGGAAAAGTCAATTTTATGTTTAAGCATACTTGGTTCTATTGTCAAGGATGTGAAGATATTTGGATTACGTTTATCGCAAAGAAAAGTACATAAAAATTGCCAAAGTAGCAAGGAGTAGCACTGTCATTTTATCAGCAAAAAAGTTTATTTGTAAAACATTTAATTTTGGATTTTAATGCTAATGTAAAGTTTACAGTGAAACTAAGCAGTCATTTTATTTAGGAAAGCTATGTTAAGTAAAACACAAAGTAAAGTTCTTTTTATTAAAGCTGGCCCTGGCCTCCCACTCTCCCCCACCAAAAAAGATACCAAAACATATAACTACCTAATTTTATATTCTTAATAATAAAATCACTCCAAAATTATATATCTTCACCATAAGAACTCAAAAAAATACTGTGGAGTTTTGTTGCAATGCTGTCTGAGTGACCAATCTAAAAAAGACCTTAAATTAAATTTATATTTAATTCTACTTAGATCAAATAGCAAAATAGTGTGTTTCCAAGTAGATCATAAATAACATTTTCTAAATGGCATCAAGAATCTAAATCTATAGATGCATAAATTTTAGTTAAAGAGAAATGAGGAAAACACTAAAAATATTAAGCACAGTAAAGACAGTTTTCCTATAATGCATTTATTTATTACATCTCATATCAAGTACTTAAAAGTTGTCTAATAATTTAAGTTTCATTTCTTGAAAAAAGCTATTGTTATTTCATGGAACTAGGAAACTTGAGACTTAGTGTGATTAAATTGCTTCCAGCACTAAACTGTTACTAAATGGAAGAGCTAGAATTCAAAATCAGTGTTGACCTGTAAAACTGATTCTAATTAAAGTAAATTATTTTTGGCAGTGACACTTTTTGTTAAGAATTCCAACAATAATCTTTCCATGAAAAATACCTGGTCTTTAAAAACTAATATAGTAATTGTACTGTTACTGTACAGTATCATAGTCTGTTATATAGCAAAGTGTATCTAATATGTGCACATGAATATGTGTATGCACAAATAAACAGTAATAAATATATGTGTGCGCACATGCACACACAGACGTAAATACTACACATATTTGTCCAAATTCATTTACAATTTCCTGCCCTCTGGCTTCTTTATCAGCACTGCCAAAGGTCAGGTTTCAGGTGGGATTTATTGTTTGGTTCTGGTTCTGTTTGGCGGGTGGGTCATCACTGTCTTAGTGTATGTTTTTCTTGCTACCAAATTGTCCCATAGTGCTTTCATTGGGTCATGGATGGTGAAGTTTAAAGAGTCAAAAAACAGAAACAGAAAAAAAAAAAAAAACCAAGCAACTACATTCATGATTTTACAATTTGGGGGCAAAAAAAAAAATCACCCAGGTTGTTGTTGTGAAAACAACACATGCATTTATATCCTCATTCACTGAACCCAATAAAATGATACCAGAATGAATTTGTTCTTTAAAAAGTGTAACTCTCATACACAAAGAGATCATGAAAGGAGATAGCAAGTGAGGGCACTAAACTGACTTAACAGGACAAGTGCCTGGAGAAAAAGGCTCCAGAAGGATATCTTGTTGAACTGAAAAGCCTGTGAGAGGCTTTGGATTTGGAGTTAATAGAAAGGGTGAAAGAGAAGAGAGAGGCTCAAGCTTGAAGACAGGCTTACTTGAAAGTCTGTCCTGTGGTATGGTTTCTTCTCCTCTTGCTCAGCAAGGCAAAAAACAAGCAGTTATTTTCTGGGAATTTTCAGGCATGGGAGATTTAAGTCATAGAAGAGAGTAAATTTTGTCCTTAGACTGAAAATAGGAACTAACGGAATGTCTACTGAAAGAAGTAGTTAAGACCTTTGCTCCCAGCTTTATTCTATTCCTAGGAATCAAGGCAAGGCACCCAAGAATATACCCAGAGGGAGAGTTAGGAAACAAGTTCCACCATGCAGTTGCCAATTAGCACCTTACTATCCTACTTTCAAAGGTCAATAGATAACTGGCTTTTTGAAGAAAACTAAGAAAAAGAAAGCCAAAATAAGCCATAATAATACATTTTAAGAAAAGAGAAAATAAAACTTCAAAACTACACTTGGAAGACATAAGTGTATGTACATTAAATAACAAAACAACAACAAAACAAAACAAAAATAAACAGACAACTACAAATCAGAGTCATCTACATGGAAGAGGGAGGGATCAAGACCAGGATGGGAAGAGCACCACGGAATATGGTGATGGTGCACAGGTGAATTGGTGATGGAAACTCTATGGGAACTACACCTAGAAAAGAAAGCAAACATTGTAAAAAAATTTAAAAATTAAAAAAAAAAACAATAAAACTAAAAACTAGCCTGTTAATAAAAAAGAACAATAAGAGGAAAACCTTCTTTGAAATAAAAAAATATGATCAATAACATAAAAAAGATCAACAGAATGATAAACCCAAGCAGTTCAATAAACAATTGACAGGAATTCCTAAAAGGAAAAATATTACCAAAGAAATATTATAAGAACATTTCAAAATGTCTTCAAGAACTTAAACTAACTACTACCAGTTTAAAGGGGCCCACTTAAATGTCCAGCAAAATAATTTAAAAATAATCTACACCAAGACACATTATCACAAAATTTTAGAGCAAAAGGAATAAAGAAGATACCCTAATATCTTTCAATGTCAAAAATAAGACAAATCATATTTGAAGGATTAGAAGAAAGAACAGTATTAGATTTTAAAATAGCAAGAAGATGATAGGTGAACCAAATATTAACAATGAATAGTAAAAGATTATGGATTGAAAGGGCATACCACACATCCTTTCTTAGGAATCTCCCAGAGATGAAGAAAGGAAGAACAAAATGGCAACAGGGTCCAAGAAATAAAGATCAAAGAACAGCAGTGAGAAAGTCCACAAATAGTAACTGCAGCAGACCTAGAGAATGAATCCAGATTGAGTGCAGAGGACTCCATGGGGAAAACAGAAATGCACACTAGGTGTGAGCAGAAATGAATGGATTCCCTGAAAATAAATTAATGGTGTGTACACAAAACTATGCAATTTACTTTTAAAAAAGCAATAATTTACCCAGGAGGGAAAAACTATACAGAGACAAAATACTATATGCTTGGCTCTGAAGTACACAGAACCTACAGGCAAAATGGAAACAGTGTACAGATTTAGCTAAAAATATAACTATATTGAGTTTATGGAGTTAAGTTAAAGATGCTAAATCCTTATCTAAGCTCATAAAAAGTCCCAGAGATGAAGATAAGAAATTACAGGGTAAAAAAGTTATTTTAAAAATATGTAAATAAAAACCAGAAGAAACAGCAAAAACCATTTTCAAAGTGGCCATATATGTGAGAGGTGAAGGGGGTGGAGAAGAAAGAATTGGTTTTTACTTTGAAAAATATACTAAAAAAAAAAATATATATATATATATACTAAATAAAACAAAAACAAGAGTTTCCAAATTTTAAACATATACAAAATGATGTATTAATCAAAAGATAAAAAATGGGGATTTTTTTCTTAACTTTACATTCCATAAATTTCCTTAATGTTTAATCTGCCTAGAAAAACTCTTGCAGGTAATTCATTTCTTATATATATTTATCAGCCTCATTCCCTCCTTACACATGCTGACATCCAGTCCCAAGAACACTTCTCAAGAGGGTTAAGTTCCTGTTTGTCCATTTTTAACTTTGCTCTCAATGTTCTTACACAAAGCCAAAGCCAAATTTTTAAACATATGTCTGAGTTTAAATTAAATATTGAGCACTTATTCGCCCACATGAGTACTCAAAAAAATTTCTAAGCAGTTTCTTAAGTAGTCTCTGATCTTTCCATAGACCAATTCACCCTGCAAGGGATTAACAAGTAAATCAACTTCAAACAAAATATTCATCTTATCTCCTTGAAATAAGAACCTGTAATTATTCCCTATTTTTTCAAGAGGTTGAGTTCAAATTCTTTCTGATATTCATGAAAATTCCAGTTTTACTCTGAGCTCACCATCCTCATCTATAACTCTCCAAAGTGCCTACTTTTCTCAGTCAGGCAATTCTTCCTGCCTGCTCTTTTCAACATGCTGTTTTTTATACCGTATCTTATTAGTTCTGTGTCCCCAAACTAGAAATAGTCACTTGAATTTTATTTAAGGTAAAGCTCTAGTACCATGACTTTCTGGAATTTGCCACTGTGAACCAGACAGCAAGCAATCCTTGCTTCTTGTAGCTTCTAAACTATGGGCTTACTACTGATGGGGTCACTGTGTCTCATGCAATGCCAGTCATAAAAAAGAATAATATGAACTGTTACTTCACACTGTAAAACATCAGCTTGATTGGAAGTCCTTCAGAAAAAAAAAAAATCAACCTTAAAAACCCACCACCACCAGTCAACAAACAAAAATTACAACAGAGGTCACTGGCATTTTCCCTTCTGCAAGCTACTCTCTTCTACTTCTCACAAAAGTTGACCTGATGAGATCATGAGTAAACTGCTACCACAGGCAGGCCACCTGGGATGAGTGATCATCCCCAACGTATTCGGAAACTGCAGTGAAGGTGTTACGCAGGAACATATCAGAACCAACTCAGATTTATACCATTGTTTTTTAAGCCAATCATTTCCCACTACTTTTCTTAACTAATTACTTGCTACCTTGTGGCTAATGGGCTTGGCACAACACCATAGTCAAGTAAAACTGATTTAAAAAATAATCCCACTTCATACCATATAGCCATTATTATAACAATAACTAATATTTTACAGAAATAAATACAATTGTACTTACTTCAAGGACACCTTTACTTTGGGTTTAAAATAGGGCACGTTCTGGTCTGCCAAAAAGACGATTAAGTCATTTCCTAAAAAAGGCGAATATATGGTATTAGAAAAATGTTTCCTATAAGACATCTAAACAGTGCTTACAAGAAGCTTTCTAGGCACTGTTCTCAAGAAGGTAACTTTTATTTTACTTCAGTTCATCTGTCCTCTCAAGGCTACCACTCATAATGTGATAGGATTCCTAACAGTATATCACAAATTTAATGTTCAAAGAAATGGAAAAAACAAGAAGGATGTACATGCAAAAATGTAGCTGGTAAAGATAAATTGAAGCCAATAGTTTCTGTCAGATCAGCTGAGCTGAAAGAATCGTAGACTCTAACTTACATGTCCCCAAACCTAAAAACGCAGCCTGTTGTCAGGTTATTTCATCACACTGATGCATCATAGCAAGGACAGGGGGACTTCTACTGGAGGTATCTGACAAGGACATGGTCTTGAATTTAAGCGAAAAAGCCAAATCCTCCAGGATCCTCTACTGTGGTTCTTGTGTAATTCACCCAGGTCAATATATTCTTTGAGCTCAGTGAGTGCTCATTGGGAGGGAGCCTTTGGAATTATCTATCAAACACAAGGTAAAGTTAAGAGAGTCTCTGTATCTAGTCTGGATGAGTAGCTACACACGTGATAGCACGTGCCCTTCTTAGGATTTAAGGAGTCATACAAAGATAGGAAAAATATCCACAGTCCACAAGACTCTGGGATCCTGGCAAGGGTCCCAAGAAATCTGTGACAGGATCCTGTCAGCCAGGCTTTCTATAGGGCTTCATTTCCTGCCTTCACAGTCTTGACTTTAAACAGTACCTGGCTACTGAGTAGTACCTGGGTAGTTGAGTACACTAAGATTTTCTATTGTTCACTGTCAGCATCAAGATTTACTGAAACGTTTATTTTATTATGTTTGAGTGAAGATCACTTTGACAACTATAAGTCGTCAAAGCAAGCTGAGATGTGGAAGACTATGGTGGTGACAAAAAGTGAAGAAGGGTCCAGTGGACCCAGACTAGTCTGCTCAGGAGAGAGAAGAATCTGCAGTTTGAGAACTGTTTCCTAAGGAGACACTGGGTTTATCAGTGGTTCCTGCAAAATGCTGTTTAGGTAGTGTTTAGGGCCTTGGGAGGGCACAGTAGCTTCAAAGAAAGCTGGGACCTAAACAAAGGGGGTTAGGAGGTGGGGAGTGGCTGAATTAGGTAAATGAGAATGCAGCGAGATGAAACTGTCAAGAAGCATCTTTTTCAGCTCATCAAAGGGGGAGGAAGTCTGGAAGCAAAACTGAAGGGAATAGAGGGGACTTGGGAGAGAATGTAGAGGCAAGCTACAGAGATTCCTGGGAATTAGGAAGGACTTTGGAAGGCAGGTTATTCCATGAGGATGGAGGGGTGCGTGGGTGAAGACCACAGGCGGATCAAGTAAAAAAGAAAAAGAAAAAGAATAAAACACTGGATGTTTCCAGGGCTTGGGGGATAAGGGGGTTGATCAAACTGTGGGGTGGTCAGGCCAGAATCTGGGATAGAAAAGAGCAAGCTGTCAAGGATGCTGGAGATAAAGGGAGAGAGACGAGGCTGGGAGAGAAGGGCCGGGAAAGGCAGGAGCACCGGCCATCCCGGCCAGGGTATGGGGAACCCCGGGAGGGGCGCAGGGACAGCGGACAGAGGGAGGGCCCGGCCGGCACTGACTTTCCCGCAGCACGAAGAGGTCCGTCTGCTTGTCGGAGTTGAGGTCCCCGAAGGCCGCCAGGGTGCCCCAGGCCTCGGCCCCAAAGAGCTCGGCCGTGACGTTGTGCAGCGCCCGCGCCGGGACCGGCCCGACTCCTAGCAGCGCGAGCCCCCCCAGCAGCGGCGCCAGCAGCACCCAGGAGCTCGGCAGCCGGCCCGCCGCCGCCATGGCCACCCCTCGGCCCCCGCCCGCCGGCCCAGCGCCGCGCTTGACGGCAGCCGGAAAGCACCGTCCCGCCCGCCGAGAGAGAGCGAGCTCAGCCCGGACGCTGGCACCCGCCGCAGTCGGCGCCCCTCCGCCTCTCCCTTAGGGCTGCCTCCCTGGCGCCTGGGAGGCCGCGGAGCTCGCGGCAGCCGCCCTGCGCTCACTTCCGGCCGGCGCCTCCCGACACTGTCGCGCGGGGGGCGGGGCCGGCGGCGGCGCTGACAGGCTGTCCCGGGGGCGGCGGCCCAGGCGGCGCCGGATCGCGATGGCGGGGGCGGCGGGGCTCGTGGCGGAAGAGAGCTGGAAGGTCTTGGAGCGAAGAGCCCGGGCCAAGCGCTCAGGTTTGGCTGCCGGGGCGCCACCCTCTCACCCTGCACTGTGGCGGGGGTGCTCCCCCTGGAGAATCTGGGGCGGGAGGCAGCTAAGGGGTCCTGGGGTGAATCTGAGTCCCAGTGCTTTCACGTAAGAACACGGGCTGCGGCCCAGGCCTTCCTCCTGATGTCACCCCGGCACTTCTAGAAGCTAGGTAGTGTTCTCAACTTTACTCCGTGCGTGTTCCCCAACACAAAACTCGTGTGTGTTCACCCCCAGAAAGCAGGTGGCGGTGCCAACTTCACCTAGAGTCTTCCTTTTTCGAAATCAGGCAGCTGCCACATTGCTGGGAAAGAGAGGGGGACTGTCCAGTGTGTCTCCTTTCCCATTCAGACAGCTTCCTTCTTACATCTGACCACGATCTGACCCTAGAAAACTGGCAGCTCCTCGTTGACTTATTTCGTGTGCCCCCTTTATTTTCCTCACACATTCTGAGCCCTAGCCAGTTATCTATGTGTTAGAAATCCAAGGGGAACAGACCACAAAGTGGGGAGGGGAGGGGTCCACACTGAGCATAGCTAGGTCTCAGAATGAAGCAGGCCCCCTCTATGGACCCTGAACCCATAGTTCCCGTTGTGGCACCCAAATGTGAGACCACAGACATCAGTAGACGCCGTGCAGGCACCAGTGACAGTTCAAGTGTCCTGAACTGACTTATTCAAATTGCAAAGTCATGACTCTGAAGTTAGTACTTGTGGCTGGGATCCTCTGAAAACTAGGATTGAAAACTTCTACCACTTCTGGTTGGCTACTTAGAATCTTGAACAAAAAGTGAATCTATAAACAGGAAAGATGGAAGAATGTCAAGTCCTCAACTAAGAATTTCCCTTTGTAAGATTTTATTGCGAGATGCTAATGTCAGTTTTACTAATCTAAGTACATTGAAAAGCATCACCCTAGGAAAATTAACACTGTACTTGTATTGATATGTAAAGATTTTATTTCTTGGCCAATATGTTCCCGTTATGTTTTGGACTTCGAATTACGACGGTCCTATCAGTTGTGCACAATTTTTTTTTTTTTAATTTGAAGAAACTACTGAGTTTTATAAATCATACAGGGAAAATGCACATAATCTTTGTTGCTAATTTCATTGTTTTTAAACTTAAAAAGGAAACTTTTGCATGTATTTATATGGGACTATAGCAAAACTACCACAAAATGTGAGAGAAGTTTTCAAAAAGTAGTCCATAGTATATTTTAGAGTCAATACACTTATTTGAAATAGTCGTACTTCAAAAACTTGAAGTTTGTTCCACACTGTTTCTTAAAATTGCCTGCTGAAGTATTTTGAGTTGCCTGCTAATAAGGTGGCTAGTCTATAAATAGTGTTGATGATACTTGATATTATCTGGTCAAAGAGAGTAACTTAAGTTTTCTTACAGGGGACTGCCCTCAACATATATTTTTACAGCATTTCTCTTTTTCTTTTAATAAGCATATAGGGATTATTTTCTTCTCCAGTCCTTATTTTCTCTGAAATGCATGTTGTAACAGTGAGCTTTGAAAACCTTACTTCTCTTTCTCAAAATAGAATTTGAAGAATTTGAATTTTCAAATTCTATTTAACTGTTGTTGAATGCAGTCACTGACATCCAGTTTCAATGTGCAAAGTAAAGTGCACCATATCCATGTTGGATATTCCTGTTTGTTTACATCATAGTAGTAAAAGTCCTACCTGTTGAAGTCATTTCTCCAAATTAGTAGATATGTTAGAAGTTTCAGAATCTGATAACTCTGTAGTGTTGACTATAAAGCTTCTTAAGTGAATCACTGACTTTCTGTATCATTAGACTCAATCAATCTGATGCTGTTTATTATTTTAGAAGAATATATAAACTGAGCTTTGTTTGAAACTTGGACTAACCTGACTGATATAGATGCCACAGCAAAGTTCTGAGCATTGTTACATAGTAGCATAATCACTTCACTGCTCTACACCCGGATGCTACTCTTATATAATGCTTGATAAGTGGATATTATATCTTTCCTGCCACATCCTTGTAAGCAAATGTAATTTATCAAAGCAAAGAAAATCAAATTTTCAAGTCATAAAGAGAAAATAAAATTATAATGAACCACAATTATTGCCTTTGTTGCACACTGCATCATGTTAATAACTACTCACACTGCTTTCAATTAATCTAATGCTGATTGCTTCTAACCTTCACTAAACAGTTTTGAAAATTGCTGTAGTTTAGCCTGCGACGCTTATGATTAAAGTCAACAATTTGAAATGGCCAACTCACCTGATGCAGTCGTCTCTTCTCAACCAGCTTTCTTAAGGTCTGGTAAGTGTGTAGACCCCAAAAGGGTCACTTGGTAATTTTAAATACCTTTGTTTCTGAAGACTGAAGTAACCATATATTTTGGTTTTATTACCTCTTTGGTGACTCAAGCCTGTGCACTATTTCTGTTACTATAGGCTCAGGTTTGGACTGTGTGTTGAATGTAGCCAATTATCTCGTTGTGTTGGACCTGAGAAGGGCAAAATAGAGTCGCTATCTTGACACCTGAAAGCTATTTGACTAGGGACAGTTCCTCAGTGTCTGAGCACTGTATCAAATGGGACATACAAAAAGCTTCTTATATTGCATAATGGAAATAACTTGTATATATTAGAAATTTTGGGTTCTCATTCCATCATTTACTGTTTATCAACTCCCTGTGAAGTAGTTACTTTTATGTACATTTCATAGAAAGGAAAGAGAGCTCCTTAGAGGTGAAGCAACACTTACGTTTCAAGGCCCTGGGCTTTGGTCTCCATTACATGACTTCTTGGTGTAAGGGCTGGAGGATATATTGATGTGATGGCTCTTATGTTGCTGAGACCTTCTGCAAGCTGAATGAAAGTTGTGGAGTTGCTCCCCAGTGAGTGCCCACAATTTTGGAAACAAGTCACTTTATGGGTATAGGAAAGACCATGTATGGATTCCTATTATGAATTCTGACTTTTTAGGAGAAAGGGGCTTTGTTAAGTGGCCACAGAACTGATATGAATTTTAGAGATTTATTCTGTAGTTTGTGACATTCCTTGGGCTATCTGAAAACCTGTTCTGTATGAGGACACTCTGGCAGAGACCTGTTGCTTTGTCTATAATATGTCTTAAGCAGAATATTTAACCTCGTTAACAAGGAAATGTGAAATAACCAACCCCCTTTCAAACTGTGACAGTGGTGACACTTCCTTTTTCCGTTTACCATAACCATTGTGAAGTGGTCCCTTCCTTTATTTCCACCATCCTTCAAGTCACACTTTGGTCATATGGAGGGAGGAGGAAAATCTTCTTAGGGAAGAAGCAAACTCAGTAGAAGAAAACAAAGTTTGTACCTTAAGTAACAACAAATGATACCTTTTAGCTGTCATTTGCTAAATGACAAAGTTGTGTATTATATGTTGCTTCTTTAATTTCTGCACTGAGAGAACAAGAGGATATTTATCTGTGGACCAAGTTTTCATTCTTTTAAGCATCAAACTGTTTTCCGTGGTAGCTTTCCTGATAAGGGCTTGGCACCTTATTTAGCACTAGCAAACTCATTCTGCATTTTTGGCAATAGAATGCTAAAGATATGCTTCTATGTGTAACAGTCCTGAAAATTTCAAAACTTAGTAATTGTAGTATTACATGGAATGTTGGAAGGCATATACAAGATGCCTTTCCAGTACCATATTCCTAAGTTGAAATAGAAAGCACTGATAAACAAAATAGAAAAATAGCAAGCTTCATTGTTACAAGCCATTTTAAATTATTTTGCATATTTCCACTTTTTTGGGTTCCTCTATTCAAATTGTACTAAAGACTATAATGAAACACTTAAAACTCTCTGTTAAAATAATAAACACTCAGTGGTTTGCATTTATACATTATTTATTAATTTGAAAATGCTACATTTACATTAGAAATCATTTGTTTTCCACTCTTAGCATTATCATCCTAGGAGCATGTTTTATGGTATAATTTCCTTTAACAATAATTTAAAGTATGTTCTGGGTTCACAGTTGAGCTCTTCCCTGGTAGTTTGGTCTGGAAACTATCCATCAAAAATGAAAGTCAGTATTTTGATTTTGGAAAATTGGTTTCCAACATACCTAGACTGTTTATGCATTTTAACCCCCTTTATTCCTCCTGGATTTGTCTCTGTTCTTTATTGGATTTAGTGTGTTCTGCAGTTCTACGTATGCATGCTTGATTTATGCTCTGATAAGTATTGTGTCAGTGTGTGCTGTAGTTGAATATAATTTCTTTTGTTTTCACTGCTTGAATTCAAAGTGAAATCTAAATGTCTCTCAGTCTCAGTTTTTCTTTAAAGAATGTTAAATATACAGGACACTGAATTTATGGGCAAATTCAGCAACCCAAATTAATCAACTAATTATTAGGGAAAGAGTGTAACATTTAGTACCTCAGATTGCTTTTATTTCTCATGACTACTACAGTTATGCAATTGATATATTAGGTTAGCCAAGTTTCTCAACTACAACAGTCATACTGGCATTACAGTTCAATTATTTATGGTAATGGCTATACCATTTTGCAATGAATAAGAAATGTTTGGCATTTTCACTTTTATTCTCAGATAAATTAAAAAAAAATTTCTTCTTAAAATAAATCATTTATCTTTATTTTGGCTCCCTAAGTTTATCAACATATGGCTTGAGTAATTTCCCTTAACCTAGTTCTTTTTTAGGTTCTCTGACTTTCTTTTTATTAATTTGATTTGATGGGTGTGACAATAGCTGGTAAAGTTTTATTGTGTGTCCTGCGCAAAACTATGATATGCTCTTCTCTTTAGGTACTTACCTATAACAGCCTCATTTTCAGTTTAATTCAACAGGGTTCCTGTGGCCTAGAGAGATCAAATGCCCAATGCTCCTTGAGTATTGTGGGTTGTTTCTGCCTTTAAGAGTTTAAAGAAAGAGTATAAAGTTTGTGTTCTGCTATACCAAAATAAACCCTGGTCCTGTTGTTTATTACTAGCTTGATCTTGAGCAAGTTACTTTGCCTTTTTGAGACTTGACTTCCTTCTCTGTCAAAATAATGGTGGTAAAACCTGCCGTTAGGGATTCTTGTGACGATTAAGTGTGATGCTATATGCAAAACACTTGATATGTAGTAGCTGTACAACAAATTTTAGTTATTTTTCCTAAAAACATGTCTTTTACAATATTGCCAAATGTATTTAAGAATAAGGCTTATACAACAGACATGGCTTCTTATCTTTATTTCCTCATTTTGATATCTACCCTGAAGAGGCCAGTAGATTAAGAAAATTTGTTATACTAAAGTACAATTAACTTGAATCAGATTACATAGAGTCTACTTTCATTTTACTGTAAGTTAGTTTCCTTTCGTGTCAGTCATCACTTCAAGTCTAAAGGAATTATTTCTGATATTTTCATAGGAGCTTCTGTCTGACAGCAGGGGAAACAGTCATTATTTTATATAGTATAGTTGGAAGGTAGTTTTGGCTTATATTGGTTATGTAGTGGGTTTCCTTGAAGCAGGTTGGAATTTTCAGAAGCACTTGTAAATTGTATCTTGCTGGGAGCTCTGATCGCTCTTTATAAGGTCCTGGTCTTTAATCTTGTCAGATTTAGGAAGTAGAGGCCATAGGATATAACTTAACTCCCATGGAATGAATCTGATTGACCTTAAAGCCTGCTCTTTTTCTGTGTCATTATCCTTAGTGAAGATGATGCTTCAGATTTTATAAGTGAAATGGTTGCATGAAGAGTCCAGCAGTATGTCTCATTGTATTAGATTGTTACAGAATACTCACATTGTGCATCCTAAAACCCTTTTCTCTTTGCTGTTTTCTGAATTATCCCTGGTCTTCTATGAAACTAGACAGAGGGTAAGAGGAACTCTCCAGAATTCCTGATTCTTATCCAGGTGCCTACTAAACATTTTTAACTGGATGTATGTTGGGCATCCCTAGTGTAACCTTAGAAACGGAACTCTTACTTTGTACTTCTATTACTACTCCAAACATAATCCTGCCTAAATCTATCTTGTAGTTAAACTATTATTTTTCCAATTGCTCAACTATAAGTATAGAAATTATTCCTCTTTCCTTCACCTTTTGAAATTCAGATCATTTGTAAATCCTTTCAGTTCCATTTCCAAGAATGAGTGCCAAAATTTATCTATTTTTTTTTCTCTAGTTTACTCTTTCCTCACTACCCTATGCCACTTTCATCTGTGGTCTACACTACTAAAATAGCCTGGTTGCCTGTCTTCACGATCTTGCCTCACTACTATCTGTTCTCTATCTAGCGGTAAGAAGAATCCTTTTGAAAATACAAGTCAGGGGGCCTCCCTGGTGGCGTGAAGGGTTACGTCTCAGCACTATGAAGCTGTCCATAGTCACTGCAGCATGAGTTCAGTCCCCGGCCAAGTTGCTGACCCACATGGCACAGCAGACCTTTCCTGTCTCAATGTCTGTTCCACTCAGCAGTGTATTTTAGTCAATCCACCTGTTATACTCCCCGCTGTGTCTGGTGAATCCTCTCATCCCCAAAGCTTCTGGCCTACACCCCATCTCTACATAAATAAAATAAATCTTTAAAAAAAAAAACAGAAGAAAAATATAGATCATGTTACTTTGCTGTGAGCCTTCATCATCTTTAATGTAAAATCCATGGTCAGTTCATAGGTGATCCCTAGTCCCTTCTTCACTTTGCTCTTTGTCTTCCTAAGGAAGTATTTCCTTTAAGAAATACTCCTCCCTGAACTGCTCTTCAGCCTACTTAACTTTGGTCTTTAAGACACAGTTTGTTTTAGTTAGGCTGTTTGTTGTAACTATTTCCTCTGCCTGGGAAACTACTTGCTTTGGTCTTTAAGACACATTTTGTTTTAGTTAGGCTGTTGTAACTATTTCCTTTGCCTGGGAAACTATCTTGCTATTTGGGTAACTTGTTTCTTTTGGTGGTATTTTAAATTCTTAGACTTAGCTTCTAGGCCTTTCCTCCTTTCCTGCCTACCCAACCTAAATGACCCTATGACATCACTCTTTTTAATTCTCTGTAGTATACTTTTCCTTATTTGATTTTTTTTCTTAGCTTCTCTCAGATGAGAGAAGAGACTTTATCTCCTTTATTCACTGTTGCATATCAGAGCCTAGAAGAGTGCCTGCAGCATAATTAATGCTCAGTAAACAGAATGTTTTGAAGATCCTATTACTTATCACACCCAAGTCCCTCCTGCCCCTTTGAGTGACAATGTCATAATGTGTTTAATGTATGGACTTACAACTCACAATTATGCTCAAACCCCAGTAATGATACTTATAAAATATTAGATGCTCTTGCATCTAATCATGGTGATATACATATTCATTATAAGTTATTTTGTGAAGATGAAATAATGTCTGTGAAATACCTATTGGTTGTAGTAGTGGTGTTAATAATAACAGTGATGATTGTGATGCCGATGACTGCAGTGACAACTATTTCAGCAACTAATTTTTATGGAGTACTTAATATGAAACAAGCAGTGTTCTCAGTACTCTACATTTAAATTTCACAACACCCCTGTGCTATCCCTGCTATTGCTATCAATCTCTATTGAAGAAATCAGAACAGAGAAGTAAAATAACTTATATAAAGTCACGCAGGTAGTGAATAATCTAGCCAGGATACAAACTCAGACAGAATCACAGTTTCTAACTACTGCTGCCTTCCCCTTTTTCATATGCACAGTGACTCCAATTCTGTAAATGAGCATAATTATTATTGTTATTATTATTATTTGCATCTGGGTATACTGGTGCTTTTTCTCTCATTCATTTCAAATTAACTAATATTTATTGAACCTGTGGTTTCTTTTTTTTTTAAAGATTTATTTATGCACATAAGAGCTGGGGTACAGGCCAGAGATGTGGGGGGTGAGAGGATTCACCAGAGACAGAGTGGGGAGCAGAACAGGCAGACTGAAACACTGCCAAGGTCAGCAGCGGGCAAGGCAGGAGAGGTCTGCTGCGCCATGTGGGTCCCCTCTTTTGCCGGAGGCAGGGATGGAACTCGTGCTGCAGTGGCTGCGGTTTGCTTCATAGTGCGTTGCTTAATCCGCTGCGCCACCAGAGAGGCCCTGAACCTGTGGTTTCATAGAAAGTTTATGTGTTACTGATCTTTGCTCAACTCCTATTGAGAACTGAAGATGACTTCAGGATTTTGTATACTTACAGTCTATCTCTCCTAGACTCTTCCAGTTGTTTCCTATTTAACTTTGCTGCCTATAGCCGTTACTTCCCATCATACTACCTCTCTAGCCTTCTCCATTCTACATCTGCTTGTCTGGGTGATTTTTCTAAAATAATGAACTGATCTGTTATTTCCTTGCTTAACACCTTTTATCAGTTCCCCATCTCCTGCAGAATTAAGGTGGGATATCATGTAAGACATATTTGGAAGTTACGTTTAGCTCATGGAGAAAATAGGAGTCAAGTTTGAATTAGCAGTGAGGTGAGTTCTGGGATAGGATTTGGGGGATAGATAGAACTGGATATTAGAGGGGACCTAGAATGCCAAGGAAAAAGCATGATGAATAACGATTAGAAAGAGAGTATAATTGGACTGGGCAGGGTATTAGGACCTTTGAAGATTGTTGAACTGTATTGTGTATGGTATGAAAAGCCATGAAATATCTGAAATAATAGACTGATAAGGCCTGAATAATTTTTTATAAAAGAACCTCTGGCAACTATGTAAATACATTGGAAAGAGGGAAAAGGCAGGGTAGCAGCCTAATGGGTATTCCTCTGTCTCTGTGCTTAATGCACAGTGCCAGGCACATGGGGCACTCAGCCCTTGTTTGATTGTGCATTGCTGTGAAAAGTCGGATTCTGACTCTGTTATTTAAAAAATGTGATTACTTTAATTATTCTGATTAAATTAAAATTGATGCCATTTATAGCATATTTGATTCAACATGCTTTTAATATGTGGTCCAATATAATAGGCAAATTTCATGTGTACATTTAAATGTTACAAATTTGTATGTTATTTTTACATCATTGTGGTGATATCTGTCCATCTTTTAAAATGATAAATAAATCATTCTGTTTCTGAGGAGTAATCTGCAAAACCACCAAGGTGCTATTGTATCTTTTCTTGATTTAGCCTGAAAGGTATGTACAGACATTTGATTACCTATTTAAGATAATGAGTTTGTGAAGGATACAAAAAACTTTTGTTTTTATTGATAAACATTCAGTTTATCAAAGAAAAACATTCAGTTTTTCTTTGAGTTTTGGGGTCTATTTAGATTAAAAAAGAGGATGTTGTAACTGCATAGGATATATATTTGGTCTTGAAAAACTGGTAAATGCTTTCTGATAGTTCATTATAGTTTTTTATCATGTATTTTTAATAAGTGCACACTTGTTCTCATTTTTGTCAAATTAGACCTTGACTGGCTTGATTAGAACTGGTTTTAAAAGATGAAAAGTTGCTTTTTAAAAATTAGCAATGTCTCTCTTCTACCTATAGTTTTCATTAACTTCTTTCTTTTTTTTTTTACTAACAATGATCAGACTGCTTCTTAGTCCTTTGAAATGAGTTCTTCCCTTATAATTTCTTGACTTCATAGCTATTTTTTTTCTTCAGTTCATATTTCACACATTACTTGAGGAAGTTGCTTTTTATAGATGAACAGATATAGTACATTAAGTGACTTCCAAAAATCATGGTGAGTTTTCTTAAATATATAATTGAAATTGACCATTTTTTAATATATTTATGTGTGTGTATGTTTTGCTTCGAACTGGGGGTGTAGGCTAGAGCTGCTGGGGGTGGTCAGAGGATTCACCAGAGACTGAGTGGGGAGCAGAACAGGCAGATTTACTGACATACACTGCTAAGGTGAGCAGCAGGCAAGAGAGAGGAGAGGTCTGCTGCACGGTGTATGGGTTAGCTCCCTGGCTGGGCTTGTACTTGTAGGCCTCAGTGATGATGGTGCTGAGACTTAAGTCCTAGGCCACCAGAGAGGCCTTTATATATTTTGCTATGTATCTCATGTTCTTTGTTGTCCTTCAAAATGTACATCGTTTTTAATTTGTTAGGAAATTATAATCGTTTTTAGCTTTTAAAAGCTTACTGTTTACTCCTTTTATTATCAATGACTTCACACCATTTCTTTTGTCCTTCTTTGTGGTCATTTAAGATTCAAATCTTATAGCTCAGTACTGAATTTTTACACATAATGTAGTCAGTGGTTGTGGATGAATGATCATATTGTTATTTGGGGTATAGATTGAGTCTTACTGCTGTTACTATGATTATACATTGATAAGGACAGGCACATGGTTTGGAACTGATGGTTGAGCTTAGTGTGGCTCCCCATCACATATATATGGTAGTCTGTTCATATCCAAGTTTAACTTTCACAGTTTCAGTTACCCATGGTCTTCTGTGGTCTTAGAATATGTATGTACAAGATATATTGAGAAAGAATGAGGTAGGGGAAGAGTGAGAGGGAACACATTCATATAACCTTTATTATATTATTATACAATCATAATAATTTTATTAACATTTATTGTTATTAATCTTTTACTGTGGCTAATTTATAATTATAAATTTATAATTTATATTTATATTTATTTAAATTTATAATTTATAATAAATTTATAAATTTAAATTTATAATTTATAATAAATTTATAATAAATTTATGATTTATATTTATAAATTATAATTTATAATTATTTATCATAATTATGTATGTAAGGAAAAGCATAGTCTATATACAGTTTCAGGCATTCATTGGGGGTCTTTGAAAATATCCCGTGGCTATGGGAGACTACTATATTAACTTCCTGTTATGTTTTGAAAACATACTCATTTTTGGTGCTTAGTTTGTATTCTTTATTACTTTTTTCTTCCTTCAGTTGTTGAACCATTGAAGAATTTTCTATGTATTTAAATTATTTTTTTAAATGTGGTTATATTTAAAATTTTTAAGTTTAAAATATCTGATAATTGATTTAGAGTTGTAAATCACCATTATGTTAAGAAGATGACCCTGGCTTGATGTGGTTTCCATTACTGGGCTGTTTTTTCAATAAAGTTGTCAGCTTATAGGTCAGCTATATTGTTCTTTATTTATTTTTGGAATTTACATTTGCTTAGGATAGTTTCAGTCATATTTTTTTTCCTGTTTTCCGAATATGTTTCTTTTGTGGATTTTCATCTCTGTAACCAAATGGCAGTTGTATAAAACTATCTCTTCATAAACTAAGGGCAAGAGTCTATACTTCTGAACTCACTGTGATCTTTGATTTTAAATATTTTCATATACTAATTTGCTAATATATTGCAAAGATAGAAATTTTGTCTCATGCTCCTATTTGACATGTCTCAAATAGTAGCTCTCCTGTGTGTAGGGGCGTATATCTATAATTTGATAGTAGACATTGCTATTTAGTGTAGGTGTCCTTACTATGTCCTTTTTCCTTAAGTGAAAATATATATTTTGAAGAACAGAGCATCTTATAGCTGAGTGACTTCAGATTGGGTGGCACTGTGCGGTTTTGACTTGTGCAACATATTTGATTAGGGGACTTCATCTGGAAGTTCAAAGAAAAAATCTGGAACTCTTGAGAATACTCTGTGTATCATGAAACTTTGATGATGGTTTAGTATAGGAAATATAGCCAGGACCCACTGGGTGGTTTTTCAAACTTTTATACTCCTAAATATATTTTAAAAATAAATTTTATTAAAAAAATATTTGTAAAGTCTTATTTCAGCATAATTTTGTTATTATGTTAGGCATTGGTAGAGAACATTAACCATTTCTAATGAAATTCTTTCTGCCCCAATGAGAGTTGTTTTCATATACATTGAGCCTCTTAAATATGGCTGATAGAAGCATATTGATTTTTAAATGTAAGACCTTTACCTTTTGTCTGTGTCAAGCATCTTTAAGATGGTCTAATAACAACAAAATTTCAGTGTTAAATATCTTTAACACAGAGATACTGTTTTTTAAATTCACATATTCTTGAGGGTAATTATCTTTGCTTTGTGGAATCTTTCTATGAGTTTTTATCTGTTGTTTTTATCAGTTCAGAGCTCATCATGTTAGGTTATGTTAACTTGTTTTCATGTTAATACACAATGAAGCTCAATTAATTTGTTATACCCACTTAATCCCAATTCTCAAAAGGCTTGTAGCTTTGATAATAATCATTTGCTCAATGACTGCAAGGATTAAAAAAATATCGTAGCAGGATGTAAAGTTAATTATTATAATTTGAATGAATAAAAAAAGTATTTGAGGATTGGAAATTATCACTGGACTCTTTTTGCTTATGTATTACATATTTCTCTTATGTATTACATATTCCTTATGTATTTCCTTATTTATTCTGCTTCAGTGTTCTTGTCTTTATATATTTTCTGACAACACCCTTCCTCCACATTCCAGGTTTTAAATAATTGGTCTGCTAGTGCCCATGGCATTTTTTTGCATATTTTTTCAGTTCTGATATTAGTTAATTGTTGTAGATATTTATCTGTATCTGTCTCCTTTCTAGCTTATGAAATTCTTCAGGTGAGAAGCTGAGTCTTTTGCATCTTTGTATTTATGACTCCTGTATGGTATTTGTTGCTGGGCATATAAACTTGAATGAGTTAATGAATCACCCTAAAAAAAAGTAGGATTTTGGTAATTTTGAACTTCCCAGTGAGTGCTCTATGTTTAATAATCATTTTTTTTTTTTTGGTAAATAAAATTTGGTGGAATTTGTTTTCCATCTATGTGAACATATTCTTCTATCAAGTCCAGAAAGGCTCAACATTGAAATTCAAAATAGAAATATAATAAATGAAGCAAAATACTGAGCTTACTGATTAATTACTTTAAGATTTGGTGAGACCTCTCTTGACAGTTCTTTCATTGAACTGCCAAACTGCCTTGCTCTGACTTTCTTTGCTCCTTGCTTTAAAAAAAGCCTGAAGACTCTGTGTACTGAATTTTGCTTTCCCTAAGGAAAAATGGAAGAAATCACCTAGATTATTCATCTACATTATTATCAAAATTAGCAGCATATTTCTTTTTCTCTCACATAGATATATGGTCAAGATATAAGCCTTGTCTATCACAGTATAGTCTTAATACTTTAATGGGAACCTAATACCTAAGGGAACTTGAACTTGGTACTTAACTTTCAGGGATAGTTAATATGTTTCTCACTTTGGTGAAATGAGAAAAAATTAGCTTCCTTAATCTTGCCGTTTAGGATAAGTTTCAAAATATTTCAGAATAAGCACTGTAAAATATATTTCTGTAGAAGTCATAAACATAGTTATTTGAATAACTGTGGTATCTGGTAAATAGAATTTGGTGGAATTTGTTTTCCATCTATGAGAACATATTTTCATAAAAAGTCCAAAAAAGTTCAAAGTTGAAATTCAGAAAACAATTGTAACAAGTGAAGAAAAGTACTATAGTTGAATAATGCACTAGAGAAAAATTTTTGTTTTTAGTCTTTGTTAAGGTCTGAGCCTAGCAGTCATTTACCTTGTAAAAGAGAGCTCTTTTTATTATTGCACATTACAGTTGTCTTGATTTAATAGGGGTAAAGAAAGTGAAACCTAGGTAAAGGGCAGGTGAATCAATAGATGACTGCAACTGTTTATTTACAAGGCAGATGTGGACAGAGTACAGTGATGAATATTGGAATTGACTGGAAAAGAACTTAGCATTTGGTGGAAATTTCCATTAAAGAAGTATTTCTGTTTAATTCTGATTAAGTGTTATCTTTGAAGCAGGTTGTTTATTATTGTGGGTCTGTATTATTTTAATAGTAAATGAAATTTCAGAAGACCTGAAATGATAACTGTATATTGATCTTTTTGTTTTGTTTTGCTTGAAGCAAACAAAAATAATTAATAAAATACCTTACTATCGAAATCCCACCTCACCTGGTTGCTAGCAGTGTGAACTTGGGTAAATCACTTAACCTTGGCTTTTTGAATTTGTAATATGAGAATAATAATAGATATGTAATAGTTTTGTGAGGATTAAATTAAATCATGCATACAGTGCTTTGTATGTGTATATACTCAAAAAATGTTAGCTATTTTATCTATGATACTGGCAATAAAGAGATTGTTTTATTCTGTACCTTTTATTCTTATTTACTTATTTATTAAAGTATTTATTTATTTATGCATACTAGAACTGGGGTACAGGCCAGAGTCCAGGGAGGTGAGAGGATTCACCAGGGATAGAGTGGGGAGCAGAACAGGCAGATTGACTGAAGTACACTACTGAGGGGAGCAGTGGGCGAGGCAGGAGAGGTCTGCTGCGCCATGTGGGTTCCCTCCCTGGGCAGAGGCATGAATGGAACTTGTGCTGCAGTGGCATTGATTTGCTTCATAGTGCATTGCTTAACCCATTGCACCACCAGGCAGGTCCTTTTCTTATATATTGAAACTGAATTATAGATTTATTTTCACAGGTCCCATTTAGCATGATATTTGGGGTATATTGGTAAATTATAATAGATTATAATAATATTTAAGCTTTCTTTCCTGGGCACAGATCAAAATAATGAATTTAAGTTAAAAATAATCAAATCCCCCAAAAGGGGTTTTTCAGGATATCTTGTTTTTCTTGTTCTGTTCTTATCTAGCTCTTCATTCTTCAGCAAATTGTGAATTACCTCTGTGATATAAGAAGTGTTTAATTTATATTCCTTTCTGCTTCAAATTATGGGTCTTGACCACTGACTATCAGGGGATCAGGCTAGAATGTTTATAGGGTTTTAGGAACTATACTTAGTGAATTTAAGACAGATTTATAAGATGGGGAACTGATCAGGATTGGGTAGAGTTGATGACAGGATAGCATTGGATTGCTTCTTTTTTTTTTTTTTTAAAGATTTATTTATTTATGCATACAAGCACTGGGGTACAGACCGGAGGTGTGGGGGGGTGAGAGGATTCACCACAGAAAGCAGGGAGCAGAACAGGCAGATCAACGGAAGTACACTGCTGAGGGGAGCAGCGGGCGAGGCAGGAGAGGTCCACTGCGCCATATGGGTCCCCCGCCGGGCCGGCAGCAGGGATTGAACTCGTGCTGCAGTGGCTGCGATTTGCTTCATAGTGCGTTGCTTAACCCACTGCGCCACCAGGGAGGCCCAGCATTGGATTGCTTCTTACAGTGACTAAAGGTCTAAAAACAAGTCTTAATAAACAAGATGTTAGTCTCAATATTAAGTTATTTGTCAATGGTCATATGTTTGAGTTTATAGAGCTGAATTTTCCCAAGACAACAAAACAGCTATTTGATTTTGAGCCTCTCTTCTTCCTTCTCTTCACCATCCCTCTCTTATTTTTTTATTATAAGATGGAGTTACTACCTCAGCATATGTGGGAAGAGAACTGAGCCTGCAACCTAGCAAGCTCTTAGGTGAGGCCCTTGCTGATGACAGATGGTGCATCTTGAAGAGCACAAAAGTCTCTACTCTTCAAAAGTCTCTACTCTAGCACCATCCTTCTTGCATGCAGGCCTTTGTAGCTACTTTGTCTCTTCTTGTCTTGCATTTTAGAGCCTAGATCTTAGGCTGTGAATTAAGAATCTTGATGTTTCCAATCTTGAACTTAGTCTTTTGATAAATGTCATTATTAGTATTTGTAGTGCCCCTTAGACACAACCCCACTATTCTTATTTGTGATCAAGTCTTTTTCTGTAGTCTTCTTTATTATGTCTTTCTACATCCGCCATTTTGCTGGCCTACTGAAAATGACTTCTGGTGCAATTTTACCTCAGCCAGACTCTTTTACTGAGTTGAGCCACTGCATGTGTGTTGTTAATTCAGAGCTTCCATTTTCAGATCACTGCTGTATATTAATGACATTAGTTAAATTTTCCCAGTAGATGTTATTAGAAGTGACTCCGTATTACTCAGTTTTCCTTCTAGAGTCTTTACCATTTATAATTTCAGTATCAAGTTAGGTGATCCCTTCTATGTTAGTAGAATCATGTAGACTTCAGCTCAATAACAGCTCTGCTTCAGGTTATAATAACAGCCTCCATTTTCAGGGAGTTGCCTAGCCAATGGAATGGGAATGAAGGATCTAATTAATCATCACTAGAAGTTAAACTGATCTTTACCCCTCAGTCCAATTTATTTTCCATAAGTAGTTCTTTGGGAAACTGAAGTGCTGATTGCATGAAGATCTTTGTGGGAGTCCTTGATGGTGGTGGGAGTTCCTGTTGGCCTTTTTCATATTTCAAGCAGCTCATCATTTAAAGTAGAATGATGTAAGTAAATACGGGCTATGGAAATCTTTTTTTTCCCCTAGGCATCTATGTAAAAGATTCAAATGTCTTATAGGATGAACATAAAAATGGGGTTAGGTGTTTCAAGGAATAGAGTATAATTTTATTTGAAAAGTAGAGGAAATAGTAAGCAGTCTTCAAATTAACTACAAAAACCATCATGTTCTGCTCTGATTTCCATTATGGTTTCATGTTACAGGAGTAGTTTGGTTTTATTTGAAATAATGTAAGCTGAATACCTTAAATATACATTGTCATGTCTCTAGTTTTCATTTCAATTTTTGCTATAATAAAATCCCTATAACTAAATTATAATGCAAATTAAAGTTCAGCAAAATTTTAATAGTCTTAGTGTTCACCCAGAATTACATTCTTTCAGTTTTAAGAAACTAATAGCCCTTAAAAGATACGGTAAAGTTAAACTCTACTTAGAATAGACGTGAAAAAATTAAGCCAAACTGGATGGTTTGAATATTATATTGCTTTATGAAAATACTTATAGCTTAAAGGACACCTATTATGGTATTACAGTTCTATACTTTTAAGTGCATGTACTACAAAGTACATTAGTTAATTGACATTTTAATATCTTCAGTATGCTATGGGTGTGGCTGCCTAGTACTCATTTTATGTTTCTTAAAGAGATTTCATTCTGTTCCCAAGAGTCTTGGCTTCCTTTGTCTCCCACAGACAGCATGCTTTTCTGGCATTGTTTGACAGTCAGTTGGCTCTAGTTAGACTTAGAGGTTGTTAATGAATTAGGGATAAATCTGAATTGACATGCTTCAGAAATAATTATTCATTTTCATTATAAAATCTTGATTGAAGGCCTCTTAATAGCTATATATCATGGGATCATATTGTTGTGGAGCTTTTCCTCTCTCATCCTAAGTAATGTTCCTTCTTCTGGCATGGTTAAAGAAATTGGTAATCTTGGTTTCTGATAGTTCCTGGACTAAACTACCTGTAGTAGCCCAAGGGTACTTTGATGTCACATTTGTAACTCACATTCTACTCAATTTTTATTATGTTTCTTAAAACTTACTGATCATTTAAATTGCTGTTTGAAATCACTATGTGGCACGTTCATCCCTGTATTAAACAAGAAGGTACTGATTTAATCTGAGAAAGCCAACTAATCAAGAATTCCTTGATTTCCTATTTTGTGACCAGTCCTAAACTTTAGTGCTAAAGGAAACAAAAAAAATTAAGGATGAGGAAAGAAAGAAAATTTCTATATGATATACCCTGTAATAGTTACTTTACTTAAAATATGTCACTTAAATCTCACAATGACCTTGTAAAGTTACATAATTTTCCCCATGTAAAGTTACATAATTTTCCCCATTTAATGGATGAGAAGACCTAGCTCAGAGAGAGCCCAGGTCCTAAAAGTTGTGAAGTGATATAGCTTGTGCTTGTAGCTATTGATTTTCAAAACTGGTATTCTTTCTATATCTTCTCAGGTATTAAGACAATCTCCATTTAGGAGCTTGTTCTGGAAATTGGGGGAGAGATGTAGTAAGGGAGAACAGGGAGCTTCTCTTTTACTTGAATGAACCTTGGATTTAACCTTATTCACTAAAGAGTGAAAGTTGACTTGCTAAATATGTAACTTAGATTCCATACCAAAAATTTTGGTCAATTGATAATTTTATTGGGATAGGTCTTCACAGAATTAGTTCCTGGACACAGACTCTCAGGACTATCTTGGAGCAAATCACCAAAATCTGAGGGTATGTAATAGGAAATGGCAGTGTGCCCTGCTTATGTAGCCACTGGTCTAAATGTCACTGTATTTTGATAAGGAGAAAAGCAACATTCATTATCTATGAACTCTATAATGTCTTCTAGAAGTATTTCTACTTTACTTTTGTAATTAATGTTTTTATTCAATGATCAGATTCTGTGCTAATTCATGTTGTTGTTTTTTTTTTTTTTCTATTAACATTCAGGACTTCCGCTATTCATGCTGACTCTACATAGTGTTATCAGGGAAATTTTTAATTAGCCGTAATAGTATTCATATTAAATGCATTACTGACCATTGCCAAGATAGGGTTAGAAACCAGGCTTCATCGAAGTGTAAGTGGTAAATAGAAATGGCTCACTTCCATTTTTCAAAACGCTCAATGACTTGAAAGCATTATCACTATAGACTTATGAAGAATATTGCATATGATAACAAAATGTCTTAATGCCACATGTTGTTATCACCACATTAACAGAAGATATAATAAAGTCAAGTATTTCTTTTTTTTTTTTTAAAGATTTATTTATTTATGCATACAAGCACTGGGGTACAGGCCAGAAGTGTGGGGGGGGGTGAGAGGATTCACCAGAGACAGAGCGGGGAGCAGAACAGGCAGATCAACTGAAGTACACTGCTGAGGGGAGCAGCGGGCACAGCAGGAGAGGTCTGCTGCGCCATGTGGGTCCCCCCCCTGGCCGGCAGCAGGGATCGAACTCGTGCTGCAGTGGCTGCGGTTTGCTTCATAGTGTGTTGCTTAACCCACTGCGCCACCAGGGAGGCCCAAAGTCAAGTATTTCTTAAAGAGATTATGATTGGTTTGAATTTTTTTTAACTCTTTCATGTGATTCAATTAATATTGAACTAAAACTTTATCATTGAAGTCTCAGAAGCTTGGAATTTTAAATTTTTATACTTCTAGTACAAGTATGAATGATTCTGTGTTTCTCTTGAAACATTTTAAATGTTCATGTGAGTATTATCCTTTATAAAATGACCTATGTCTTTTATTATAGTGATGCTGCTGTTGCTTAAATTATTTTAAACCATATTCTTTTATGATTTTATTCAGATCCTTCTTTATGAGCAGTAGAATAGAATCTTACAGAGAAGAATAGAATAACATTGAAAAGAGGGCATGTTGAATTATTTTAAAAAAGATTTATTTATATTTATGTATACAAGAACTGGAGTATAAGATAGAGGTATGGGAGGGGGGGTGGGGTGAGAGTATTAACCAGCGACAGAGTGGAAAGCAGAACAGATGGGTCCACTGAAATACACTGCTGAGGGGAGCAGTGGGCTAGACAGGAGCAGTCTGCTGCACCATATGTGGGTTAACTTCCTGGCTGGGGATTGAACTCAGGTCACAGCAGTTATGGCATGATAGTGCTGAGACTTAACCCCTATGCCACCAAGGAAGCCCCTACATGTTGAATTATGTGATGATCACAGCTTGGATAACTGATGGATGAATCTTATTTAACTTTATTTGCTCTGATGAATGCATCTTATTCATTGATGCTGAATAACTTTTGAAAATTTTTAGACTTCAGAAGATATTAATTCCATTTGTTCAATAAATATTTTATTAACTGCTCACTCTGTATCAGACTAATTTGGCACTGGGGTTAACAGTAAATGAAATAGTTACTGTTGAGAAGACTTAGTAATTTGTATTACTTTGAATGTATTTTTTTCCAAAAGTGGAGTTCCAAAGCATGTTAGAAAGTTTAGAATTGTTGGAATATAGTGCTGACCTTGCAAAAATCATACAAATTTATGTTACATTATAGCAAGATAGTCTACTGGACTATAAGTAAGAAAAGAAAATGAAATAGCTAATTGAGTGATTGGTATTCATAAGGTCAACACATGAGACATCAACTGAATTTAATATCTTAAAATAGATTTTATAGGCCGTGCTCCTTCTATAAAGGTCACTGGAAGAACTTAATACCTTTTTATTAAAAATAAAATGGGAACAGTGAAATGACCTTTTCACATCTTATTTGGATAAGTTGAATAGGCAAATTTTACTTCATTTTTATAAAGTTGTGTTATTTCATATTTGCCTTTTCACATTTTATACTTACCCAGCTTTTCATGGAAAAACATAGAAAGACCTAAAAAGTTGAGGGTTCAGATGAAATGTAATAATAAATCGGCATTATCTTGTAGAAGTATTTTTATGTGTGTGTGTGTGTGTATATATATATATATGTAATTTTGGAGCAGTCTTTTGTTTTAGGCAGAAAATTAAAGAGAGCAAGAACTCTTAATACTGTCTGACCAAGCATTTTTATGAAGTTTCATGGCATGGGGATAAAAGCACACATACAGTTTTATCTTCAAAGAACCATGTGTTTAAAGTTGGATTGCTATGTGCCTCCATTTAACAGTAACCTCAGCTTTGTCAGCACATTGAAATGGGACAAGTATATTTTAGAATGCATAGTATTGTAGACATTCAGCATTTCCCTTTCCCATTTAAAAAGAGTATACAAGTAGTAGATGAATAGCATCTTGTGTAGTATTTAGACAGTGAGAGAGTAAAAATCTGTCTTCTTAATTAATAGTAATCTTTTTTCATAATTTGATGTGTATCCTTTTAGATTTGTAACATTATATATGCATATATGTTTGTACACATGTACATGCATATTTAAATTTGTTTTTGTAGGTATAGAATTATTTTGTCATTCTTGTTTTGACATTACTTTTTGACAGTATATCTTTTGATCTTTTATAATATTGCAAACACCTATCTTATTTCTTTAACTGTTGAGGTGCTTTGTTTATTTTTTTAAAGATTTATTTATTTATGCATACAAGAACTGGGGTACAGACCAGAGGTATGGGGGTGAGCAGACACACCAGAGACAGAGTGGGGAGTAGAACAGGCTGATCTACTGAAATATTGCTGAGGGGAGCAGTGGGCAAGGCAGGAGAGGTCTGCTGTGCCATGTGGGTTACCTCCCTGGCAGGTGGGCCAGGCAGCAGGGATCTAACTGGAGGTGCAGTGAAGTTTGCTTCATAGTGAGTTGCTTAACCCTTTGTGCCACCAGGGAGGCCCTCCGCCAAGGTGCTTTGTTTGATGGAGAATAAGTTACTCATTCCCCTAAAGGAGACACATTTGTTCTTTATATTTGAAATATCTATGCACGGCGGAATTAAACAGTAAAGGAAATCATGGCTTAAGGTTGCTTGAAGTGTTGAGCCATATATAATCTTTAAATTATAAAAATTTAAACTTCTCTAATCACAGAAGTCTGAAGAGGTAGGATTTGATCGTTTGATTTGGAAATGGATGGGCAGTAGAAGGTGTAGCATTCAATTCAATAAATATTTACTTAGAATTTCTTGTGCCAGAATTAGGGATACAAAGTTGATAAAGTATTGGCGTATCTTTTTTTTTTCTATAGTTTCTAATCAGTGAAGATGTAAAGGAAATTTTGCAATGAAGAATTTATCATCTAACTTGATATGTAATATAAATTTCAAATTTGTTTGAAAATATGTTGTATCATATAGAGATGATATACAGGATAATCATATAGAATGTAGTAGTCTCCCCTTATCTGCAGGCAATTCATTTGAAGATCCATCACATCACATACAACGGATGTATGCAACTCCTAATAGGACCAAATCCTATACATACTTACATACATGTATTGCTTTTTCCTGTATGCATATCCATAAAACAAACACAGTAAGAGAATAGTAACTATTCCTAATATAAGAACAATTATGACAATATAATGCATTTTAAGTGATGTGACTGTAGACTCTCCCAAAAGACCTTCTGGTACGTAATAGTTTCAGATTATCTTTGTGGGTAACTGAATCCACAGATTGCAAAATTGGTATTAGGAGGGACTATTGTATTGTATTCTGGGAATCCTTGCTATTTGAGCTGCTCAAATGTCAATATTTAAAAAATTTATCAATAAATGTGCCTTGCATATATTTCATATGATACAAGGGTATCTCCTTGCTTTCATATCTCTACCTGGTCTAAACCACGCTTATCCTCACTTCTTCATATGCATGTGTGAGTACAGGGGATATATAAATGTCATGAAACCATGGGCTGTTTTACAATGACCCTCTACACCACAGGGTCTTCAGATACTGCTTGCATCTTGATTATCTTCTTGTAGAACATGTTAACTCATGGAATTTAGTTATTTTTACTTCTTTACATACATTTTTATGAGTTTACTGGCCTCTAATACTTCAGAATCTTCAAACAATTGTACTTTGAGTCTTTCGGAGGTTTGTTCTGCATTCTGAAAATTTGCAACTCTTAACATATTTGATATAAATATAAAAGTAGCCACTCATTAACTGAGGCATGATCATGTTGTATTCATTAGAATTGTTGAACTCAACTTGCACAATTCTCAAAGTTAGGGAATCATTAGTAAAACATAGATGGGAGATGCTATTTGACTCCTTAGGCTAAGATTCTACTTTTACAAATTTTGTGTATTTTCCTTCTAGAACCCAAGATCCAAAGAAATATCAAAATATGCTGTTTACTTTGTGTTAACTATGTTTCTATATCTACTATTTAGTGCTATATAAAATATTTTTAAAAAATCAATGTATGTTGTTCCAGGCCATAGAACTTTTTGGAGACATTAATACAACTGTACATAAAGCTATTGTTAAAACTGTTTGCAACATATATCTATAATTCATTTGAAATTGTGTATAAAATTGTTTTATCTGTGAGAAAATATACTAGACCAAGTGCTACATTGTAAGATACTAGAGTTTTTATATAGCTATTGAAAGTTAAGTTACAGTATTTCAAGGGGAACTGAATCCTTTAATATGGAATGATTGTAATTTACTAGGATAAATGCATTTTTCTAGTCAGTATTTTATCCAATTCAACCTTTTAAAATTTTATGATAAACACTACTTGTTTGAAAATTTGCTTTTCTGGTCTTGTTTTTGTTTTTTTTTTTATTAAAATATTTTAAAATTTACATATACTTGCCATTAATTGTAATCCCCATGTATTCCCCATCACCATCTCACCAGTGCACCATCACCTCAGTCCCTCGTGTTCCCATCTTCCCTCAACCCTCCCCCTCCCCTTCTGGTCTTGTTTTTTGGGAGTTATTTTTATTATTGTTTTAATTTCTTTGCTTTATTCATTTGTTCAGGTTTTATATTTCTTCCTTATTCAGTCTAGGAGTGTCTAAGAAAGATGTTCATAAGTAATCTCTGATGATTATCTAAATTTCAGAGATGTCTGTTTTAGCTTTATCTCTTTTGAACTCATTCCATTTTAGATCTCTGCCACTTTTTTTTTGTAAGCCTAGTTAGAGGTTTCTCTATTTTGTCAATTTTTTTTTTCAGTGAATAAGTTTTAAGTTTCATTAATCATTTATGCTCTCTTTTAAATTTGTTTCATTTATTTCTGCTCTAATTTTTATTATTTTCTCCCTTCTTCTGACTTTTGGTATTTTGTTCATCTTTTTTAGTTCTTTAGGATGAGAATTTATTTGAGCTCTTTTTTGTTTACTGATGTGGGCCTGTTTTGATTTATACTTACCACTCAGGACTCCTTTTGACTGTTCCATAGCTTCTGAAATGTTGTAATCCTCATTTTCATTTGTTGTGCAGTATTTTTTAAGCTCTTCTTTGACTTCCTCATTAACCCAGTAGTCATGTTTTCTTCAGTCTTCACACATGAGATATTTTCCCTGCTTTCTTTCAGTGGTCTTTTTCTAGTTTGCCAAGATTGTGATCATAAAAGATGCTTAATAGCATTTCAGTAATTTTTTATATCTTTTAAGAACTTTTTTGGTTTTTTTTCCCCATTACTTTGAATTTCATTGTCATGGCAATTTTGAATTCTGTTATTGATAGGATGAAAAGACCTTCCATGCCTTTGTGGTTGGTTTCTGGATATTTGTTTCCTCTTTGTGGTGATATAGTTCCTTGGATTATATTTTTCCATTTCCCCCGTTTTGTACGTAGTTTTTCAAGTGTACTAGGGTGTAGAACATACACTTTTCCAGCAGATGATGTATGTTAGGGAGTACTGATCTACTGCTGCTGAGTTGGGGTGAGGGAGGAGCCCTATACATCCAGTCGCTGGTGCCGAAGACCAGCTAAGACAGAAGGTCAGGTCCCCAAAGGATGGAACAGAAGTCTGCGAAGGAGGGGGTTCAAGGTTACAAAACTCTAGTCGGGGTATGGTATTAAGTCCTTGCTGAAAAGTCTCAGCAGGTCTTTATTTTATACATTAAGGAGAAAGGGGCGGGATTACATGAACAAGTGCATTGATCAGGAAGTTAACAATGACTTTTTTTTTCTTTAAAGAGCAGCTTGGGGTCATGTGACCTTCAGCACGGATAGATAACATAGGTGATTAGAAGATCAAGACAGCATCTTTATACTAGTGTTAGTTATTATGACTGGCTAATTTATATTATGGCAGGTATACTAGTGTCATGAAATCATAACTATTCTATTTTCACTCTGATCATAAAATGAATTATTAGCTTAAGGTTAAATTGGTGTCAGCATTCTGCTACAGGCCTGCAGGAAGAAAGGAGGTACCAAATCATCATCTGAATAGTATCTGCACCCTTTCATCTGGCTCTCACTAGGCATCACTGGTTTCCTTGTCTTTCAGTTGATAATGTATGCTGAGTTATCTCTTGTACCAAAAAACAAAAAGGGGAAGGGAGGAGGGATTCTGCAACTTATTTTCACTTGAGGAAATACAGAGCCCACCTTTAGAAAAAGAAAAGCCATAAATTTAATTTACGAAGTGTGATCCAGGAAGGCATCACTTAATGAAGGCAGATATACAAGATGTGGCCCTCTTACAGGTCTCACTTATATTTCCCAAGGCTAGTAGCCCATAGTAAAATGTTGACTTTAAAAATTTTTCCTAATAATCAAATTTTAGAATTTGTATTATAATATCAGCCAATTGGCAGTACGTCATCAAAATGATGATGTGTATGTGGCAACTAATTACTTTGTTTAATAAACGAGCCAATCATACAACCACCCCCATGGATGGTATTCCAGCAAACACGTTTTTTGTAACTTTTAAAACTTTAATTATTAAATCAGCCAAAACAAAAGGGAGTCCAAGGGGGGGGGCCAACTTTGGAACCTCTGATTTTTCAGGGCAGTTTCCCTATGGCGGGCTTTTGTCTCATGACAGGTGACCCCCATCATGCTGGTGAAAATGGTATCAGAAGTGGCTCATGCTTGTGGTACTATTCAAGACCCTCTTTGTGTTTCTAGACTTGTAGCTCTGCAGTTTGTGGGGTTTCACACTTCACAATAGCTGTTTGGGAGTTGGGGATGGATGAGCACAATTCTGTCTTGTCCTTTCAATTGGAGACCTAGTTTGCCTGAGATACCTCAGCTCTCCTCAGGTATCTATCCTCAGTTAAGGATTTACCACAATGCTAATCAGTTCTCCCTTCCCCAAAGTCACAGAAAAATGGAGAAAACTCAGGTAAATAGAATCAAATGAAAGAGGTGAAGTTACAACAAGACATGTTAGATATTCAGAGGATCATAAGCAGTTACTATGAACATTTGTATGCTACTAAGTCAAATAAACTAGATGCAATGCACAAATTCTTAGATGTTTACAACCATTCAGGACTGAATCAGGAAGAAGTAGAAAACCTGAGCAGACCTATTACAATCAAGGAAATAAAAATGTAACAGGGTCGTCCCAGGAAAAGGGGAAGTTCCAAAATCCTGGTTCCGTCCTAAGTGGGTGGAGCTGAGGAGGAAAAGAAGATTTCTGCAGAGAAGAGAGAAGGAAGGAAGGAAGATGGAGAGCAGCAAGGAGACCTGGAGGAGGCACGTGGAGCAGAGGGACATGTGAAGAAACTGCGCTTGCTTTTTGATCTTGGACTGGTTGGAACAGATGTGGGTGAGAGACCCTTGGGGAGGTTAACAATGGCAGTTTTCATCTTGATTTTGATTTTGCTCTTTTCCTCCCAGATTTGTCTGACTCTTTCTGACCCATTTCTATGGGTTGCTACCCATAGAAATAGAAAGGTCCTTTGGACATGTGGCAGGCTTTTGGGCCTTGCTTTGGGCCAATCCTATTTGGCTGGACTTTTACCCTCAAGGAGATGGGTAACTTTGGATGTTTAACTTAGTCACTGTGTTCTTTGTCCTTTCTGCATTGTGCCCTAATTGTATTAAAGTTCCTTTCCATTAAAGGCCTTATATGTTGTCTTAATGTGGGGGATGGCAGAACCCATTCAGAGAGGGCAGGCTTGGGGGCTTTGGGGTGCTCCTCTCCCTACCCTGTAACAAAAACAGTAATTAGCCCCCTGTCTAAAAATGTATAGGCTAGGCGCCCCCCTGGTGGTGCAAGGGGTTAAGTTTGAGAACTATCAAATTATCAGCAGCCACTACATCACAAGTTTGATTCCCAGCCAGGTAGCTGACCCACATGGCAGAGCAGATCTCTCCTGTCTTGCCTGCTGCTCCCTCTGCAATGTATTTCAGTCAGTCTGTCTCTTCTACTCCCCACTCTGTCTTTGGTGAATCTTCTCACCCCCCACACCTCTGGCCTACACCTCAGCTCTTGTATGCATTAATAAAGAAAATTAATCGTGAAAAAAAATAGGCCAGGTAGTTTCATTAGTGCTTTCTACCAAATACTCAAAGGTAAACAAATAATACTTGTAAAAATGGCCCTCTCAAAGTTTCAGTGGCATTTTTCAAAGAAATAATACAAACATTGAAAGTCATGAGGAACCACGAAAGACCCTGAATAGCCAAAGCATTCCTGACAAAAAAGAGGGAGTGATGATATTATTACATGCCCAGGTTTCATTCTATACTAGAAAGCTATAATGTTCAAAACAGTACAGTATTGGACCAAAAATAGACACACAGACCAATGGAATAGAATTGAGACCCCAGAAATAACCCTATATCTATATGGACAGTTAATCTATGGCAAAGGAACCAAGAGTATATATTGGCAAAATGAAAATCTCTTTAATAAATGTTGGAAAATTGGGACAGTCACATTCAAAATAATGAAACTAAAGCACTGTCTTGCACTATATCAAAAATTAACTGAAAATGTAATGATTACTTGGATGTAAGACCTGAAACCATAGAAATATATAGACAAAAATAGACTATATACTTCAGGATATAGGCTTCTGTGAGTGTTTGTGGTATTTGTCTCCAACAACTAGAGAAACAGATGGTTTATTCCAAGGCCTCTCTAGTGGCATACGGGTTAAAGTCTCAGTGTTATCAAGCTATCCCCAGCCACTGCAGCATGAGTTCTAGCCCCACCCAGGGTATTAACCCACATAGTGCAGCAGACCTCTCCTGTCTTGCCTGTTGCTTCCCTCAGCAGTGCATTTCAGTGGCTCTGCCTGTTTTATGCCCTACTCTGTCTCTAGTGAATCCTCACACCCCACACCTCTGGCCTACATCCCAGTTTTTATATGCATAAATGAATAAAAATATTTTTCTTTTTAAAAAGCTTTCTTGCATTGTGATTACTGAAAATTTGATATAATTTATATTTTCCATATAATTTCTGATATTTATGTCTCAGCATATGCTCTATCCTTGGGAATGTTCCATGTTACTTAAGAACTTTTCTTTGATTGATCAGGCATCATCTCGATGTGTGTCTTCTGTGAGCTGCAGCTGACTTTTTCCTTTCTGTTATCTTACCAAGGAGAGGGGAGGTAACATCTCCACTCCTGGGTACTAATTTCCCCCCACCAAGGCCATGGCCACCTAATTCCTGCACCCTCATTGTTTGTGTGCTTGTGCACATGTTTGCACTAGACATTTCCAAACAGTTCTCTGGTGATATTCAGCAACACCTGGTAGGACCCGTGCCTTGTTTCCAAAGTGTCCTGCTGCCATGAATGGGACAGCCTTTATCTTTTCACCTACCTTCTCCAGAGCAAGTCATCAACCTCCAAACAAAACCTTTAGGAAAATCTTATATCTCTGTGGCTGAATTTCCAGATCTCTCTTCCTTTGAGCTAATTTATTTTCTTTTCGGTTGTGTTTAGTGGTGAAAATGACCCAACCCTCCCTATTCTGCCATGTTGTGAGTAGAATACAGACATCTAATTCTTGTTTAAAGCATTACCATTGATTAAAAAACAGATTTGTGGTGCTGTTCACCGTAAATTGTACAGAAAAGCCTTATTTTATGCTGTTATTTCAGTAGCAATACAATGTTGATCACTAAAATGTTTACATTTTTTCTTTGTTTTTCTCTTGATTGCTTTTATTTATTTTTAAAAATTTATATATATTTGACATCAATTGTAACCCCATGTATTCTCTATCACCATATCACCAGTGCACCATCACCTCTGTCCCCTGTGCTCCCGTCTGCCTTCAATCCTCCCTTTACCCCCTCCCCACCAAGTGTCTCCAATTTGTCCTTGTCTTTTCATAAAATGTTAACATTTAGCCAAAATCTTATAGTTATCATGGGCTTTCCTTGTAGATACAGGAAGGTATAATACCGATTTTTAATAAATTGCGTGATTTTACTTTTACACAATTTTGCTATGCTTTGAATATTTTCTCTTTTAGCTCTTCATGAATATTTACTTATTTTCTTGAAAAGTTTAGCTTATGTTTATTATTGCCTCTAATAAACTCAATGGTTGATTTTATTTTAATTAATTTTTTTCCTTTTCCTTATTCATGTATGTTTGACATCATTTCTAGTCCCTATGGAATCCCCATCACCAGTTCACCAGTGCACCATCACCTCAGTCCCTTGGTTCTTCCTGCCCTCATCCCATTCACTTCCCTCCCCCCCAAAGTGTCTCTGATTTGTCTTTCTCTCTTTGTTTTTGTTGTGTTGTGATTTGATTTTTGTTCTTGTTATTGTTCTTTTCCTTAATCACTTATTTGGATCCCTTATAGTCCTCCTATAAGTGAGACCATCCGATATTTTTCTTTTGCCTTCTAATTTATCTCACTGTGCATAATCCCTTCAAGCTCCATCCACATTTCTATGTATGTCTCTAGTTTATCTTTTTTGATTACTGAATAACATTTCTCTGTGTGTGTGTGTGTGTATCACATTTTTTAAATCCATTTTTGGGCATTTGGGTTGATTCCAAGTCTTGCCTATTATAAATAATGCTGTGATAAACATAGAGATAAATTTGTTCTTTTGAATTAATGTTTTTGTGTCCCTTGGATATATACCTAGAAGGGTGATTGCTGGATCATATGGGAGTTCCATTTTTAGTAGATTGAGTAACCTCCATACAGCTTTCCACAGTGGTTGGGCCAGTTTGCATTCCCACCAGTAGTGTAGTAGAGTTCTTTTTTCTCCACATCCTCGCCAACATTTGTTATGTTAGTTTCTTTAATATGTGCCATTCTTACTAGTATAAGGTGGTATCTCATGGTGGTTTTAACTTGCATTTCCCTGCTTGTGAGGGATGTTGAACATTTTTTCATGTGCCTGTTGGCCATTTGTATCTCCTCTTTGGAGAAGTGTCTTTTTAAATTCTCTTGCCTCAATGGATGATTATATTGAGAACAAATGACAGAATCTTTTAGTCTTTTTTTAGAGGATAAGGGGGAAATGAAATGTAGTACAGAATTTAAAGATAAGGTTTTTATTATCTAAAAGCCATGATACAGGGCCCCCCTGATGATGCAGGGGGTTGAGCGCCACTCTGAAGCATCTGCAGCACAGCCACATGAGTTTGATCCCCAGCCAGGGATGGGACCATGTGGCGCAGCAGACCTCTCCTGCCTTACCCGCTGCTCCCTCCAGCAGTGTATTTCAGTCCATCTGCCTTTTCTGCTCCCATTCTGTCTCTGGTGAATCCTCTCACCTCCCACACCTCTGGCCTGTACCCCAGTTCTTCTATGAGGAAATAAATAAATCTTTTTTTTTTTTTTTAAAAAGCAGCCATGATACAATATAATTAAAACAGTCTTTTAGTATAAATTCATCTAACATTTCAATCTATAGGTTAATTTCAGTTTTGCATGTTCCATTTCTGTCTATCCATTTGCACGTTTTTATTAAATTGTAAAGAAAGTACATATACAACTTCAGGTGATTTAATTTTTTCATATGTAAAATCAATATTAGCTCTTCTAATCCAGCTCTAAATAAAAATAGATATATTACTTATCCACAATCCTTCCACCTCAGCAAAGAGGTTCCATTTAGTTACTCATATATACTATGTACAACTGAAAATTTGGTATACTTTGTGCCTGATTTTATTACTATGTGAGCTTCACTGAGCGTGTTTAGACTCCTAGAGTGTATCCCCTCATGTGTGAACAAATTACCATATTATTCCATTCAACAGATGGCCCATATACTTATACCTACCCAGAGCTAATTAGGTTCCATTTAGCAGAGGACATGACTAGGTCTTTCCCCTCTGTCTTGGAATTCTTATGTTTACTCTATTGATTGATCTCCATTTTCCACTGAGGGATCATTCTCTATTATTTATGAGCAGATACCATTGCTTAACTCTTTTTCTACCCCTAAGATCTCTTCATTCAGATCAGGTCATTTGTATTATTTGTTTTTATCTATATATCACCTCTCTTTACAACAGAAGATAAAGGAATTGTTGGCTGAAATGTGTAGATACTTTCCTTCCTTCCTTCATAATGTTTGTTGTCTGCTTAAACATAAAGGGATTTCCAGTTCCTTGGCTTTAAACTAGAATTCTGGACATAGCAATTTTGTGAATATAAATGCTTTAATTTTCTATAAAAACAGATTCTTAATGCATACCAACATGATTCCCACCCTCCCCTTTCCACCCCAGGTAAATTATAGGTTCACTCTTGCACTGTGTTGTTAGACTACGTGGCATGCATTACCTGAATCCAGAGGTGAAGTAATTGTGACCTTGAAATGTTGGTGACTTCTGAGTGCTTTTAGCAAGAATGAGAGGTAGTACTTAGTCTGATGGCTGAAAGTTCAGATGTCTTCCTTTCAGTCAGCAGTTGAGAAAGTGCACTAGTCAAGTGAACAATTTTCTGTATCCATTTTGTGGTAAATTATCATGATTATTGTATATTTTGTAGTTTTTTAGCAGTGTGTTCTGCTCAGACCTTGGAGTAGTTTTCATAGCTTAGAAGTACAAATGGTTTCTGCCTGTAGTCCGGATAACAAAGCAAGAATATTATCCACTGAGGAGGAAGAGAAGACTTCAGAATTTTCAGTGTGAAAATTATTTGAATATCTGTAGAGTTGGTGGATTTGGAACATATGAGCATTATATTTTCCCCTGAGGTTTCTAGGGTATATTCATTGGACAGAACATAGCCTGAGGAAGCTTGAGCATAGGAATAAGGTTTTGATTTCAGGGTCTGTCAATAGAGACATTTTTCACAGGGAACTGAAATTATTGAACCATTGACTATGACATTAGTATTTGAGATATTTGAGTTGGTAGGACCAGACTTCACATGAAGTAGTGAGACCGACTCCTGAGAGAGTGGGGGTGTATTCCATCACATTATTAACCTATCTATATTTTTTAATAAGGATACTTTATTCTTTTTTCCCAACCACAAAGTTTACCAATAGTGAAATATGGTAGTTCACATATAAAAATGAAAATTATGTTGCTAGGGAATACTGCTTCATTTCTTTAAAAGTTATTTGGGTGCAAATGAATTTGATAGGTCTTCATTTTTTCTTTCAGGTTCAGTTTACGAACCTCTTAAAAGCATTGATCTTCCGAGACCTGATAATGAAACTCTCTGGGATAAATTAGATCACTATTACAGAATTGGTAAGCAAAACCCAAGAAAAACATGCTCTTAAATAGCTATGATTAATCTTTACTTTGCCTTATTTATAGTGTATACATTACATGGATGATAATGTTACCTCATTTGAATGTTGGGGTAGTTTCTTTGTTCCATCAGACTGTAAGTTAAAATGGTTATTATTTGGGGGTGTGTGTGTATGAATTTGCTTCTTGTGCCATTTGCTTACCGTATTATGACATATAATATAAAGTTTACTTGTCTCTCTTAAGATAATGGACTGTTTTGTTTGTTTCAACCTTCATTCAACTTATTTTGATTAACTTATTTTGATCAACCTATTTTGATCAAAATCAAGGTAAGCTGGTATGTGCTGTGCTGATAGGTGCTAGTCTAGGTATGGGGTTTTGTTGACCCAGGACCTATTATGTAGCTATTTTGTGATTATGTTTATCCTTTATCATCTTTGTAGTCTTAACTAACTAAAAAGTTTTAACTACCTTTTTAAAAAAGTTCTGATTGTTTACTTCAGGTTATGAAGACCAGTTCTTTGACTCTGGGGTTAATAATAAATGCCCTGGCATTCTGAAAGAAATGATAACATCAGTTTAATTTGAGAAAGGGAAACTTTAATCTGTGAAGGACACTATGAAAGACCAAAGTGCTTTAGATTCTTAAAAATCTATCCTAAAAGTACTTGACATACTAATGATGTGGTTAATTTGATGTGTTTTGGGGGAAAAACATTCATCCATTGTAATTAGGCAAGAATAAAATAGCTTTTACAAAATGTAGTGTTAGTGTGTTTTTTAATTGGCAATCATTTATAAAACAATAATTTTCACTTATTCTATTTTTAAAAAAAAAACTTACAAAACCAGTGATTTACTTGTCATTTTCATTTCTTGAATTTTCATTGAATCCCAAAAAGATAGGCTTCAATTTTGAAATGTTAAACATATGTAGTAAGTAAAATGAAGACATTCCTTTGAAGACCAGGCACAATTAAATAAAGAACAGGTTTCTGAGTTGCATTAATTGAGTTGTAATTAGATTTGGTGAATATATGCCACTTTGTGTTTTCTGTTTGCTTTATGATTCCCTATTAAGCTCATTTGTTGAAATATGCTTAATTTTTTGTACCTGATGTAGCCTTTTAACACTTACCAATATTAACCAAGTTTTGTTAAAAGCTTTTTAGTGCTAATCAAGTGAGTCCCTTCCTTGAAAGTGGAAAGACCCTACCAGGAAAATTATAAGTCTAAGATATACCATAGAAGAGGGGGCAGGGAAGAGCACAAGGGACTATGATGATGGTTCATGATTGATGTGGGGATGGGAGTTTTATGAGGATTACACCTGAGGATCAAATATTGTATAAAAATGAGTGATATAAAAATAAATCAGTTAATTAAAAAGGCTGAAGTGACTATGAAAGTGTACTTTTGTCTTCAGAAGTTTTATATTGCAGTTAAATTTAGTAATAACAAAATTTTCTAAGATGGGATGAGCAAACCAAAATTGTCTAAGGTGGGATTAAGATCATCAACCCAAGAAAATTTCTTTGTCTTGTCTTCAACTGCAGTGAAGGCAACATTGCTGATGTATCAGAGTCCTACCACAGGTCTGTTTCCCACCAAGACATGCGGTGATGATCAGAAAGCCAAGATCCAGGACAGTCTGTATTGTGCTGCTGGGGCCTGGGCCTTGGCTCTTGCATACAGGTACGCTGGTATGTGCTGTGCCATTAGGTGCTAGTCTAGGTAATGGGGTTTTGTTGAACCAGGACCTATTTGGATAGCTATCTTGTGATTATGCTGCTGACTGTGACCTATAGGTGCTCATATCTCCTTTAAGCCTCTAACCTTTTAGTTTTCCTAAGGGTTGACATGAGACTTGTTTTAATGTTTTATGACTTTGTGGATAAACAATTTTCCTTTCTAGGTTTATAAATCTGTATTTGTCTTTGGTAGAATGAACTGCCCATTTTCATTGAGTTAATTGGTTTCAATCATAAAGAGAATTGATGGTGATTGAATTTTGCAGATGATAAAACTTGGGCCCAAAGTTGATAACGTATTTGTTCAGATAGGTTTAGGATAGAGCCTGGGACAATACTCTTTTTTTTTTTCTTACTCCAGTTTAGTATTTTTCCTACTGCACTTTATTGGAATATCATTAGTTAAATATGGTTTTCAGTTAATTAAGTATTTTATAAAGTAAGAAAAAATCTTTTCATGATAGAAAATTCTCCTTCACTATATTATATATGGAAGACAGTAGTAATCCATTGTAACTGTTATTAAGATTACATTTTAAATGTTAATTTTCTGAAGGTAATACATGGATAGACTACTGATTTGAAATTTGTGTTCATTCATATGAACATGATCCCTCTTGTCATAAATAATGGCTGTGTTGTAAAGGAAGGTCAGATACCAAGATAAGATGAAGTAATCACCTTAAACACACTTGTTTGCCAATGTCACTACAAGCATCTCTTTGCATAGTCATGTAAACACAGTATAGTTTCATTAAATGTCAAGCTAATACTGATCTTAGGAGAAGAAAGAGCACTGATAGCATCTTAATCAAACTGTGAAACCAGAAATGGAACAGTGACATTATATTCCTCCTGATGTGACACAGTGGTAAGTAAATACCATCTATGTTGACATCTTAACAAAAATGTTTAAATGAATGTACCTGTGGATAAGCAATTAGACAAAACCAGACTGTGTTTACTTATGAGAGACCTTACTTGAGCTTTAAAATAAGCCATTATCATAGAGCATTAGAAATATATATAAAGATAGCTAGGTTAAGAAAAATGAAAGAAATATGAGAAACAATTGCAATGCATGATCCTTAATTTAAAAATAAATGAAAAAGTATATTTTGAGATAATTAGATAAATGGGATATAGATAATATATATTATCATTATTAAATTCTCTCGGTGTGATATGTTATTGTTCTATAGGAGAATGTCCTTGTCTTTAGGAAACATCTGAAGTATGTAGGGGTGGTGATGGTTTGTAATTTTATTTTCAAATAGTGCAGAAAATAAATTATAGATTAAGAATATAAGCTAATTTTAGCAACTGGTGAATCTGGGTGGAAAGTTAAAGTAATTTATTGTAGAGTTCTTTTATTTTCGTATAGAAATGAAATTTTCCTACATTAAGAGTTCGAAGGAAGATTGGTTAAAATATACAGGTAAACTGGCCTTTACTAGAAAACTTCAAACATCTGCTAGTGAGTTTATAGTTATTACTTTGCTGGGTACATTACTCTGTATTAAATCCTTGAATAATTATCCTCTCACTTAGTTAAAGTAGCAGAATTCTGACTTTCAAGCAAGATAATTGTCTACCATTTGGAAAATACAGAGGTTTTTTGTTTGTTTGTTTGTTTTTATTTTGAGAGAATTATTCTGAAGTCATTTACTTTCACAATATTAGGGTGTGATGCCTTATTTAGAAAATTCTTATGTTGTAAAATTAATAGAACTTTTGTTTGTATCTGTAATTGTCAATGAAATAATGTAAAGTACATTATATGTAATAAAGAAATGAAGCTGTCATTTTTTTCTTCAGGAATTTATATCTGTCTCTTGATAATGAATGCATTATTTAGTTACTGATTTTAAAAATTATGAGTAATTTGAATTTCCTAACTGCATTAGTTTTCATTCTTGTTGGTCTTATGAAACTTCACATCTGCTTGAATTTGTATGTATTTTTGTGTGTATGTTTTCTGAGGACTTAAAAAGACTATTTTATGCACATTTATAATTATATGAAATTACCTTTTATGTACTTAGGGGTATATATATGTATATATATATAGTGTTAAATGCATAGACATAGATATTATTATTAAAGGCAATGAAGTAATGTATTTACAAAAATAAACTTTGAAGTAGCTTTTCTTAATTTAATTTATAGTCCACTTTATATCTTTGATTTTAGAGATAAAAGCTTTTAATATGTTTGATTCTTAAGAAATATCATTTATATGTTGAGGTATAGTTGTAAAATACCATTATTGTTAAATGTATAATTAATACAATGAAATGTGTTTGTATTTTTATTATATAATTATACCTACCATAATTATAATATTTTATACATTTTATTATTTTGATTTATATGACTTAGGTTAAGTATTTCTTAATCTTCTGAATTATACAAAATATGTTAAAAGAAAATTGAGCCTGTAACTGTCATATTAAAATATATGTTGTGTTATTGCTTCTCATATAACTCTAAGAAAAAATGACTCTATATCAGGGTTTAAATGTGGATTATAATTTTATTTATTTATTACGCTTGAGGAAAATGATATTTGAAGAGAGTATTGACCTGAGTACTTTCAATATGTATAATTTTTATGTATTAGAAAAAAGAGAAATTCAAGGTAAATGTTGATGAGATATTTTGCAGCACTGTCTAAAGGAGAAAAAGGATATTTTCCTGTAAAAAATGAACCTGTCCCCCTCCTCCCCAATGTCTTATTTATAAGACATAGAAGTTGAATAAAAGATGGCCCCAGTTTAGTGTTACTAAACAAATCACAAGACTATTTTTACCAAATAATATTATGATTTTTTTTCTTGGAGCTTACCTGTAGGGAAATATGCACTAATAATACAATTCAAGTATATAGGTTTTTACTAGTTAGATATAAGTCTGGAATTTCAGATATAAAGTCAAGGCTTCATATTGTAGAAGTTTCTGGCAACTTACTTGCACATATTTTGTGATCAGTAAATTGACTAGAATTTAAAATTGTTTGATTTATTCATTTTAAAAAATTAAAGGTAATTTCTAGATCATATTACAACTTGAATTTGTATCTATATAATACAGCTCACAGAAATAAAAGTAGGATATTTCCAGTTCCTGGCTGAAGGTAGAGGAATTATTTTGGATCTCCCAGGTTGAGTTTTAAATATTAGAAAGGTGAAAGGGAAGGATCTGCCATCGAGGTGAAAGGTGAGTCCTGGGAAATGTTGTGGAGACGCCACACTCCCCTTTTGTAACCAAGTAAAGACATAGGGAAGGCTCTGTCATCAAGATGAGCAGTGAGTCCCAGGTAAGTGTGGGCCTACCTGCAAGGCTGTTGGAGGCCAGCAACATCTCCTCTCACCCCTATCACCAGCATCCCTTCTGAAAATGAGTAAAGTCTAAGGGAGGGCCCTGCAAACAAAGGTGGGCAGCCAGTCCAGAGAAACACCTGCTGGCTTATAGGGCTGTTGGAGGCCAGTGACTCTGATGCACTCTTGTACCCCATACAAAACAGTGAGTAAAGCCAACTACTACAGGGAGGAGCAACCACTTGGGAGATTGCCTTTGGGCCCACAAACAGCATTAGAATCTGCATGAACCTTTACCACATGCACAGACCACACTGAACATTGTAGATTAAGATGTGCATATAGAGCAAGAGACCAGTAGCATGCAGAGACTCAGTGATCTTCAGGGACAGCACCATTCACCCAACTGCAGCATCGCTGTTCTTGTGAAAAATGGCTTGACAGCACCAGACTGGGTCTGGCCACTACTTCCCAACATCCTGGTATCAGCAGCCTGAAGAGATGACTGCCAGTACCACTGACAGTGGCCCAGTGGCCCAGAGCATAGAACAAATTTGAAAAAAAATAACAAAGAAAAGGAAAAATACAAATAACCAAGCAAGCTCTCTGGGGAAGGACATACCACAAAAAGAAAATCTGATCCAGAACTCAACAACAATGACATGGAAGAACTTCTCTACCTGACAGAAAATTTAGAATTGCCATGATTAAAAAACATAAAGATGATGAAAAGGAAAAGAATGATATGAGAAATATAATTAATGAACTGAAGAATGAAGTTGATTCTTTTTTTTAAAGATTTATTTATTTATGCACATAAGAACTAGGGTACAGGCCAGAGATGTGAGGGGGTGAGATCAATCATCAGAGACACAAGGGGGAACAGAATAGGCAGACTGACTGAAATGCATTGCTGAAGGGAGCAGCAGGCGAGGCAGGAGAGGTCTGCTGCACCATGTGGGTTGCCTCCCTGGTCATGGATCGAACTTATGCTGCATTGGCTGTGGAGTTTTCATAGTGCTGTGCTTAACCCCTTACGCCACCAGGGAGGCCCCTGAAATTCCGTCTTTAAAGAAGGAAATGAAGGAAACACAGGGCATTGAAAGACTAGTGGAGGAGAAAAAGTAACAAAAACGGAATTGATGAAATCAAAAAACAAATTAGTACTTTTGAAGATTCAGATATAAAAAGAACCAGTAAATAAAAAGGAAAGAAAAGTACCAAAGAAACAAAAATGAAGAAACATTTCAAGAACTATTTGGCACCACGAGGAAAGGAAATATAAGAGTTACAGGAATCCCAGAAGCTAAAGAGAGAGGAAAAGGAGCTGAGAAACTATTCAAGGAGATAATCAAAGAGAACTTTGCAAGTGTGAAGAAGATGAAGAAAATAGACATATCTGCTAGAGCATCAAGTTACGACAAGGAAAGGAGAACTACAGCAAGACATAATAGTAAAGCTTCCAAAAGTCCAAGTCAAGGAAAAAATAATAAGAGGACTAGAGGCAAGAAACAGATAAGCTATAAAGAAAAACCAATGAGGCTGACATCAAACTCCTCCAAAAAACAACTATGGGTGAGAAGGGAATGAAGTGACATATTTAACAAACTCTTAAGTCAACAAATGGCAACCAAGGATACTTTACCCTGCAAAGCTTTCCTTCCTCTATGAAGGAAAAATAAGGGCCTCCTCAGACAAACAGAATCTCAAGAAATTCATTACTACTAAATCCTGACTCCAAAAAATATTACAAGAAGCCTTTAAGTCAAAACCAACAGAGGAATCAGTAGAAAGAACAGAACAAGGTAAGGAATGGAAACACAAAGACAGATAAAATGGCAAATACAGATGCAAATATGTTAATATTAACCTTAAATGTAAATGGACTAAACTCATCAATAAAAAAAGACACAGAGTAGCAGGTTGGATTAAAAAGCAAAATGCAACTTCTGCTGTCTAAAGGAAAAACATTTAACTACAAAAGATAAACATAGATTGAAAATAAAAGGTTGGAAAACAACCCTATAAGCAAATGGACCAAATAATAAGGCAGGAACGGCTTACTTATATCAGATAAAATAGACTTCAAACTAAAAGGAGACATGGATGGTCACTACTATGATTAAGGGGACAACACATCAGGAAGGTATAACACTCACCAATATATATACTCACCATGTAAAGGAGCACCAAAATATATCAGAAAATTGTTATAATCTCTGAAAATAGAGAAAATACATATATAGAAGGAGATTTCACCAATGAATAGATCAATGACACAAAAAATAAACAAGGACACTTGAGCCATTTATAGGACATCTATAGGAAATTGCACCAAAAATAATCGTAAGTATATATATTTCTCAAGTGCATATGGATCATTCTCCAGGATTTATCACATGTTTGACCACAGGACAACATCAACAGATACTTTAAAATTAAAATAATACCAAAAATCTTCTCTTATCATAAAGGCACCAAAGTAGAAATAAACCATGAAATGAAAGCAAGGAACCCGCCATTTCATGGACATTGAAACCCACACTACTGGACGATCATTTGATCAATGAGGAGATCAAAGAAGAAATTAAAAATACCTTGAGACAAATGACAATGAGGACACAACTTTCCAGAATGTATGACACAGAGCAAAAGCAGTAATAAGAGGAAGTCCATAGCAATTCAGGCTCACATTGAGAAACAAGAAAGAACTCAAAGAAACAACCGAATCTCCCATTTTAAAGAACTAGAAAAAGAAAAACAACAACTAAAAACCAGAAGCCAGTATAAGAAAATAAATAATAAAAATCAAAGCAGAAATAAATGAAATAGAAATTAAGAACAATGAAACCAAGAGTTGGTTCTTGGAAAGATTAACAAAATAGACAAACTTCTAACCAGGCTACAGAGAAAAAAACAGGAAAAAAAATAAATAGCATCATAAATAAAAGAGGAGAAATTACAACAGACTCAGCAGAAATCAAAAGAATAATTAGATTACAATGAACATTTATATGCAAACAAGTTTAACAATATAGAAGAGATGGACACATTCCTAGAACCAAGTAATCATCCCAAAGCTAAATAAAGAAGAAATAGAACACCTAAACAGACCAATTACAAACAGTGAATTTGAAACAGTAATCAAAACACTCCCCCCAAACAAAAGCCCAGGACTAGACAGCTCCACAAATGAATTCTTCCACATGTTCAGAAATGAACTAGTGCCTATCCTAAACAAATTCTTTCAAAAAATTGAGAAAGAAGTAATACTACCAACTACATTTTATGAAGCCAAAATTATACTAATACCAAAACCAAAGACAACACACAAATAAAACTACAGGCCAATCTCTCTAATGAACACTGATGCAAAAATCCTCAATAAAATTCTTGCCAAGAGAATCCAGCAATTCATCAAAAGGATAATGCACCATGACCAAGTGGGTTTTATTACAGGGGCACAAGAATGGTTTAACATTTGAATATTAATTAATGTAATAGAATACATCATTCAAAAGAAAGATAAAAATCATATGATCATGAGTACATACTGAGAAAGCATTTGACAAAAGTTCAATATCCATTTGTGATGAAGGCCCTTAACATTTTGGGGATAGAAGGAACATACCTTAACATGAGAAAACTATGACCAACCCACAGCCAATATTATTCTAAATGGTGAAAAACTGAGCGCCCCCCCATTAAGATCTGGAACAGGATAAGGATGTTCACTCTTGCCACTGCTTTTCAATATAATAATGGAAGTCCTAGCCAGAGCAATAAGACAAGAGAAAGACATACAAGAAATCCAAATAGGGAAAAGAAGAAATAAAACTATCACTATTTGCAGATGACATGATAATATACAGAGAACTCTAAAAACTCCACAGAAAAGCTAATTAAAATAACAAATCAGTTTAGTAAAGTAGCAGGATGCAAAACCAACATGTAAGAATCAATAGCTTTCCAATATGCAAAAAATCAGAAGAAATTAAGACAATCCCATTGACAACTGAGACCCCAAAAATCAAATACCTGAGAATAAATCGTACAAAGGAGGTGAATTACCTATACAAAGAAAATTATAAAACATTGTTAAAAGGAATAGAAGAAGAAAGAAAGAAATGGAAAAACATACCTGCTAATAGATTGGAAGAATTGACATTATTAAAATATCCATCCTACTGAAAGTTATTTACAAATTAAATGCAATATCGATAATAAGATCAATGACTTTCTTCAAAGAAATAGAACAATATTGATGAAATTTATATGGAATCATAAAAAACCTTGAATAGCCATAGCTCCCTTGACTAAAAAGGAGAATGGAGATATCACAACCTCAGACTTCAAACTATACTACAGAGTCATAATAATATGGTAATGGAACAAAAATAGACACACAGACCAATGGAATTGATTAGAACACTCTGAAATAGCACCAGGCATATTTGGACAACTGATCTTTGATATGTTGTAAAGAATATGGAATGGAACAAGGGCAATTTGTTCAATAAATGGTTTGGGGAATACTGGATTACTGCATGCAAAAAAATAAAACTGGACTACTACCTCACACCATGCACAAAAACCAACTCAAAGTGAATAAAATAATTGAACTTAACCCCTGAAACCATAAAATATTTAGAAAAGATATAGGCAAAACACTATATGATACACATCTCAATAATATCTTTAAAGACTCATTCCCCAAAGCAAAGAAATTGAAGGAAAAGATAAACAGCAAGGATTACATCAAACTAAGAAGCTGTACAACCAGAGACATTAACCAAACAAAGAGATACCCTACTTAGTGAAAAGATCTTAGCATTCCATGCAACTGATTAGGAACTGATCACAAAGATCTACATAGAGCTTACATGACTCAACAAAAACAGAGTAAAGAATCCATTCAAAAAATGGACAAAAGAGCTAAAAAGACACTTTTCCAAAGAGGAAATGCAGATAACCAACAGGTATATGAGAAAATGTTCCACATCACTTATAATCAGGGATGTGCAAATCTAAACCACAATGAGTACCACCTTACACCAGTGAGAATGACATATTAAAAACCTAGCAACAACAAATGTTGATGAGGATGTGTAGAAAAAGGAACTCTCCTACATTGCTGATGGGAATGCAAATGGGTCCAATGACTATGAAAAGCTGTGTGGAGGTTCCTCAAACTTCCAAAAATAGAGCTACCGTTTTACCCAGTAACTCAACTCCTAGAAATCTACCCAAAGGACACAAAAACATTAATCCAAAAATTATCTGCAACCGTATCTTTATTACAGCACCATTTTCAATAGGTAATCATGGAAACAACCAAAATGCCCAAAAATGGATGACTGGATCAAGAAGATGTGGTATATATACACAATGCAATTACTAAGCTATCAAAAATAAACTCATGCCATTTGATGCAACGTAGATAGAATTTGAAGGGATTATACTCAATGAAATAAGCCAGAAGGAATAAGAAGAGTATCAGGTGGTTTCACTTACAGGAAGAATAGGGTGGAACTAAATACAGGATCAGGAAAAAAATAATAATTATAATAAATTAAAAAAACAAAAATTAATAGGCAACTTCAAATCTACAGACATTCTGGAGGGGAGGAGTAGAGAGAGGGAAGGGAAGAGCACAAGGGACTATGGTAATGGTGCACAGGTGAATTGGTGGTGGGAATTTAATGGGGACTATCCTGAGAGGAGAAAGCACACTTTGTATAAAAATCAAGAATGTTACAAAATATCTATAAATAAAAGAAATTTAATAACATCTTAGTAAGGCCCATGATAGCCTTCAGTGAGTAGCCTAGCAGCCTGCAAAGCTGACTGTACTCGCATCTGGCCCCAGACTTCCTGCTGGCCAGTACACCATCAACATCAGCCTCCAGGTGAGCACCCTGGTGACCTGCAGATTGTAAGAGCACCCTGAGGAACTATCATAGAGTTCCCAACAACCCTATGAAAAGACCCTACCTGAAAAGATAAACAATGAGCAAATACCTAGGATAGTGGGAGACAAAGTCCACACAGAACAAAATCCCGGACTTTAGCAGACCAACCCCAAGCACATAGTGGGGATAAAGAAACTACAAATGGCCTAGCAGGTATCAGGGAAAAAAATACATCACAGAGAGAAAGCAAAACTTCAGAACCAAACCACAAAGATAAGGAAGAGTTTTATCTCTGTCAGACTAATTCAAAATTGCATGATAAAGAAAATTTAAAGAATTAGAACAATTCAAGGAAACTCAAGAAAAGCAAATGAATGTTATGAAAAATGCAATCAAGGAACAGAAAATCAAAATTGAAAGCTTAAGCAGAAAATAGAGGAATTGCAAGATGTAGAAAAATCAACTAGGGAGATGAAAAACTCTGCTGAAAACCAAAGGCAATAAAATATGACAAAGAAGAGCAGACCTATAACCTTTAAGATGAAAATGAGGAAAGAAATGAAATAGAAAAAGAAATAGATTCAAAATAAAAAAGTGAAGTAACACTTTGAGAAAATATAAGGGTAGGCATTCCAGAGAATAAAAAAAGGGAAATTATAATTTTTTAGAGAAATAATAGTTAAAAAATTATTATTACCTAAGTTACATGAATTGAGGTATGTTATATAAAATATGAAATTACATGTAGAATAGATATGAACATTTTTCATTTATTTAAACCATTTCAAAATGAAATATTTTTGTGTATTTTAAAATGTAAACACTGATAGAATAATATTTCAGAGCCACACTTCTATAAAAAGAGTCAAGACTTATGTATGTAGGACCTCCCTGGTGGTACAGGGGTTAAAGTCTCAGCACTACTAAGTTATTTCCAGCCACTGTGGCATGAGTTCAATCCCCAGCCAGGAAGCTAACCCACGTGGTGCAGCGGACTTCTCCTGTCTTGCCCTCTGCTCCCTCAGCAGTGTTTTTCAGCAGATCTGCCTGTTCTGCTCCCCACTCTGTCTCTGGTGACTCCTTTCACCAACACCCCTCCCCCACACCTCTGGCCTACAACCCAGTTCCTGTATGCATAAAAAAAATAAATATGAATCTTAAAAAAAAGAAATAATAAAGGAAACTTGAAGAAGAAACTGAACATAGAAATACAGCTAAAAATAATCCACCTCCTTAAAGAATAGAAAACCTACAGCAAAACATACAATAGTCAAAAAGTTCAGTCAAGACAAGAAAATTAATGAAACTGGTGTGGGGGAGAAAACAGACAACTTACAATGGAGCCCCAGTTGGGCTAACAACAGACTTTTCTGAAAAAAACAAAATGAAAATAAAAATAAAAAACAAAAGCACTATGAGCAAGAAGAGAATAAAATGACACATCGAAAATACTCCAAGAAAAAAATCTTCCAGCCAGAATACTCTATGCAGTAAAGGTATCCTTCAGATACAATCAAGAAATAAAGATCTCAGACAAACATTCTTATGGAGTTAGCAACCACTAAACTTTTCCTCCAAGAAATATTAAAAGACTAAATAGTGAAACCAATGAAAGAAATAGCCACAAAGAAGTGAACAATTAAAATAGAAGCACAAAACAAAGGGGAAATGGCACTAGTAGAACCTCATATATCAATAATAACTCTAAATTGACATTTAGAGTTCAGTCTGTATCAGTCAGCTAATAATAAAACATAGGGTGCCTTGTTGGATTAGAAAATATCATCCAACCTTCTGCTTCCTTGAGGAAACATACCTAAATTCCACAGATAAACAGTGAAACAGGTAGAAAACATTCTACAAGCAATTGACATCCCAAGGAACATGGGAACAACCATACTTAAATGAGATAAAATAAACTTAAAAAAAAAAGAAGTGGCAGGAGTAGACTCTATATAATGATTAAGAGAACAATACAAGAGGAAAAAAGCATAACTCTTATCAATATATTTGAAACAGGGGTGGTGAGGGCTCTTAGCCCAGAGAACTCACCAAAAGCCCTCAAAGGCCAAAAGGCCACAAAAACCAGAAGCAAGGGCTATAGCAATTGGGGACAGTGCCCATTACAGGTCACTGTCTATGGGTTCTCACCCATGTGCACAATTGCAAGAGACCTCAGCCTCCAGGAACAACAACCATGGGGTTTATTCACAAACAGGGGGAAACAAAAAGTTTACTGTAACCACAAGTGGCTGGCTGCTTCATCAGATAGCATCAGTGATGGCTGTTACTGGTCACCAGGAGTGCTGGACAGCACTGGCCAGTAGTGATGGCCATTAGTGGTCCTGTAGAGGTGGTGTCAGAGATACCCAGTGTTAACAACTCTTTATGAGTTGTTGGGTTATACCAACAATGAACAGCTCTTTGAGACACCCGGCTCAGGGCCTTTGGTGCTCCTTTTAGTCAATGTCAGAGACAGGACTGAGGCCTAGTCTCTGGCAGAGTCCATCAGCCCCTCTCCCCTCCTCAGGAGTTGGTTGCTGGATGCTTCCCTCCTTTCTTCTGAGGTTGGAACTGTCTTCAGGGCTCTCCTATTCCTCTGCAGGTGCTCTTCCTTGGGACTGCTGCTTCTCCAGGGGCCCTTCTTCCTCAGGGCTGCTGCTTCTCCAGGGTCCCTTCTTCCTCTGCTTCTCTGGGGATCTCCAGCCCCCTCTAACCCTGGCTTATATCCACTTTCAAGGTGCCCCACCAAATAGTCTGATTGGACCATTTGTCAATCCTGCACTTGATTGGTCTAGTCCATAATTCAGGAAGTACATTTTACATAAAATGTCTCTGAGGAGTGACTGCCACAACTAACCTATAGTGGAGCAGCAGGGTGAGAGACACCACTGCTCCTGCTGGCTGGGGCCTGGTAACATACTCCCCAAATGTGGAGCTTCAGAATACAACATCCCAAATTCACAAAAAGACAAATCAACAAGACAGAATATAAACAGGAAAAAAGAACTACTAGACAGCATGGATTTTAAAGATAATCATAGGTCATTATAGTAAAAAAAAATCATTTTTTCATGTATACATGTGTCATCCTCCAGAGTTAACATATACTGGGTCACAGGATGAATACAAACAGATTCAGTAAGATATAAATCATACCACACATCTTCTCTCACTACTGTGATTTAAATCACACCAGGTATCTTCTCTGACCACTCTGACCTCTGGCACTGAACTAGAAATCAGGTACAGAAAGAAAACAAGGGAATACTGTAATGCATGGAGACTGAACAACATATTACTTAATGACCACTGAGACAGCAAGGAAATAAAAGAAGAAATAAAAAAAATACCTTGAGACAAATTATAACGAGCACAAAACCTTTCAGAACATGTGGGACATAGCAAAAGCAGTAGTAGGAGGGAAATAGATAGCAATACAGGCCTGCATCAAGAAGCTAGAAAGCACCAAATAAATAATCTAATTTCTCACCTCAAGGAATTAGATGAGAAAGAACAACAGCAGGAAAACAAAAACAAAAACAAAGAAAGAAAGAAAAAATAAAAAGCTGGCAGAAAGAAAGAAATAATAGCTCAGCGAAGTAAATCAGAAGGCAAAAGAAAAATACCAGATAGTTCCTCCCCCAGGAGGAATATAAGGGAACCAAATAAAGATCAAGGAAAGGAATAAGAACAACAACAATAATAATAACAATAAGAAAGACACAAAAACCAAAAATGAAAAGACAAACTGGGGACACTTGCTGGGGAGGGAAGAGGGGAAGGGTTGAGGGCAGATGGGAGCACGGGGGACTGAGGTGATGGTGCACTGGTTTTAAGGTGATGGGGAATACATGGGGATTACAATTGATGTCAAATATATGTAAATTTAAAAAATTTATATTAAAGAAAAAGAAAGAAATAATAAAAGTTAGACCAGAAATAAATATAGTGATATCAAAAAGATAGTCCAAAGGGCAATGAAATATAAAGTTTGTTCTTTAAAAAAAATAAGCAAAATCGACAAACCTCTAGGTCGGCAAGAAAGGAAAGAGAGAGAGAGAGAGGAGAGAAAAGAACTCAAATAGGAACAAGAGAGAGAAAGAAAGAGAAAGAACTCAAATAAATAAGAACAAAAGTGAAAGAGGTGAAGTTAAAACAGATGTTGCAGAAGATCAGAGGATAAGTAATAAGTGTAATAAGTGATTACTAAGAACAGTTAAATGCAATCAAATTCAACGACCTATATGAGATGGACAGATTCTTAGAAGTGTGCTGCCATCTAAGACTGAATAAGAAAGAAATAGAAAACCTGAACAAACCAACCACAAGCAAGGAAATTAAAACAGTAATCAAAACACCCCCCCAAAACAAAGCCCAATAACACATGGATTCAAAATGATTTCTGCCACTTTCAAAGGTGAGCTAATACCCATTCTGCTCAGACTCTTTCAAGAAATTCAAGAAGGAACACTTCTAAACACATTTTATGAGGTCACCATCAAGTTAATACCAAAATCAAACACAAACAACAAAAATAAAACTAAAAACCATTTTCCTTAATGGACACAGATGCCAAAATCCTAAGTAAATTAGCAAATTGAATCTAAAAATGCATTAAAAAAGATTATACACCATGATCAAGTGGGATTTATGCCAGAAACACAATGTTTCAGCATTTGAAAATCAATTAATATAATTCACTGTGTTAACAAAAAGGAAAGTAAAAACCACATGGTCATATCAATTGATGTTGAGGAAGTATTTGATAAGATCCAGCAAGCATCCTTTTATCATGAAAATCCTTGAGAGATTGGGAATAAAAGGAACATATCTTGGGCCTCCCTGGTGGCGCAGTGGGTTAAGCAACACACTATGAAACCCAATGCAGCCACTGCAGCACCAGTTGGATCCCTGCCGCCAGCCAGGGAGGTGACCCACATAGCTCAGCAGACCTCTCCTGCCTTGCTCGCTGCTCCCCTCAGCAGTGTGTTTCAGTCAGTCTGCCTGTTCTGTTTCCCACTCTGTCTCTGGTGACTCCTCTCACTACCCTGGACTCTGGCCTGTACCCCAGCTCTTGTATGCATAAATAAATAAAATCTTAAAAAAAAATAAAAGGAGCATATCTTAACATAATAAAAGCCATATATGACAAACCCACAGCTAGTATCATTCTCAATGGTGAAAAACTGAAAGCCTTTCTTCTCAGATCTGGTATAAGACAAGGAAGTCCACTCTCATCACTACTATTCAACATAATATTAGAAGTCCTACCTGGAACAATTAGTCAAGAGGGGAAAATAAAATAAATCCAAATTGGGAAATAAAGAAGTAAAGCTATCATTAATTGCAGATAATATTGTAACAAAAATGGAGAACCCCAATGACTCAATGGAAAAATTAATTAAAATGATAAACCAGCTCAGCAAATTGGAAAAATAAAATATCAACATGGAAATCACTAGCCTTTTTGTATGCTACAGTGAGCTAGCAGTGAATGAAATTAAGAACATCATTTCATTTGTAATCTCACCCCCCAAAAATTAAATACCCGGGAATAAACCTAGCAGACACTGTGAAGGGAAAACTATAAAATGCTGTGAAAGGAAATATAACAAGACATAAAGAAACTGAAAGATATTCCTTGCTCATGGATAAGATTAATCAACTTTGTCAAAATGGCCATCCTGCCTAAAACAATTTACAGATTCAGTGCAATTTCAATAAAAACCTCAATGGAATTCTTAAAAGTAGAACAAATATTGGTGAAACTCACAAAATCCTCAAATATCCAAAATTCTGACTAAAGGGAAAAAATGGAGGTATCACTCTTTTGGAATCTAAAGTACACAACAAAACCATAACAATTAAAACGGCATAGTACTGGAACAAAAATAGACACACAGACCAATGCTGTTGACTTTTGAGAGCCCAGAAATAAAACTGCAAATTAATGGGCAACTAACCTACATCAAAAGAAGGAAGCATACACACTGGAACAAGGAAAGCCTCTTCAATAAATCGTATTGGGAAAATTGGACTGTCACATGCCAAAGAATGAAACTAGATCACTTTCATACTATACACCAAAATCAACTCAAAATGGATAAGAATTGGATTTAAGGCCCAAAACCAAGCAATATATAGTAGGAAGCTCTCCATGACATAAACTGCAGCAATAACTTTAAAAATCTATCTCCAGCAGCAAGGAAAGCAAAAAAGAATTTAAACAGGGACTACATCAAACTCAAAAGCTAAAATATTTATATCGGATTAGGGCCTTCTATTAAAGATCTACAAAGATCTCATACAACATAATCTAAAGAATACAAAGAAACCAATAAAAAATCGAGCAGATGAAATTGACAGGCCCTTTCCCAAAGACATGTAGATGGCCAGTAGGCATATGGAAAAATGTTCATGATCAATTATCAGGGAAATACAAATCAAAACCACACTGAGATACCATTTACACCTGTGAGAATGTCCCATATCACAAAAACCAGAAGCAACAAGTGCCAGTGAGGATGTGAGAAAGAGGAATCCTCTTACACTATTATTGGTGATATAGACTGGTCCAGTTCCTATGGAAAAAAGTTTGGAGTTTCCTCAAAAGACTAAAAATGGATTTTCCATATGAACCAGCAATTCCACTTCTAGGTGTCTACCGAAGGAACATAAAAACATTAATTTGAAAGGAAACCTGCACTCCCGTGTTTATAGCAGAACTATTTACACAATAGCTAAGATATGTAACTTAATGGCAAAAGAATATCTTAACCTTGCTTAATAGAGTTCAGCTCTTCTTTCTTTTTAAAAGCAAGAGATGTAAACTGTGGTCAATGGATTTTTAAGTAAGACCTTAGACAAATTATAGTTCTGAGGCATATAGGAAGGGAGGGGGAGAGAAAGGGAGAAAGAAAAGGGTCAAGTCAGGCTAGGGACCTTGTGATGGTTCATGGGTGATGTGGTGGTGGGAAATTTATGGGGACTACACCTGAAAGGAGAAATCAAACTTCCTCCCTAAGTATCATGTATGGTACTAGATGTGTGTGTATAGTTGAAGGCATTGTTAACTCAAGTGCCCACACTGGCATTATTAACACATGGTAGAACAAAGAAGGCATGTACCTACCTTAATCTGTGCTTCCTTGAATCCAAGTGGCTGTTGCATAACTAAAAGGGATTTTTTTTTTGGTATTAAAAGTTGTCTCATTCTGTGACAGTGAGTTTAAAAAATCTTTTGGTAGAATTTTCCAATATAGAAATATTCTTTTAAAGTTTAAAGGAGACTTTAAAATATCCTTAGAAGTCAATGTAGAAAATATTGTATGCTATTTTTAAAGCAGTTGGCTTCCTTAAAAGAAGGAGAAATTTGCACAAGTTTTTTTTTTTTTTTTTTTTTTTTTTTAAACTGCAGTGTTTCTACATCTGCTAGGAAAATGGAGTTTCACTGTTACAGAATTGGTAGATGTTGCCAGAACACAGGATTAGCCAGATAGTTAAATACTTAATTATCAAAAGTTCTACTTCCTTTTCAAATGCATTTCCAATTTGTTTCATGAGTTATCTCTCTCACCCAGGCGCATTGATGATGACAAGGGAAGGACCCATGAGCTGGAGCACTCGGCTATAAAATGTATGAGAGGGATTCTCTACTGCTATATGCGTCAGGCCGATAAGGTAAAACACTGTAGTGTGGACTGGAATTCTCACATCATTCTGAAGGATTAATTTAACCATTATAGCAATAGCATCTTCTAAAGAAGAATGTACTTTCAAAAGGTAAAACCACATCACAGGCAGTCTAGATAGGTTAAAACAACCTCTGCCTTCCCAGCCCAAGGTCTACAAACCCTGAAATTGAAGAAACACTTTAAGGAAGAAGTGATTGAGAATTGTTATTTAGGCTTGAGTTTGTTATTTTGCATCTGGTTTTTGCTTGATAATGGCTCAGTTTCTTAGGAACCGCAGAGTTAGGTAATTTTCCCAGTATTATGTTACTTAAGAAAATTGTTATCAAAATTCCTTTTGGACATGTGAGTGCTCTGGCTTTGGTGAACATTCATTAGAGACTTGTTATCCTTGGTTTCTTTGCTGTTTGGTCGCATAGTCACCCTCTCCTAAAAGTGACTCACACAAGGACGTCAGGTGTTTAGCATACACAATATTTGTTTGTATGAGCAGTTTAGGCACGGTGAGTCTCTCTATTCAGGGGCTGGTAGAGACTCCTGGAGCCCAATTTCCCACACAGTGACCCATGCACCAGCCTTACTCATGTACATGTCTGAGAATTTGTTTATGAACTTTCTGGACCATCAGCATGAACTTACCATGCTGTTTTCTAGTCTGTTTCTAGATGTGTGATGTTGGGTAAATTGCTTAACTTCTAATGCCTCAATGTTTTTTATCTGTAAAATGTGGATAATGGTAGTATCTTCCCACAAGTAGGGTTATTGTGAAAAATTAAGAATTTCTGTAAGAATATGTTTAGCACAGGGCCTGCACCAGGTGAGCGTATGGTAAATATTTGTTATTATCACTATTCTTACTCCTCCCTTCTAGACCACCAGCTTCAGATATGTTTCTAATATACACATTAGCAAAGATGCATCAGCAATTATGCATGCAAGTGTGTTCACTTAGTATTTTGTGTGTCTTTATCATGTGACTTATATTAAGCTTTTATTTATGCTTGAAAAGGAAAAAAATTATAGCATAGTTTCTTCTTAAGACTTTCATTTGTAGTCAAAATTAAAAAAAAAAGTCTCTTATATTCTGCCACCAGAAAAGGCAAGAAGAAAATGTTTGTTGTAAGAGAAATTAAAGTTTTTTTCAAGTTGTAATGAAAATAAGTGGCTAAATTATAATTTGTCTACTGAGATTTGACTTTACAAATCATTATTATAAAAGTTTTTCAGTGCTTGAAATAACAGTGTGTCATAAGTTACCCTACCTGAATTAAATTCATATGTCATATATATTGAATTATGATTAGAGTTATTTTTGCCTAAGTGTGGAGAGTTTAATGTTTATTTCATTTATCATTTCATGAATGACTGTCTTTATGAATTCAGCTTTTTCCCTCAAGGAAACAGTGTGATAGTAATGAATTTCATGTGTTTGCTAAATAAGTTGACAGATTTAGATTAGAATTGTTTATCAGAAGAAAGAAATGATAGAAAATTTTCCCTTTGTGGCTTCTATACTCATTGTTGTTGGCCTTTTCTAAATATCATACATCCTCACTAACCTATTTTTACAACTGTTTTCTTTTGAATACTGTTTGAGTGTGACTTAAGTGTCTTGAATTCCTTAAATTATAAAGGGAGTTATCTTTTATTAATTCATTTATATATATATTTATATTTGTATTTTACATCATTGTTCATTTTTGTGCAATGTATGCTTTCTCCTCTCAGGTTTAGTCCCATAAAATTCCCATACCAATTCACCTATGCACCATCACCATACTCCCCTGTGCTCTTCCCTTCTCTGTTTTGATCCCTCTCCCTCCATTATTATTATTTTCTGGATCCCTTATTTAATTCTCTTATACTCCTTTTATAAGTGAAAACATCCGATATTATTCTTCTTCCCTCTGGCTTATTTTACCAAGCATAATCCCTTTCTGCTCCATCCATGTTGCTGCAAATGGCAGGATTTTATCTTTTTAATTGCTGAATAGTATATCCATTTGATCCATTCATTTATTTTTGGGCATTTGGGTTGTTTCAATATCTTACTACTTTTCTCATGTAGGTATAAAAAGAGAGTCAATTTTAAGAAGTTATGAATCATATTAGGATTAAATATTCATGCATAGCACAAACACAGGGTTTGGCAAATTATAAAGCATGTTTTCATTGTTACAATCTTCCCTGATCCTCAAAACCATTTATAGTTGGAAAGGAGGATATTTCTATAATCAACATATGTCTATGAAAATCTGAATGAGGGAAACTGAAGCAAGCACCCAGCTCACTACAAACATCTATGGTGATCATCACTTCTTTCATGATTCCATAGCTATGGGGAATATTCCCAGTTTGCTGTGTGAAATATTGCATATCTGTGTATGTGTATATACATACATGTATGTTGTTTGTATCCTTAATGAAAGACATTTGTATATTTGTTTGCTCTTTTATCTTGAGGCTCATCTTCTTTATCTTCTGAAGTAAAATTATGACCTAGAAAGTCAGACTTTTCCACTTTTATTGAGTTATCATAAAATATGTCTCATGACATATTTTCTAAAAATACTAGCTTAAAGATACTTTTGATTTATGAATTTGAATTAATTTGATTTGCAGAATAGAGACAATGTGATATCTATTATTGTCTTGTCATTGCCTTAATGCCTACTTAATAACATTAGGTATTTTTTAACCTCTAAGTGTTCTTATGCTTATTTATTTATTTCTTTTCTAATGTTTTTTTATAAACTTTTATTTTTCCCTTTAGTTTATATATATTTGATCTAATATTTCTTAAAGGGAAGCAGTCAGAATTTTAAACAATCAATTTAATCTGTAGTTAATAGCTTGGAGGGTAAAAATTTGCTTTACAATATGGTATCAAGGTTGCTCTTCTTAATTTTCTGCTTAAAATATTTATTCACTTAAAATCTAAGCAGGGCCTCTCTTGTGGTGCAGTAGGTTAAGCAACGCACTATGAAGCAAAGCGTAGCCACTACAGCACAAGTTCGATCCCTGCTGCTGGCCAGGGAGGGGACCCACATGGCGCAGCAGACCTCTTCTGCCTCACCCGCTGCTCCCCTCAGCAGTGTATTTTTTTTTTATATATATATTTAAGCTCTTCTGCTTTTTTTTTTTTTGGGCTTTTCTCTTTTTTTTTTTATTAAAATATTTTAAAATTTACATATACTTGCCATTAATAGTAATCCCCATGTATTCCCCATCACCACCTCACCAGTGCACCATCACCTTAGTCCCTTGTGCTCCCATCTTCCCTCAACCCTCCCCACCAGGTGTCCCCAGTCTGTCCTTGTCTCCTCATTTTTGGTTTCTGTGTCTTTATTCAGCAGTGTATTTTACTCTATCTGCCTGTTCTGTTCCCCGCTCTGTCTCTGGTGGATCCTCCCACCCCCTGTACCTCTGGTCTGTACCCCAGCTCTTGTATGCATAAATAAATAAATATTAAAGATAATAATAAAATCTAAGCAGTTCTAATTCACAGGAATAATTAATATTTTACAAAATTTACCCTTATAGAATTTCCTTATGAGGAAATATTTTCTACATAAATATGTATTTTAAGGCTATAAATTAAGACTAGAATACATATTACTCAATTACCTTTTCCTAAATGATAAACTGTTGGTTCACAATGATCAAAGTTATCAGGGAAAAAATATAAATAAAGTACAAACAGAAACCATTCTAGATTTTTAAAAAAAGATTATTTATGCATACAAGAACGGGGACAGGCTAGAGGTGCAGGGGGTGAAAGAAGTCACCAGAGACAGAGTGGAGAACAGAACAGGCAGATGGACTGAAATACACTGCTGAGGGGAACAGTGGGAGAGACAGGAGAGGTCTGCCACACCATCTGGGTCACGTCCCTGGCCAGGGATCGAACTCATGCTTCACTGGCTGTGCATAATTTCATAGTACAGCACCTTAACCTCTTGTGCCACTAGGCAGGCCCCTCTCAATTTTTTTTTTACAGAAAATTTGCTGTGATCATTATCTTTATTTTTGCTTGCCAGATGCCATACTTTATATGAAATACTAATTTTTTTTTTGTTTTTCACTGCTTTAAAAAGTACTTTTCACATCAATATACTCCATTAATTTTCAATATAGAGTTTGAGTCTTATTTTTTCTGAAATTTTAAATTATCTTTTAACAGCTTTAAGACTCAACGCATAGCTGCATAATTCCCCACTTGATCATCTTTAATCATTTAGTAGTTGCTTTCCCCCTGACACAGTGATGTAATATAAATGCTCATGCTGAGTACTTGTGTATTTTGAAGATAAATGACAAACACTGCCTGTCAACTGAAGCACTTTATTAAGCCAATGAAACCTTTTCTTTTTACATTCTTACCAAGTGGGCAAATGTGTTCTAACATAACCATATTTTATATAAGAGCCCAGAATAATGTTCAAAGTTTTGAGGTAATAATTGTGGTAATTTGAAAGAAGTTAGTGTAATCTAACACAATTGCCAGCAAATTCAGATATTGCAAAAGTCTACTTTTCTCACTTTTTCTGACTTAACACTGGATGGCCTGGTCACTTTATACAGATAGAGAACAAACATCCCTGCTTTTACCCTCATTCTGTCTTACCTGATTACCTAGTAATGGATCCTGACTCTCCTTTTGTTGACTTCATCATGGGGAGAGCTGTATGGTCCCTGGTGGGAAAGGAGGATGAACAAATTTGTATTAGTCCTCTAGAACAGTAATGTTCATTAATAGATGACAAACAAACAACAACAAAGGAAACTGAAAATACATCCAAAAAAAAAAAAAAGGAATCACACAAAGAAAATATATGTGGTGATAGAAATATTCTTTATTACTGTGTTGAATAAAATAGCTGTCACCTGTCACATGTGGCTATTGGCTACTTGGAGTTTTGTTCTTTTACACGGTGGCAAACAAACTGAATTTCTAAATTTTATTTAATTGTAATTCAGTTAGGCAAACAGCTAGTGGGTGCTGTCCTGGATAGTGTAATAGGCACCCTGATATAGGGGGTTCAGAGGAGACTTTATAAAAGATGTTTTCTGAGCTAGACTTTTAAGGGTAAGAAATATTTTGAAGGTAGAGAAGAGAATGTGGTTCTTTAGTCAAGTTAAATGAGGCAAGATCCTAACCATTCAGAAGTTATTGTTGCCTTTACATAGTACTATATGTTTTTCTATTCATTCTCTATTCCTGTTCATCTCATATTTTCAGAGACTAGCAGAGTATACAGTTCTTCCTTGATTTATGATGAAATTCATTACCAGTGAGCCCACTGCAAAGAGAAAATATCAATCAGAAGCAGAAAATACTGTGCACACGATTTACTGTAGAGTTGTTTACTCTTGTCTTTTTTTTTTTTAAAGATTTATTTATTTATGCATACAAGCACTGTGGTAAGCCAGAGGTGTGGGGGGTGAGAGGATTAATCACAGACAGAGCAGGGGGCAGAACAGGCAGATCAACGGAAGTACATTGCTGAGGGGAGCAGCGGGTGAGCCAGGAGAGGTCTGCTACGCCATGTGGGTCCCCTCCCTGGCCAGAGGCAGGGATTGAACCAGTGCTGCAGTACTGCAGTGACTGCGGTTTGCTTCATAGTGCGTTGCTTAACCCACTGCGCCACCAGGGAGGCCCTACTCTTGTCTTCATGTGGCTGACTGGAAGCTGTGTGCCCTGCCATTCATCAAGAGAGAGAATTTGATTACATAGTCATAGCCTGGGTAAAGATAAAATTAAAAAATTGAAGCACAGTTTCTACATATAGCTTTTGTACCATTTTAAAGTTGAAAAATCATAAACTACCCCATCCTTGTTGTGGACTGTTTGTACTTGCATATATTGGCATCAGTCTGGTTTGCCAAGTTGAACAGACTCTTAAAGATCTTTTCTGTCATTGGAGTTTGTTAGATCAATTAGAGTTTACTTAGTATTCTAAAACTGTTAAATTTTATATTCAATTACTAAAGATGAGGCCTATGTTCTCTTGGAATTTGTGTCTTAGTAATGAGTGTGCAGAAGCAGAAATGGAAAGAACATAAGTTATACTTTGTGATCCTCAGAGAAAGAAGTAACATTTGAAGTTTTGAACACCTACTGAATTAGAATGTGGCTGAAGCACTTTTTCATTGAGTGTCATGTAAGCGTTTCAAGGGGCTTTCCAAGCATTCCAAATTGCAGTCCAAGGGCTACAATCCCTGAGTCCTCTCCCATAGACTTGACTCTAAAATAAAATAAGATGCAAAACAAAGCAAAGCTACTGCTACTACATTAACATGTTCCCTGTCACACTGAGTTGCAGTTTGTGAAATATCGATTAAGTTTTCATCATGTTAACTATATTAAGATAGTGGTTATGAATTTTCTGTTTAGTTTTACTTTAGAAAAAGTAACATTTCTCCTTTATTCTGACCTCTGCCTATAAGCTATAACTTTCCTCATTAAAATGTTTCATGAAAATCAACTTCTAATCTTGGACAAGAATGTGAATTACCAGCAATGTTTATATTTTATGTTTGTTTCTAGGTCCAGCAGTTTAAGCAGGATCCACGACCAGCAACTTGTCTTCACTCTGTCTTCAATGTGCACACAGGGGATGAGATGCTCTCCTATGAGGAGTATGGCCATCTTCAGGTAAAAACCGATTGCAGGGTTTTTTCTTCTGTGTTTATATGCTATACTGTAGAAGATTTGAGGCTGTGTACAGTTTTTAAAAAGTTGATCTCATAACTTGTTCAAAATAGAAGAAGACCAACCATGAAATGAAATAAAATGCTACTCACCACAGCTGAATTAGTTACTTTGATTGTACATTGAATCTGACCTGATCCTCAAGCCAAAAGAGCAACTGGATGAATTATAATATTACTACAATCCAAGAGAAAAGGAAGCCTTTCCGTGAATAAAGCTTGTATTTGTTATCAAATTTAGAAGAATCTCAATACTTGGGAAGTAGGGAATAAAAGACAATTGGCAGTGATATAACCATAAATTAGAAGTTTTTATTACATGAAAGTTCATTTTTAACATAACTACCTTCAATAATGCTAAGAACTTCCACTAAAATATAATTCCAAAAGGTATTTTTGAAGTTTATAAACATTGTCTTATACAGCATATTAAACTGTGTACCTGGGCTGAGAATACATTGTACGATTTTATGCTTTGTTTTTATTTTTTTTTTCATTCTGCATATTTGTACTGCTTTAGCTGGACAGTAGTAATTTGTTTCTAGAATATAAATATATACTCTAATTTATTTTCTTTCTGCTTATCATTTGGTTCTGTTTTCTTTAGGACAGAATACTTATTATTCATATATTCCTTTCTAAAATAGGAGTATCTCCTTTTTATAGTTCCCCTCTTTCTGGAGATCTGAAATCTCTAACTTCAGTATGACTCCTCCAATCACAGAAAGTACAGTGTCCCCATTTCTATGAAGCAGAAACTCATTCTTATTTGTAACCAGTTTCTTGGAGAATTATATAAATATGTTGAGGTTTTTTTTTTTAGCCTCTTTATAGTGTTCAAATACCAGGTTTTATGTACTTTTTGTTCTGATAATATGTTTACTGTCTGAAATAGGGTTTTTAGGAGGTAATGGCTCATTTGGTTTTGTGTCCCACAATTTATTTATTTTAAAGATTTATTTATGCATATAAGAACTGGGGTACAGAGGTGTGGGGGAGGTGAGAGGATTCACCAGAGACAGAGTGGGGAGCAGTACATGCAGATCCACTGATATACACTGCTGAGGGAAGCAGCGGGCGAGGCAGAAGAGGTCTGCTGCACCATGTGGGCCCCTCCCTGGCCAGGGATAGTACTTGTGCTGCATTCACTGTAGATGCTTCAAAGTGCTGTACCTTAACATCTTGTGCCACCAAAGAGGCCCCTTGTGTCCCACAATTTAAACTCAGAGCCTGTTACATTGAAGGTGTTAAATAAATGCCAGTCAACTTGTTATATGTCAGTTTCTTCACAATTGGTCACTTTCTGATAGTTTCTCACAGAAGCATCTCAAAAGATAGAGCATTTGTGAACAAACGAGTTTTATAAACAAATGAGTTGTTTTTCTTCTTTCAGTTTATTAATCTATTAAAGACAGAGATTAGATGATGTAAACAACAACAACAAAAATGACAGTAACATTCATTTGAACCAAAGAGATTTGCAGAATTCTGAATGGGATGTGTAAATTGTCTCAAGTAACAAGCAGTGAAAGATAAATGCTATAAACATAGATAAACTTTGAAAACACTATGTTCAATGAAAGGAGCCAGTCACTGTAAATGGTTGTCCATAGGAATGAAATTCCTTTGATGTCATTTCTGACACAGTAGTGTCACAGCGTTAAAAAAATAACTGGATGAGCGTGATAGTGGGATGAATATATTTTCTACCATGTTCAGAGAAAGTTCACATAAAAGTTTATGTCAGCCTAAAATACTTAAAACCAGATGCTAGCCCTAGGCAATCACCAATTACTTACTCTCTCTATAATTTGCCTATATTGTGCATTTCATTATAAATAAAATCATCCAATATATGTTTTTTTTTGTGACTGGATCCATTCATTTAGCATAATGTTTTCAAGGTTTATCTATGTTTATAGCATTTATCTTTCACTGCTTGTTACTTGAGACAATTTACACATCCCATTCAGAATTCTGCAAATCTCTTTGGTTCAAATGAATGTTACTGTCATTTTTTTGTTTACATCATCTAATCTCTGTCTTTAATAGATTAATAAACTGAAAGAAGAAAAACAACTCATTTGTTTATAAAACTCGTTTGTTCACAAATATCTTTTAAATTATATGCTATACCATTGATTAAAATTAATATATCCCTGCAGTTGCTTGCATATTCTGTATTCTGAAAATTTGACTGTTTCCAGGATGCACTGTTTATTGTTTATGGTGTACTGGCACAGTTTTTATGTCTTACTTGCCAAATCACTTTTTCATTTACATACATTTGAGATGGATTGATGTTCCATAATTGCCTGTGGGGCAGAGCAGTTCCAAAGTGGAAGTACTTTTGACACAGGTTTTGAAAATAAATCTTAGAAAACAAATATGATATAAATAGTTGCTACCTGTTCTATTTGTAATCAGTTACTGCACAATCAATTTGAGGATTTTAGGGTTTTAATTGTGAACTATATTCACAGCTCTTCATTGTATAATAGGAAAGAAAATTTGTATATGCCACTATTAGAGCAAATACCTTCTCATTTTAGCTTTTATGCTTAACATTTTTGTTAACTCCCTTAACATTCTAATGTTGCTGTTTGTTTCCAGATAAATGCAGTGTCACTCTATCTCCTTTACCTTGTGGAAATGATTTCCTCAGGACTCCAGATTATCTATAACACTGATGAGGTATGATTTCCCAGATTCTCTAGAACTAAATTTCACCTCAGAGAATATATCCATATATTTCCCTTTTAAAAATTATTTTTCATTTCACAACAATTTGTTATTCTTAAATTCATATAATCTGATATTAGATTTTAGGTATTAAATCAAAAAGTCCTTATATTTCTAAAGCAAATAACATTTAAAATGAACAAAATAAACAACATGTTTTAGAACTTCACTCCTTGAAAGCTTTTTATTCCAGGTGATATGAAATAAAAACTTGTAACTTACAAAAAACTTTAGTAACAGTGAAAGTAAAGATGAGGTTTGCAGACTCAGACTCATAGTTATGTCTTTTCATGCTGTTCCTTTTTTTATATATAATTTTTTTAAATTTATGTATATTTGACATCAATTGTAATCCCCATGTATTCCCCATCACGGTAACACCAGTGCACCATCACCTCAGTCCCCTGTGCTCCCATCTGCCCTCAACCCTCCCCCTACCCCCTCCTCACCAAGTGTCCCTTATTTGTCCTTGTCTTTTCATTTTTGGCTTTTGTTGTGTCTTTATTGTTATTATTTTGTTGTTCTTATTCCTTTCCTTGATCTTTATTTGGTTCCCTTATATTCCTCCTGGGGGAGGAACCATCTGGTATTTTTCTTTTGCCTTCTGACTTCGCTGAGCATAACCCCTTCCAGTTCCATCCATGTTCCTATGAATGCATCTAGTTTTTCATTTTTGATTGCTGAGTAGTATTCCATCGTGTATATGTACCACAGCTTCCCAAT
>JAGFMF010011914.1:937114-996886 GCA_019455555.1 Galemys pyrenaicus | reverse complement strand
TCTTTTTCAATTTTTTGAAATAGTCTGTGTAGGATAGGTACTAATTCAGTTTTGAATGTTTTGTAGAATTCATTTGTAAAGCTGTCTGGACCTGGACTTCTATTTTTGGGAAGGACTTTGATGACCGTTTCAATTTCACTACTTGTAATTGGACTGTTTAGATAGTCTATATCTTTTTTCTCTATCTTTGGGTGATTGTAAAGTTGCAGAAATTTGTTCCTCCCTTCTAGGTTGTTTAACTTGTTTGCATATAGCTTTTCATAGTATTCTCTAATTATTCTTTCGATTTCTGCTGTGTCTGTTGTGATTTGTCCACTTTCATTTGATATCCTATTTATTTGTGTGTTCTCCTCTTTTTTCTTTGTTAGCCTAGCTAGGGGTTTGTCTATTTTGTTTATTTTTTTCAAAGAACCAACTTTTGGTTTCATTGATCTTTTGGATCGTTTTCTTAACTTCTAGTTCATTTATTTCTGGTTCGATTTTTATGATTTCCTTTCTTCTACTGGCTTTTGGGTTTTGCTGTTGTTCTTTTTCCAGTTCTTTCAGGTGTGAAATTAGGTTGTTTCTTTGTGTTCTTTCTTGTTTCCTAATGTGTGCCTGTATTGCTATATATTTTCCTCTTATAACTGCTTTTGCTGTGTCCCAGATATTATGTAGAGTTGTATCCTCATTATTGTTCATCTCAAGGAATTTTTTAATTTCTTCTTTGATCTCCTCCTTGGTCCAATAGTCTTCCAATAGTGCGGGTTTCAATCTCCATGTGTTGGAGGGGTTCCTTGTTTCCTTTTTGTGGTGAATTTCTAGCTTGATGGCTTCGTGGTCAGAGAAGATAGTTGGGATGGTTTTGATCTTAGAATATCTGCTGATGTTCGTCTTGTGTCCCAGTATGTGGTCAATCCTGGAGAATGATCCATGTGCACTTGAGAAGAATGTATATTCAGTTTTTTGGGGGTGTAATGTTCTATATATGTCTGTTAAGTCCATGAGGTTTAGATCTGTGTTTAGTGCTCTGATATCTTTGCTTATTTTTTGTCTCGTTGATCTGTCCCTTGGTGAGAGCGGTGTGTTGAAGTCTCTTGCTACATACATATTTTCTTTTATGTCAGTTTTCAAAGATGTTAGTAGTTGTTGAATATATTTTGGTGCTCCTTCATTGGGTGGGTATATGTTGATGAGTATTATCTCTTCCTGATTTAATGTTCCCTTAATTATGATATATTGCCCGTCTGTGTCTCTTCTAACCTTTTTGAGTTTGAAATCTATGTTATCTGATATGAATATAGCTGTTCCTGCCTTCTTTTTTTAGTTCATTTGATTGTAGGACTGTTGTCCAGCCTTGTATTTTTAGTCTGTGTTTATCCTTTGTAGTTAAATGTGTTTCGTGTAGACAGCAAAAGGTTGGGTTTTGTTTTTTAATGCAGCCTGCTACTCTGTGTCTTTTTATTGGGGAGTTTAGTTCATTCACGTTTACAGTTATAATTGATACCCTGGCATTCATCTTTGCCATTTTGTTTTCCTCTTTGTGGTTCTATTCTTTACCTTATTTATTTATTTAGTCATTTATTTACTTTTCTTCCTTCTGTTGGTTTTGGTTCTGAGGTTTCTTGTAGGATTTTTTGGAGTGGAGGTTTTGTAGAAGTGAATTTCTGTAGACTTTGTCTGAGAACTTTCTTACTTTCCCCTCATAGAAGAAGGAGAGCTTTGAAGGGTAGAGTATTGGTTGGATTTTGTTGACTTGGAGTTTGTTACATATGTCCCTCCATTCCCTTCTTGCCTTCAGTGTTTCCTCAGAGAAATCTGATTTCAGCCTGATTGGTTTTCCTTTATATGTGATCTGTTTCATTGTTCTTGTCAGTTTCATTATTTTTTCTTTGTCCTGGGCCCTTGCAAGGGTTACTATTATGTGTCTTGCTGTTGGCTTCTTTTCATTGTGGTAATTTGGTCTTCTTCTAGCTTCTTGTATGTCTATTTTCATTTCTTTTTTCATGTTTGGGAAGTTCTTGTCACGGATCTCTTTGAAAAGTTTCTCGGAGCCTGCTTCTCTCTCTACATTTTCTCGTATGCCTATGACTCTTATATTACCCCTCTTCAAGGTATCAGATAGCACTCAAAGTGTTCGTTAATTCTTTTCATTTTCGCTTCTCCTTCCTTATCTTTCTTGGTTCTTTTTATGTCTGTGTCCTCCAGAGTACTGACTCGCTCTTCCAATTCTTCTAGTCTGTTTTTCTGGTAATTTTTGAACTCCTCCAGTTCTCTCTGATTTGCTTCATTTGTTTTTCTTTCCCTTTCTTCCATTTCTTTTATTTTCTTTTTTTGGGACTCCATCTCATTCCTCATTTCCTTGATTGTGATCTTATCCCTTTCTGCACTGTCTCTTAACTCTTTGATTGTTCTCATCATGGTCTTTAGAATTTCTTTGTCTGATAGATGTGCATATTCCTCTGTGTCTGTAAATCAGGTTCTGGATGTTGACTTTCTTTCTGCAGCGTATTGTTTTTAGGTGAACCTGCTTGGTCATTGGTATTTTACTTTCTTCTCATTGTTAAACTTCGGGTTAGAGTCTGTTGTGTCCAGGTCCTGCTGGTGCTGGTGGGCATGATTTCTGATTTCTTTTCCTGGGGTTTTAGGTATTTCTGCCTGATAACTGTTCCTCTGCGGCTGGGTACAGGTTCCAGTAGTATTCTGTTTAGGCAGATGTTGAAAGAACAAGAACAGGGAAGAAGAAAGAAAAGAAAAGAAAACAAACAAACAAACCCAAAACAGAGCCAGCAACAAGAAAAACAGAAAACTGCTTTCCATCGGGCTGATGTTTCCTGTATGTTTGATGACAGTCCATTTCTGGCTTTTCTTTTTCCTTTTTGGCATTCACTGATATGTGTATCTGGACATGATGAGTCCAGGGTCTTCACTCTGCCGCCATCTTCCCAGAATTCCTCATGCTGTTACTTTTCGTAAACCATCCTTTTAAAAGTAAAAAGATGCTTCTATCATGTTGAATTACCTGTGGAACCTCGGTAGGATTCTTGTTTTCAATATCTTAGTAAGAATTGGAAAATAATTTATATCCCAGAATTGAGATGCATTTATACCATTGACACTAATGCTTAAACAAACACACAGGCACATTTTTCAGTGGAAGCAAAACGTTTATATACAAATGTCATCAAAGAGTTGATATGCTGTATTGGCTTGTTATTTCTTATCTCCTATTACCCATATAGGGAGAATAATTGTATCATATACTGAATACCAAAATCATCTTTTGACTGCACTGAAGGTGCTATGAATTGGATGTATGTAGTTTATAGTTTTGTTAAGTCCTTCTACTCGTGGTGTTTTAATACAGTATTGCTGTTTGTAAGTGAAGGTAATAAAGTAGAAAAAAATGGTAAGAAATGAATAATACCTACTTATGATTTCTTCTGTTTGGTTCATTAAATTATTATGTTTTTGTTTTATCGAAATACTTTTAAATTTTCATATTACTGTGAAGTAGTGGTATTCAAACATTTTGGGCGGTGTAATTCTAAGTAGTATCCTAAACTATAAAACAAGTGAAGAAGCATGACTCTGAGGAGGATACCCATAAGCAGCTCATTTACTTTGCTTCTCATTTCTCTCCACCCAAGCTTCAAAGCTTCGGTATCCCAGGTCCCAGCAGAACACTGTGTGATAATGATTTATAATAAATAGCAACTAAAATTGATGATTGCCAGTGACTTCGCACTGTTATTAATGGTAGTGATAAAATTGCTTTGATTAGTGGTGGCTTTTTTTTGTATGTGATTTTAATTTGTAATTTATTTTTTGCTTTCTCAATATCAAACATAGTTCATTTAAATCTTTGTGTTAACTTATTTTTTTCATAAATAAGATATTGCTTTAATCTTTCTATTTTGCTTTATGTAGTTTATTTTTAAACAAACTTGGTATGTTCTTCTTACACTTTGTTTTCTATTTTTATATTATCTATGTTTTTAATTGACCTTATAGTTTTAATTTGAAACATATAAATTTATATGTAGCCATTATCAATTAAGACTTCAACATGTATGATTAAAATCCTAGAGTAATAGAATGGTGTTATTGCTACCCATTATCTTTTTTTTTCCTTTTTATTTAACATATGCTGTGTCAGGCGTCATGGAGAAGCAGTGGATGGGACTGCTTAGAATCTTTCAGCAAATTAAATTCTTTTTTATTTAGATATTTCAGAGGAATTAATCCTTTGAAAGGAGGTGTAACTTGGAAACATTTTCTTTTGTCATTGTACCAGATGTCCTGAAATTCTAATTTCACACTCACATCTCAGGACAGCTCAAGGGTCTGCCACAAATTATATGAAAGGAATTTTATTTCTGTGAACAACCATTTAAAACTACCTTTAATAGTGAAGCCATCTGATATTTTTCTCTTGCCTTCTGACTTGTTTCACTGAGTATAAGTCCTTTTAGCTCCATCCATGTTTCTATAAAAGGCCCTAGTTTTTCATTTTTGATTGCTGAATAATATTCCATTGTGTATATGTACCACATCTTCTTGATCCAGTCCTCTACTTTTGGGCATTTGGATTGTTTCCAGGTCTTACCAATTGCAAATAGTGCTGCAATAAACATAGGAGTACAGGTGCTCTTTTGGATCGGTGTTTTTGTGTCCTTTGGGTAGATCCCTAGGAGTGGGATTGTCAGATTATATGGTAGTTCCATTTCTAGTAGACTGAGGAACCTCCATACAGCCTTCCATAGTGGTTGGATTAACTTGCATTCCCGCCAGCAGTGTACTAGGGTTCCTTTTTCTCCACATCCTCGCCAGCATTTGTTGTTGTTGGTTTTTTTGATATGTGCCATTCTTATCTCTTACCAGTGTAAGGTGGTACCTCATTGTGGTTTTAATTTGCATTTCCCTGATTATGAGGGATGCTGAGCATTTTCTTTTGTGCCTCTTGGCCATTTGTATTTCCTCTTTAGAGAAGTATCTTTTAAAGTTCTTCTGCCCATTTTTTGATTGGGTTTTTTACTCTATTTTTCTTGAGTCTTATGAGTTCTTTCACCATTAGGAGGAATGTGAAAGAGCAACAACTACAACAACAACAACAAAAAGAAGAAGAGTAAGCTCAAGGAAATGGGCACTTACAACCAAAACAAACAAACAAAAAGAAAGAAAAAAAACCTCAAGAAGACCAAAAGGTCAAAGATAAACCAAAGGGACCATGGGGGTATGTGTGGAGGAGAATGCAAAGTCAGGGATGGGGGCAGAAGGAGCACAAGGGACTGATGGTGCATGGGTGAAATGGTGGTGGCAACTTCCTGGGGACTACAAATGATGTCAAATATAATTAAATAAATTAAAAAAAAATAAAACTACCTTTAAGTTCTCTTTGCTCTAACTTTTGAGATTCTTCTGTGAGAAACTCATCAGAAAGCAGAGTCATGCTGACATGGGATTTCTCATTTGCATGCAAGCTACCAGCAAGGTCTACAGATATGAATAGGCTTTACTGAGGTTGGCCAACCAGTTCTCAGATGGCTCACACAAATGACCTGCTGTGTGTCCTCACAGTGTGTCTCCTTTACAGTTAGTGATCCACAAGAGCAAGATGGAAGTACAATGTTTTGTATGATATAGGTTCAAAAGTCACCTTCACTCACTTTACTATATGTTATTTACTAGTAGGGTTAGCATATCCAGTGGGTTGTAGGGGGACTACACAGGATATAAATGTTGGGAGTTGGGTATGATTGAGGTCTATCTACTAAGCTACAGTTTCTAGTTGAACATTGTTAGAAGTATCTTCATTTAAAGCTATGACTTTATTTTTTTCTTATACACCAAGAATTTAATTTTTCAAATTTTAAGGATAGGTATTGTATTTATATTTATCCTATTATCATTATTTACTGAGTTTTGAATTTTCTTTGTGTTTATTAAAATATTAGCAATTTTTTTGGCTCCTATTTATGTTTGGAAAGTATGGACACTTTTGTATTACTCAAACTTCTAGTATGAAGTGCTTTTTAGGCTGATCTTGAAGGGTTTCTGTCTTTTAAAAATTAGACTAGGGCCCGCCCCGGTGGCGCAGTGGGTTAAGCAACGCACTATGAAACAAGCCACAACCACTGCAGCACGAGTTTGATCCCTGCTGCCGGCCAGGGAGGGGACCCACATGGCGCAGCAGACCTCTCCTGCCTCGCCCGCTGTTGCCCTCAGCAGTGTGTTTCAGTCAATCTGCCTGTTCTGCATCCTGCTCTGTCTGGTGGATTCTCTCACCACCCCCACACCTCTGGCCTGTACCCCAGTGCTTGTATGCATAAATAAATAAATCTTTAAAAAAAAAACCAAAGGAAAAAAATTAGACTATATCTCTTCTATGAAGAATTTTAGAGGCATGAGATTGTGTTCTTAGCTGCCGACTTTCATTCAACCAGCATGGTATATAGAAAAATGAGTAACTGAAAACTATTTATAGAGCTTTTTCTCTAATAGAAAAAAGGTATCATTGTCCTTATTTCCCCAAAATTACATCTACCCAAAATAATGATAATAGTTAACATTTACATAGCATTTATTATAATGTGTCACTGTTCAAAGTGCTTTGCATATGTATAAACATATAATCTTTATAACTGTAGCACCTATCAATAGATGCTGTTATTATCTTCATTTCAGAAGTTATGTAGAGAGTCAGCAGGTGGTTTATCTAGAGTCATACATGTACTCAGTGACAGAGCCGGGATCTAAACTGATCAGTCTGGCATCTGAGTCCATTTTCTTTCCTGGCAGTAAGTGTTACATTTATCCTCTTCATTTATCCTGAAGAGATATGAGTGACACATATCATGTGACAGCATTATATTCAAGTAACAAAGGCATTCAGAGAGAACAAACATTTATAGATTTATTCATATGTAGATGCCTATATTTATTCATGTATCCTTGCATGAATCATGTAATTATTTGACAAATATTTATTGAGTTTCCACAAGGGACCACACAATGAAAATCTAACAGTGATAAAAGAGATTAGTCTCAAATGTTGTGATTTCCGTATTATAGTGATGAAGACAGGATTAATAAGTATTTAAATATATGGTATAATAAGTAATGATATATAATTTTTTTAAGACTGCAGGGGAAAATAGAAAGCAAAATTATGAAGTTGTTTTAGTTAGAGTTATCAGGCCATGCCTTTCTGAAAAAGAGCATTTGAGCAAAGACTTGAAGGATACAAGAAAACTAATTCCACATAAGTCAGGGAAATAGCACTTCAGGCAAAAGAAATGGAAAGTCTAAAGTCCTTGGGGTCTGAGTGTGCTTGTGGGGATCAGAGAATAACTAGAAGGTATTCATAGGTGCAGTGGAGTAGTTGGTTAGAGAGAGGGACAGATTATTTCTGATAGTCAGGAGCCTTGATAAGAATCTGGGATTTTGTTCCAAGTGTCATGGGATGCAATGGGGCTTTTGAGCCAAAGGTATCATGTAATCTGATTATGTTTTAAAGAGATTACTTTGGTTACTATGTAGAGAATAGAATGTAAAGGCCAAGGTTGAAATAAAGGAGACCAGTTCAGTTATTTGATATTCAAGAAGAAAAATGTTTGTAGCTTGAACTATAGTATGACATCAGTCGATGAGATTTCATTTTTGTATACAATGAAAAAGTAGAATCAGCAAAATTAGCTTATGGATTAGATAAGTAGTATGAAATGAAAAGAATTAATGATCACACAACAGTTGTGGAATTGAGCAACTGTATGATATTACATAGTAGAGAAGGTAGAAGAAGAGTTTGACTATGTAGAGGTGATGTGGGTAGACATTGGAAGTATGGTTTTAGATGTTTTGAAGTTAAAATGCTTATTTAGACATTGAAAGAGAGCTGTCACATAAGCAGTTGGATAGCCAAGTGGAAAGTTTAGGAGAGTGAGCTGTGCTAGAAACAAATTTTAAAATACAGATATTTAAATCTATGGATAGCTAGAGATGGGAAGGATTAAATCCTACATACACCAGATAGGCAACATGACAAGAGTATCCAACAAAGGAGATTGAAACAGGAGAATGGGATAGCTTAGAAGCTCAATGAAAAAAGTGCTTCAAGGAAAAAATAATCACCTAGATCCAGTAACATCCAGAAGCCAAACATGGACTGAGAATTTTGCTTTTAGCAATGCAGTAATTTATGGTAATGGTCATTTCCAAACCAGGATACTTTTGAGAGTAAGGAGGCATTGTTTGTAATTATTTCAAGCCAATCTACATAAATAAGGACTATGTCAATAATGTCACTGTAGTCACTGGTAAACTTGATGGAAAAAGCTTCAGTGAGAATAGCATCCTGATTAGAGGAACAAAAAAAAAAAAAAGGAGATAACTTACTTAAAGGCATTTTGTTTTCTTTGTTAAAAGGATTATGGAAATGGGACAGTTAACTAGAGGAGGATGGAAATCATGGGAGGATATTGCTTAGAGTGTGAGATAGGTTGATAGGAAACATCCGGTACAATGGACAAATCTGATGGTTCAGGACAGATAATAGGATAATTAATTGAAAGAAGACAATTCTTAAATAGGCACAGTTGGATGAGATATAATACAACAGAAGAGAGATTAATATTTAAGACATAAAATAGGAAGGCATATGAATATAATGGTTATATGTATAGGTATGGTGGTCAATACTTAGATATAGGTATTGATAGAAAGAAGTTCTCTTCTGGTTGTTACTGATGAAATAGACAGCTGAATATGAGAAGGGGCCACAGGATATAGAGTGCCCAAGAGGTAGAGGTAGAGGGGTGAAATAGTCATATGGACTTATGACTTTAATTATTAACTTGGAATTTGAGAATTCTAAGTACTATTCTGATAGCTAATTTCCACATGACTATATGATTGATGACTAGATTTGATTTATGGCTAACACTTGATATTTATAGCAAAAGGCATTTAATCTGATCTAAAGTTTCAAATATTTGGCACTGCTTTTATGTCTAGAACAACTCATAGGATTATGTTCACCTGAAATGCTGCTTCATATCAATGGGGGACTTCTTTGAACTAGGTCAATTATATCACTGTTGTATAGTCTTAAATACTACTCTTTTTGAAATATTACTATGATGTAACTTAAAACCTAATGAGTAGTATTATTTTGGGGTTTCCAAAGCACACACCTAGTTTTGATGATACTGGGGGAGAACTAGGAGTGTAATTGATAGCCATGTATAAAGCTTATTACAGGAAAGATATATTAACCAAAAAAAACGCCAAAGGAAAAAGTGGAGCGAAGCCCAGAGAAATCAGGCAGAAGCTTCCAGTAGTCCTCTGCCCATACAGCTACACAGTGCATGCATAATTCTTCCAGCGTCCGGTTATGGAAAGCTGAGATTTGTTACCAAAGTGACTATTGGGAGGCTGGTCATATTAACAAACACTCTCTACCTAGAATGTACCATTTCTAATTCTTAGAAGGAAAGCAGGTTAATACCTTATTTATGCAAAAAGATAGTTTGCACAAGTAATTTAAGCACAGTAAACTACAGCTGTGATGAATAAAATATTCCTTAGTTCTACCTATGAGTCATCTTAACTATATGAATTTGTAACATGTATTAATGATGAAAACTGTTCTAGATATTAGACTAATCAGCAAGCATAATAGTTCTCTAGCAAATCAGAATATATATTGCTATTTTTGTTTATTTGAGGCCAAATGAAAAAATTAACCTGATAGTTGTTTACTTGTGGGAAATGTTACAGATTTGTGAGTACTGAAGTATTTGATTGTAAATGTCAAATGAAATAACTGAATTGTGTTTTCTGTGAAGCAACCTAGTTTACCAGAGGCTTCTATTTTTTCTCAATACTCTCTCTTTGTCTGAGGTGTGGTGACATTTTAGGTCCTACACAGGTGATATTAACCAAGTTTCAATGATGTCATTTTACTTAACATGCATCTTAAAATAGAGCTATTAAATTTAAGTATAATTTTTTTCTTGTTTTGTTCTTTTGATCTTTATTAAACATATTATTCTGGGCCTCCCTGGTGGCGCAGTGGGTTAAGCAACGCACTATGAAGCAAACCACAGCCACTGCAGCACGGGTTTGATCCCTGCCGCCGGCCAGGGAGGGGACCCACATGGCGCAGCAGGCCTCTCCTGCTGTGCCCGCTGCTCCTCTCAGCAGTGTCTTTCAGTCTGTCTGCCTGTTCTTCTCCCCACTCTGTCTGGTGAATCCTCTCACCTCCCCGCACCTCTGGCCTATACCCCAGTGCTTGTATGCATAAATAAATAAATCTTTAAAAAAAACCAACATATTATTCTAAAGATTTCTCAAATATTAAATCATAGTTCTTGATTTATATGGTGATTCAAAAAAATAGAAATCTCATTTTACTAATATAATTCCCACTTATTTCCAATCCAATTTTTTTCAACTGTTATTTATTTCCAGTGCATTATATCAATATGTAGTTATATTTTGCAAGAAAATACTCTCTTTTGATCTAAATTACTAAAAATGTTGGCATAAAATTCTTCATAATTTTCTTTTTATGATTTTAATATCTATTTGTTCTCTAATGATGTTCTATTACAGCTCCTGAATTTAATAATTACTATATCTTTCTATTTTTGTTATTGGTCTTATTTGCAGCTTTTCAATTTTACTGTCCTTTTTAAAATAACTTTTTTATTGATTTACAATATTATGTAAATTTTGGAAGTAAAATTTCATGCTTTGATATGTATACAGTTGGATGATCATCTTATATTCCTGGGATATTCTTTTGGGTACTATTGTCCATTCCTTACTGTTTTTCTGAAAATGTCTTCATTTATATTTCAGTTTTGAAAGGCATTTTTGATTTAACATTTTCTTTGAGCACTTTAAATATGTCATTACACTGTCTTGTGGTTTCTACTGTCTTGCTAATAAATCAGCTGTAACTGTGTTGTTACTGCATAAAAATATTGTCTTTCTGGGCAGCTTTAAAATGTTTATCCATTGTGGGGCTTGTAGAAGTATTCATATCTGAGCTGAATGTGTTTTTTAAAATTCAGAAAGTTTTCCTCTAGATGTACTACAAAATTGTGTGTACCCATTTTGTTTTCTTTTTTATTTTTATGAGATACTCACTGCATGTATGACCCTGACACCTTTTCTCATCTCTTTTTCTGTCCATTTTTCTCTCCCTTTTCCTGTCTTTGCTTTCATTTGGAATTTTTTTGTTAGTTTATTTTTACATTACTGTTTATGTAGTCTGATGAGTCTAATTAACTATTTAACCATCCATTGAATTTTTCATTTTAGTTTAGTTTTAGCATTCTGTTTAGTTTTAGAATTTATATTTGAATTTTGTTGTTTTTTAGTTGATGACCTACTGGAATTCTCATTTTAAAAATTATTTTTCTTATAGTTAATTATAGTTTCTATATATAGATATATATAACTTTCTAAAGTTAACTATAGTTTCTTTTTTTATTATGTTTAATTGTATTTTACATTGTTTAGTTTCTTTTAATTAATATAGTTGAATATGAAGTGATGGTACACACACACATATATACATATATATATTTGTGGCACTATATATAGTCAAATCATTTTCATATTCAGTTGAGTTACTTGTTCTTTAATTGTTGGCTTATAGGAAATTTTATTTGTTTATATAGTTTACATCATTGTTCATTTTTGTACAGTGTTTGATTTCTCCTCTCAGGCGTTGTCCCCATAAAATCACCACCACCAAGACACCTAGGATCCTTCACCATGGACATAATTTTTATGAATTTCTGAGGATTTTCTATAAAGAATACAATATCATTTGCAAATAGTGGTAGTGTGTATCTTCATTTCTAATATGAATTTCATTTACCTGATTTCCCTGACTAGACTCTCTAAGAAAGTACTGAATAGAAGTGATGAGAAAGTACATCTTTGTTTTATTCTTGATTTAATGTGGCTCTTTCACTATTAATGTGACACCCTTTATCAGATTGAGGAGGTTTTATTCTATTTTAGTTACTTGAGTGCATCCATCATGAAAGGATATTGGATCTTTTTCAAATGCTTTTTCTGCATCTGTTGAGATTATCATATGGTTTTGTTTTGTATTCTATTGTTATGGTCTATTGTACTGCTTGATTCTCTTATTTCAAACAAATTTAAAGTACATGGGATAGGCACACACTTTCTGAAACTTAGTCATGGTATATAGTCCTTCCAAAATGTTGTTATAGTACTCAGGTTATTGGTATTTTGTTGAGGATTTTTACAGCAATATTTTAAAAAATATATATTTATTTTTCTGTAGAAGAACCTGGGGTGTAGGCCAGAGGTGCAGGAGGGTGAGGGAATTCACTAGAGACATAGTTGGAAGCAGAACGGCAGATGTACTGTACACTGCTAAGTGGAGCAACTGGCGAGACAGGAGATGTCTGCTGCACCATGTGGGTCATTGAACTCAGGTCCTAGTAGTGACAATGCTGAGACTTAACCCCTACACCACAAGGGAGGCCCAAATGCCATTTTTCAAAGGACATATATTTTTTAAAAGATGTATTTATTCATGCATACAAAAACTGACATGCAGGGCAGACGTATAGGGATTAAGAGAATTCACCAGAGACAGAGAAGGGAACAGAACAGGCTGATTGACTGAAATACACTGTCGATCCCTGGCTTGGGATCAAACTCAGGCTATGGTGGGCTGTCCTGGTGATAGTGCTGAGACTTAACCCCTAGCCCACCAGGGAGACCTCTACAGCTGTATTCTTAATGTAAATTGGTGTATATTTTGTTGTTGTTCTGTTTTTCTTGGGAAATTTGTGTTTGATTTTAGTATTAGGGAAATGATGTCCTCATAGAATGTATTTACAAGTTGTTCTTTTCTTTTTGAAAGAGTTTATGAAGGATTGTTCTTAATTCTTTAAACATTTGGTGGAATTCATTGGTGAACCTAGCTGGGTCTGAACTTTTCTTTATAGGAAGTTTTTTTTATTATTACTCTTTCAATCTCTTTACTTATTTTGTATCTATTCAGATTTTTTTTTATCTTCTTGAATCAATTTTGGTAGTTTGTGTCTTTCCAGGAATTTGTCCATTTCATTTTGGTCATAAATCATTTTTCTCTCTTCTCAGGTTAGTATTAGTATATTCCCTCTTTCTCATTTTAGTAATTTGAACCATATATCCTCATTTTCTTGGTCAGTGTAGCCAAACACTAATCAATTGTATTAACTTTTGAGTCAATTTTTATTTTATTTCCTTTTAAAATTATTTTGTGGTCTCCGTTTACCTTCTAATTGCTGTTATTTCCTTCCTTCTGTTTTGTTTGGTTATGTTGGTCTTATTTCTTAGCTTAAGGTAAAATTTTAGATTATTGATTTAAAATAATTCTGCTTTTCAAATAAAGGCATTTACTATTATTGCAAATTTATCGCTACACTCTGCTTAGCTAGCATTTCACTATTTTTGTATTTATTCATCTCGACATACTTTTTAATTTCCCTTGTGTGTTCTTTAAACTATTGGTTATTTAGCATGTTGTTTCATTTTCACATATTTTTGAATTTCCCTAGTCCATGATCAACAGAGAATAGTTTAGAGTTATTTTAATACAATTATTTTAATTTAGAATATAATAATGTCTCAATTCTAGAATCAGACTCCCCTCCCTCCTCCTTTAATTAGTATTGTTAGTGTGATATTTATGTTGTTTGTTTGGTGTATTTCTTGAAAAGATTTTTGTATTTTTATATTATGTGTCATGCAAACACTTTGATGTCTTTGTTCACATGATTTAGTGATTAGTTAATGACTAAACAGAGATACACTTAAATGCTTTGAACTAATAGGCTTTCTGATCTTTTCCAGTGTCCTCTCTGTGCGTTCTGGGGTACAATATGAAAGGTCTAAAGGTAGTATATAACTTTCTTTTAGCCTTCACTTTCTGCTTTTGCAGAACTTCTAGTTCAGCCAGGGCTGTGAGATTAGTGTCTCAGCTCTTCTTGGTTACGGGCAGAACCCTGTACACATACATAGCCCTCTGATGGCACAGAAATATGTTGGTGCTTTCCAAAGCTCCCTATATACCTCATCCCCATCATTTAGAACATTTTTTTTCTAGGCAGCTGAAATGTTAAATTGTTGCCAGTGATTGTTTTCAACATTTTCCTTTGGAGGGAATGACCATGTGCCTTGAGCAAACTCCAAGTCTGATCATTTTAAAAATGTTCTGCAAGTATCAGTTTTCAAGTGATTTGTCATATGAAATAATGACACTTCACTGAGGTGGTGACTTGGGGATATTCCGTTCTTTCTGGTGGTTATTTTAGTCTGCTGGTTTTCATGACTGCTATCTTTGTGTGACTAAGGCTACAACAGAGCATGGAGGGGGGCATGGTCTGGAGCTCATACTATGTGAAATTTCAGCCATTTTTCTTCATTAAATGGCCTTGAATTATTGTAAGCTCTTGCTTACAAGGGCTCTTGTTTAATTTCCAGAGCCCTGAAAAAGTTGATTTTGATGTTTTTTGTTAGTATTCTTGTTGCTTTTATGGATGAGTAGAATTTCTAAGGTCTTAGCCATTCTGTGGATTGAATTCCCATCTGTAATTATTTTTAGTATAGCTTTCTATTTATACCTTTTCCTCTCCACACACAGCCTTTTATCTTGTAGTTCAGTCATTCTATAAAATTAATTAAGATAGGACTCCTAACCTGTTTTTATTTTTTAAAGATTTATTTATTTATGCATACAAGCACTGGGGTACAGGCCAGAGGTGTGGGGGGTGAGAGGATTCACCACAGAGAGCTGGGACCAGAACAGGCAGATCAACGGAAGTACATTGCTGAGGGGAGCAGCGGGCACAGCAGGAGAGGTCTGCCACGCCATGTGGGTCCCCTCCCTGGCCAGCGCCAGGGATCGAACTCGTGCTGCAGTGGCTGTGGTTTGCTTCATAGTGCGTTGCTTAACTCACTGCACCACCAGGGAGGCCTTCCTAACCTGTTTTTAACTGCATTAAATACTTCAATATGCTTCAACTATTTTGACACATTTGAACATCTATGTAACAACACACTTAATGACTGTCTCTCTTACATGTTAGAATCATTAATGCCTACTATTCATTTGTTTTCAAATATTTAGTGAATGCCTGTTGTCACACCAGGCATTTACTTTGGTCACTATGCTTCTTTTGCAAGAGGACTGTGGGTGTCTTGGTGGTAGGAGTGGATGGTGGTATACATCTGAAGAGATGTGATCCCTATACCTGTGAATCACAGTAGTGTAAAACAATACTACTGCAATAAAGATAAAATAATAATAAAAAATCAGTAGATTAGTATAAATGACTTTTGTCATATATTGTACCCATTTTGGAACTGTTATGTTTAGGAGGTCCTTACAATTCAGCTGTTAACCGTGAGATTGCTGTTACTTCATTGATTCCACAATCAAATAATGGTGTCCAAATCAGTATCTTTAATTTTTTAAACACTAAAATGAGAATTTCAGGTAATTGTATAGAAATGCTTTTGAATGTGTCAGTGATTTCAGTGGCTTAAATTAAAAGGTACCTATTTTTCTCTTATCTAATGCATTGCTTAGAGATTGACTAGATGTTAGGTTAGTCAGTTTCTCTCGTCTTCATTATCTCACAATAGCTGCTCTATTATTTATGGTAAAAAGAAGGGAAACTTGGCAAAATACTATATTTAAGTACTTTTCATCAGAAGTAGTTCTTTTTATCAGAAACATCGAAAGCCTCTCCACAAATCCCCTATAGACTTCTGCATGTGCCTTATTGGTTGGAGCTATTATGAGGCCACCTCCAGCTGAGCAGACAGTCTGAGAAAGCATGTATTTCTTGTTCCACTCACTACCTTTGCACTGTCCAAGAGAAATACAATGTGAATCCCATAGTAATTAAAAAATTTGCAATAGCTACATGGTAACAGCAGCTCAAATTTGTTTTAATATTTAATTTAATATACTTAATTTTCATGTATAATATAAAATATTATTTAGGTGATATTTCATATCCTATAGTTTGTACTAAGTCTTCAAAATTGGTGTGTATTTTATACAATAAGTTCATCTGAGTTTTGAGTAGCTACATGGCAAGTGCTTAGGGGTCAAGTGTAACTAATGGTTACTTACTACATGTGGTTGTTTGTGTTCTTAACCTGTGATTTACAATATATTGAATTTTCATAATGTAAGCATCTATTAGAAAATTGCTTTATCTGAGATAGTTCAAAACTTGCCTTTTCATAATTAAAGAAAGCTTTCTTTACTTCATTTTTTTGTTGTGATGGTAGTATCTCATAAGAAATTTAGTGTCTCCTAAACCATCCAGGTTAACACATAAATATAATACTATATATTATGTACTATATATACTTAAATATGTGTGCATATTTAAAAGTAGACAAGATGTTAACCCCTGTCCTCTAGAGGACCCATCAAGTCACCATTCTCTCTAACCATTGCTACCATATTGTTTCTCTCCCAATTCTACCCCATATTCTATCTCTTCAAACTTTCATGTCCTTGAAACTTTCCTCTTATGTTACACTGTAATCCACTCTGCTTTTATACACATAATTTGACTGTATTACAGTGTTACATAATGAGTGTCTTAGTTATGATGTGTTATTGAAAGAATTTTTATGTTTTTATTTTTAATTTTTTTTTTTTACAATATTTGCTTTCTTTTCTCAGGTGTAGTCCCCGAATAACTCACACTACCAATTCACCCATGCACCATCATCATAGTACTTTGTGCTCTTCTTGCCCTTGCCTACACCTCCCCTGCAGATTTTCTTTGATTTGTAGTTGTCTGTTTATTTTGTTGTGCTTTTTTCCCTTTGGTTATTGTTACTATTGTTATTTTTTCCCCTTCCCTATATTCCTCCTATTAGTGAAACCATCCGGTGTTTTTCTTTTTCCTTCTGACTTATTTAACTGAGCATAATCCCTTCAAGCTCCATTCATGTTTCTGCAAATGGCATTAGCTTATCTTTTTTGATTGGTGAATAGTATTCCATTGTGTGTGTGTGTGTGTGTGTACACACAATTTCTTGACCTAGTCACCTACTTTTGGGCATTTGGGTTGATGCCAAGTCTTACCTATTATAAATAGTGCTGCAATAAATATAGGGGGTACATGTATTCTTTTGAATTAATATTTCTGTGTCCTTTGGGCACATCCCTAATACTGGGATTGCTGGGTCATATGATAGCTCCATTTTTAGCAGTCTGAGGAAACTCCATAGAGCTTCCATTGTGGTTGGACCATTTTGCATTCCCACCAGCATCAGGAGAGTTCCTTTTTCACCACATCCTCACCAGTATTTGTTGTTGCTAGTTTTTTTGATGTGTGCCATTCTTACTGGTGTTAAGATGGTAGCTCATTGTGGTCTTAATTTGCATTTCCCTGATTATGAGGGATGTTGAACACTTTTTTCATATACTTGATGGCCATTTGCATTTCCTCTTTGGAGAATTGTCTTTTGAGTTCTGCCCATTTTTTGACTGTACTTTGTTTTTGCTGAGTCCTGTGAGTTCTTTGTGGATCTTTGTGATCAATCCCTTATCAGTTGTATGGAGTGCAAAAATTTTCTCCCAGTCTGTGAGGTGTTTCTTTGCTTTGGTTAATGTTTCTCTCGCTATACAGAAGTTCTTTAATTTGATGTAGTTCCTGCTGTTTATCTGTTCCTTTACTTTCTTTGCTTTAGGTTCTATGTCTTTAAAGATGTTACTGAGGTGTATGTCATATAGTGTTCTGTCTATATTTTTTCTATATAGTTTATGGTTTCAGATCTTATGTCTAATTCTTTCATCCATTTTGAGTTGGTTTTTGTGCATGGTGTGAGATAGTAGTCTAGCTTCATCCTTTTGCATGTAGCAGTCCAGTTTTCCCAGCACCGTTTATTGAACAAACTGTCTTTGTTCCATTGCATAGTCTCTACTCCTTTGTCAAATATTAGTGGATTTAATTCTGGGGTTTCTACTAGATTCCATTCATTTATGTGTCTGTTTTTGTTCCAGTGTAAAGCAGTTTTAATTATTGTGGTTTTGTAGTATAGTTTGAAATCTGGGCATGTGATGCCTCCATTCCCACTCATTTTATACAGGAAAGCTTTGGCTATTTGAAGTTTTTGTGGTTGCATATTCTGTTTCTCTGAAAGATGTCATTGAAATTTTTATTGGAATAGTATTGAATCTGTAAATGGCTTTTGGTAAGATGGCCATTTTGTTAATATTGATTAGTCCAACCAAGAGCAGGGGATGTCTTTCCATTTCTTTGCGTCATCTTCTATTTCTTTTAACAATGTTTGATAATCTTTTTGTATAGATGCTTCATCTCTTTTGTTAGGTTTATTCCCAAGTATTTGATTTTTTTTGTTTCAGTTATAAAAGGGATGGTTTTCTTGACTTCTTCTTCTTCAGATTGATTGTTTGCATATAGGAAGGCTACTGACATTTGTGTGTTGATTTTGTATCCTGCTACTTTACTAAACTGGTTGATTTTGATTAATTTTTCTGTGGAATTTTTGGGATTCTCTATGTATATTACCATATCATCTGCAAATAGTGATAGTTTACTTTTTTTCCTATTTGGGTTCCTTCTATTTTTTTTTTTTTTTGTCTTATTGCTCTGGCTAGGACTTCCATATTGTGTTGAAAAGCAGTAGTGAGAGTGGACATCCTTGTCCTATTCCAGATCTTAAGGGAAAGGCCTTCAACTTTTCACCACTGAAAATGATATTGGCTATGGGCTTGTTATATATGGTCTTTATTATGTTAAGATATGTTCCTCCTATCCTGAGAATTTTGAGGGCCTTTATCATTAATGGATGTTGAATTTTGTCAAATGCTTTCTCAGCATCTATTGATATGATCATATGGTTTTTATTTTTCTGTTTGTTGCCATATTGGATCACATATATTGATTTTCCGATGCTGACCATCATTGACTCCCTGGACTAAATCCTACTTGGTCATGGTGGATTATCTTTTTAATGCATTGTTGTATGCTGTTGGCTAGGATATTATTGATGATTTTTGCATCAGTGTTCATTAGAGAGATTGGCCTGTAGTTTTCTTTTTTTGTGTTGTCCTTGCTTGGTTTTGATATTAGTGTAATGTTGGCTTCATAAAACGTATCTGCTAGTATCTCTTCCTTCTCAAATTTTTGAAAGAGTTGTGTGACATAGGCGCAAGTTTGTTTCTCAGTGTTTGGTAGAATTCATTTTTAAAGCCATCTGATCCTGGGCTTTTGTTTTAAGGGAAGGCTCTGATTACTGTTTCAATTTTACTGCTTGTAATCAGTCTGTTTAGGTGTTCTATTTCTTTATTTAGCATTGGATGATTGTACAGTTGTTGGAATTTATCCATGTCTTCTAGATTGTTGAACTTGTTTGCATTTGAATGTTCATAGTAATCTCTGATTTTTCTTTTGATTTCTGCTGTGTCTGTTGTAATTTCTCCTCTTTTGTTTATGATCCTATATATTAGTGTTTTCTCCTGTTTTTTTTCTCTGTAAGCCTGACTAAAGGTTTGTCTGTTTTGTTTATTTTTTCAAAGAGCCAACTTTTGGTTTCATTGATCTTTTGGACCAATTATTTAACTGGTACAGATGAGCATCTCAGGGGTGTTCCTTCCAGGATGTTGGAAACTGGTGGCCAGACCAAATACAGCTGTATTACTTTTAAACTCCACCAGGGCAGTGATGCTGTGGGTATATTGATGGGCTCTGTCCCTGGACATTCCTTCCCTCTGTAGTTCCTGAGGGATTTTCATGGGTCCCTGTTCTGCCCTCCCTTTCTTGGAACAATTTTGCTGACTCTGAGTATACTAGCACTCACCAGTTTACCTGGGAATAACTAGCTCCTCTCAATTCCAGAACATGGGCAGGCAGACAGGTGCCAGGTCCGGCTTGTGCTCTGCTTCTCTGCTCATCTCTGTCTGTGGTGCCTGCTCCCTCTCAGGTGCAGGTGGGTTTTTGTGGCATCCCCATGTTTCCTCCCTATCTTGCAAGATCTATGTTATTGAAAGAATTAAATGCAATTTTTTTAAAGATTTATTTATTTATACATACAAGAGATGGGGTACAGGCCAGAGTCCAGGGAGGTGAGAAGATTCACCAGACCGAGTGGGGAGCAGAGCAGGCAGACTGACTGAAACACACTGCTGAGGGGAACAGCGGGCGAAGCAGGAGAGGTCTGCTATGCCATGTGGGTCCCCTCCCTGGCCGGCGGCAGGGATCGAGCTCATGCTGCAGTGGCTGTGTGGTTTGCTTCATAGTCAGTTGCTTAACCCGCTGCGTCACCAGGGAGGCCCTAAATGCAAATTAATGCTCATTAGTAGTCAAATCCCCCTTGCAATATTGCACCCAGTTTGGGCTGTTATAGACTGGAATTTACAGACATTAGAGATAGATTATTTTAGTACTAGAATTATAATTTATAGTAACAATTAGAATTTATTATTAGAAAAATGGACCCTTGGAGAGTTCAATTTAAATGATTTAGAAAAGGGAAGTGGGAAAGATTGTGGATGGACAGTATTAATAAGTCACTGCTTGTTTCAAGGATACTGAGGATAAGCAGCTGGAGGGATTAGCCACATCTGGAACCAAGTTAGGGACAAGAGGACCAGTGTCATAGCATAGAGGAAAGACAGAAACCATCAGAAAGTGTAGGAAAGACTGGGAAATAGTAAGTCAGGAAAGGGAGGGGAATAAGCCCTCACACAAATCAGTCCTTTGGCCTCTCCTGGCTCCCAGTTTGGAAGGACAAGTGCATAGTTCTTAGTGAGAGCACAGCCTGGCCAATAGTTCAATGAAGGACACCCATGTGGCTGGGGACTGATTCAAGCAGTGGCAAGAGCACTTTTGTCTTTCCCCTTGGTGATCTCTGGACTCTTAGAATTGTCTGTGCATGCCTTGGAGAACCATGGAAGACAACCACCATGCCCTACTGTGCAACCTCCTACATGGGCATCCAGTGCATATAAAGAATTGTAAGTGGCCACAGTAACCTTAGTCTGCCTAGTGAGTTCTTTTGTGCCTGCCTTGGGAATCATCTGAAGCACAGTTCTAGATCCGATATTATTTCTGGCATCTGCTTTGTTGCTTAGTGAGGGAGAGGACAACACCTCTTGGTGTATAGCCTTTAAGGCAGAGGATTTCTAGACAGTGGACTCGGGATAGCCTGAGTACCCCTACCCCATGACCTCCAGCCTCTACCTAGAGTGCAGAAATTGCAAATAGCCACAGTGAATTCAGTCTGCCCAGAGGTTTTTCTGTCCCCTACCTGTGGAGTCAACCACATCAGTGCAATTTCTGGTGCCTGTTTCACTGCACAATGAGAGAATGCAGCACTTTTGGACACAGCACTTTTGTCAGGGAACTCCTAGACAAGGAGCTTTAGAAAGCATGGGTATACCTCCACCTCTCCCCCATTGAGACTTCTGGGCCTACCTCCTGTGTGTGTAGTCAAACTATAAGCTACCAGTGTTAGCAGAGCATGCAAACAAAGGACAGTTTTGCTGGTGCCAATGTGGAGAGCCAGGAGTGAAATCTACTTACCGCCTATCATGCTCTCTTGAGCTTCCCCTGATGCTTCCAATTAACTTCTTTTGGAGAGTACAGAACTCTTGGGCAGAAGATCCAATAGAGCAAAATAGGCAGGCAAAAAACACAATACAGAACAACTTGAGACCTCAAGGATAGATATCACTGCAAGGAGTTATTAGGATGATGTAATGAATTTTCTCCTGAATCCCTGGAAAACTGTTCTTTACAAAATAAGCCTATACCTTTAACTCTTGATCAAGAACAAGCTAAATTAATATTTTGGGAAGAAAGCAGTTCAGTCAAGAAAAGGCTCATTCTTTGGTTTTCACATTCTTAGAATTTATGCACATAAATTATCACTGTTTTAGTATAATGATAGCTTTTTCTTCAATAATGCAAAGCATTAAATAGATAAATGGTTTTTCACCAGTTTAAAATATGAAAACATATGCCATTTTTATTCAACAAATATTTATTGAGGAATTTCCATGTGTAAAAATCAAGTGTATATAATGGGATAAAATGGTGAGTAAGATAGGCATCTCACACAAAGATTGAAATTTTTTTTCAGGAAATTTTCTCATTCAGGTTGATACATGAAGGCAGTATAGGTATTATCTAGGTGAACTATATTAGGAGAGGTAATAATATGAATAGCTAAACTTGAGAGAAAACCTGGATTATTCCAGGAACTGGAAGAAATTTCATTGTGATATTTTGTGGGGAATCAGAAAGTTAGTGTGTTAATTGTTACGAGAAAAATTTGGTCAAGATTCTATAAATGTGATGATAAAGCAGATCATTTAGCTTCTCTCCAAAAATGCATAATACTACTTAAACCAAATATAGTTTTTTTTAAAAAAAAGCTAAATAAGTAGCCAAATAGTAAGTACAAATAAAAGGAAATCCCCAATTGGGGAAAGTCACCGGAGAATGAGCAATTAGCATTTGCTCTGGTGATATAGCTAAGCCCTGGGGCCTAGTAGTTGTATCTACTCAGATATATTGTATCACTTAGCTGTTACATTTTCATAGTGGAGTCACAATTTAGTGACTTAGAAGCAAATTTTGTCTACTTCCAGTTTATAGAAGGATTGGCCAGTTCTGATATGATGAGATAAGATCAGATATGAGCTGAGCTCAACTCATGCAGGTTGTGGCTTCTTGACAGACTGACAGCTAATTTACAATGGTATTGACTGACATAAGATTTCTTTACTCCATTTAGTTTGTTGTCCTTCAGAAAGAAGCTAGGTTTTTTTTTCCTATTGCAAAATTCTGCATTTATGAGAACAGAGACACGTGAGACCTCCTTAGGCTTAAGGTCAGAATTTGCAAACTCACTTCTGCCACATTTTTCTGCCTTAAAGAAATCATAGGTCTGACCTTTGTTGGCTATAACTGTAAAATCATATTGTAAAAGGTATGATGATAAATAGAAGAGAAATGAAGAGAACTGAGCCATTTTTGCAATCAGTGTACTGTGGATCTTATGGACAAGGGGCTGCAATTAGTAAAAATTCACAGAAGATCAAAAGATATTACCTTGGGCTCATTGAAGATGAGTTGATACATGTGATTCCTATGCACTTAGTTATAAAGAGTTGCTCTTTCTGTGAAAGGAGGACCAAAAACTTCAGCCCACTCACCTAGCAAATAGGAGACTAATGTTATCTGGGCCTGTGGTATTTCAGATGTGGGATATGAAACAAAGATAAAATTGATGTTAGTCATGTATGCACAAATGAAAACCTTTATTGAAAATGAGTTATCAATAAATAATTTAACTAACAGGTTTAAATGGTTACAAATTGCATGACAAAAATTATTCAAAATGGGTAAACAGGTACAACAAATAGAAAAGTTTGAATTCTAAAAACATTACATATTTGGAAGAGATTCTAAAATAAAAATTTTGAAATTCTTAAATATTAACATTGTGGAAAAAATTTAAGAATGTAGAGAGAAAATATTTAAGAGAGCCAGACATTGTTATAAATAAAAATATGAAGAACTAAAAGGTTAGGGAGTATGTTGAAAATAGATTGAACATTGCTAAAGACAGAAATTACAAACTGGAAGATAGGCCTGGGTAATTTTCCAGAATATATAACAGAGAAGTAAGAAATGAATATGAAGGTTTAAGAATAATTAATTATAGAATGAGAAGGTCTAAATATGTTTCATAGAAAGAAATAATATGTTGGGGAAAGACAATATATGAAGAGCAAATGACTAATAGTCTGAATTAAGGAAAACATGAGTCTAATGCAGAATAGATAAAAATAAACTTTCCCCTTTTGCCTTTTCTCCATATTGAGACAAAAAACCACTTGGTAAAATATAGAACAATTAATGAAAAGTACCCTGTGTCTATAAATTATACTGTATGACTTACCTCTACCAACTTATATTTTAAAAGATTTAAATTTTTTTTCATGACTGTAAACCATACAGTGACATTTGGATATAAGGGATAAGTATAATGTAAATACTCCATTCACTTTAAGGTACCTAGCAATGAACCTGATTGCACATGGACAAAAGTTAAATTTTGGTTGTTAGTAAAAAGATCTGAAAAATAGTAACATATCTTATGATTAGAGGAAGACTTAAAATTATAAAAATGTCAAGTCACTAGATTTAGCATAATTTTCATTAAAAGTCCAATGGAATTTGATAAGCAATTTCAAATATTCTTATAGAAGAGTAAACTATAAAAATAGACAAGGCCAAGAGGGAATGAAGAGACTCATTTTTTCAGTACTTAAAGATACTGAAAAGCAGCTATTATTTTTCCACTGGTTGCAGTGTCCTGGATCTGCAAAGTTTATGTGATTCTTTTTCAATAAGATTTTTGTTAGGATGATGTAAACATGAATATATTGATAGATATGAAACCCTACCAAATATATATAGACATTAGGTAAGGTGATATTGGTGGAGTGACAGACATATAGCCTGTAAAAGAGATTTGAGAGTCAAAAACATATTCATACACATACACACATGACCTAGGGACATATGTGGAGTCTGACTTATGATGTAATAGACATTTAGGGGTGGTAGGATGGACTGTGGTAGCCTTATTATAAAAGATACTGATGTTGGATGCCTCTTTTAACATGAAGGTTACCTAGATGTGAACTGTGTAAGTTAAAAGACTATACTTTAGAGCAATGGAGTTCAAACTTTTCGATCTCAGGAACTCTTTTTATGTTCCCCAATTTTTGAGAATCCTTTAAAGCTTTTACTGTGTGAATATACTTGTGTTTATTTTGTATGTCTATGATAATTACTGTACTAGACATTAAAATATACATTACAATATTTTATTAATTAAAAAATAACAAACACATTACGTACTCAAATAAATACCATATTTTATGAAAATAGCTATGTTTTTCAAAACAAAAGTAACTTATGAGAATAGTAGCATTGCTCTATATTTTTTAAAAATTTCTTGCTTAAAAAAAGACAACTATATTCTGATACCTGCTCTTATCTTTTAGTCTTTTATAGTATCACAATCACATACCATGTAGCATTTGGAAAGCTCCATTATAAATTTTTAGAGAGTGAAAGTGAAAATAATTTTGAGTAGAAACCTCAAGGTTTCTATACCACTTTTTGAGAACTACTTTGAGGTATCTACAGGAGAATATTTTTCTGATAGGCAAATTTTTTCCAGAAAAAAAAACACATTAAGTATAAACCACACACATGCACACAAGATAATTTTTATCCATTGAAGTGATAATTGACTTTATTAAAAAATATAGTAAGGATGTAAATATAAGCCATGACTTGATAAAAAAATATTTGGACATATGCATCTGACACAGTACCTAGAACATACAAGAACTATCATTCATTGTTAAAATAGATTGCTATGGACAATTAGGGAATCTTTAATTCAAATTAAAACCCAAGTGATATGTTACTTTAGAATGGTTTAATAAAAGATTTATATAATTCTGCATTTCAGCAAAGGATATAAAGCAATGAGAGCTCTCTTTTCCCTTAGAGCAGACATATATACTTTTAAACTATTTTGGATAACAGTTTGAAAACAGCTTGTAAAATTGAAGGTGCATTTAAGTTTCCAAGCCAGTAATCAATGTTAAGATTTACCATAGACAAGAACTTCCCTATAAGGGTACTATAGACAAGTTACATATATGCCAAGGTGGTGATTCCTTTATTCTAAGGGTGTTTGTGGGACTTGGCATAACCATACCTCTCAAGACTGCCAGGAGTCTTGACCAGGTTTTCAGTGTGTTGTTCATATATCTCTAAGTATATAATGTTGTCAATATGATTGAGAAACTCTTTCCAAGAAACATACTCTGTTCTCAAAAAACAAAACAAAACAAAACAAAAACTAGAATGTTTCTAGTTTCTAGAAATATTCCTAGAAACTGTTAAGTGTCACATAAAACATTTGTTAGAGTAGAATTCCAATACATATATAAAAACAAAGAGGAAAACAGAAAATAACCTTTAGTCAAGAACTATAGGTGTAATTATTATTAGTAGGATCTGCTTATAAATTAGAACAATTACCTAAAATAACTTAGCTATAAATTAGCTAAAACTAGTGGGTGAAAATATGAAGAGACATAGAATTGATGTAATCACAAAACATCTCACGATGTTCATTACCTACAATGGAAAAGATGGCAGCACTGTACAGGAGAACCCTTGCAGGAACTACCACAACTAAGTGATCAAGGTTATCAGCACCAGTGAGAAAGTATGGTTGATGCCATGTTCCCACTCTGTGATGTACTAAGAGCAGCACAACATCGTTTCTATTATATTCTTACCAAAAAAGCATAACTTTAGAGTGCAATCTTGGAAAAAAAAATAGGTAAACTGAAATTGTGATAAAACAGCTAGCTCAACAGTACTTTTCAAGAGTGTTAATATCATGAAAAATAAGGCAAGAATGAGAAAGAAATAAGCTAAGTCTTCTAATTAAAAACTAAATACAATGCGGTTTGCTGGATAGAACAGAACAGAATAATCATAGTAGTACAAACCTGATAAAATCCTAATATATTCTTTATAGCATTGTAGCAATGATAATTTCTTGGTTTGATCATTTTATCAAGATCAATACAATGTTAACATTAAGGTAAATTAGGTGAAAAATATAGAAATGACTGTTTGCCTCTTCTCCCGAAGTCTAAAATTAATTCAAAATAAAGTATCTTCTTAATCTAAATATCAATATTTGTGAGAATGGATGAGTCATCTGGCATGTTTAAATGAATGGATTATTAGTCCCAAAACAATATTATTCATATATACAGCATAAAAGTATAGAAATGTGGTAAAGAATTGTTAACGTATTTCCAGGATAATAGTTACTTTGGGGTGGTGGTGGTGGGAGGTGGTGGCTGTGGTTATGGAAAAACAGAGCTTCAGTTGTTTGTTTCATGCCCTTAAAATAAGATCTAGAGCAGAGAAGATATAGTTAACATTTGTCAAATTTAGTTGATGGTTTCATAGGTATTTATTACTTATTTATTGTACCTATATATATATATATATACACATGTGTAATGTGTAGTTTTAAAAATTCAGTTGAATTCTTTGTAGTGTTAAGACATTTGTAACATAGGTAACTTATACCTATTCTGTACATGTTTAAAAAATGAATATTTTTATGTATGAGTATTCCAAATTGGGAAAAAAAGTAAAATTATACGTTTTTGCAAATTAAATATACACAAAAATAAAAATTGTCACCACAAAACTTTTAAAATAATAAACCAGTGTAGTGAAGCGGTATACTACAAAGTCAATATGCAAAAATTAGTTATGTTACTATATGCAAATTAGTCATCTGGAACAGAAAGAAATCAAGAAAACAATTACTTTTGCTATAGCATGAAAAAAGAATTAAATAACTAGGAATAAACAAAGGAGGTGAAAGACCTGTACAACAAGGTATAAGTCAGTAACAAAAATATGAAAAGACACAAAGAAATGGAAAGATATATCTTGGGCATGGATTAGAGGAATTAACATTTTTTAAATGGCCATCTTACCCAAAGCAATGTACAAATTCAGTGCAATGTCTATCGAAATTTCAGTAGCATTCTTCATAAAAGTAGAATAAAATTACTAAAATTTACATGGAACCACAAAAGACCTTGAATAGCCCAAACAGTCAATCTCATCAGAGTTGAGAACTCATTTTCACAAAAGAATTGAGTTATCACAGCTTCTGGACTTCAAACTATAATACAGTCAGCCATACTATAGTCAATACTGTATGACATCAACAAAATTAGATGCAGTGACCAATGGAAGAGAATTGAAAGCCAAAAATAAACCCTCACATATACAAGCAGCTAATTTCTGACAAAGGAGCTAAGAGTATACATTGGAGCAAGGAAAGTCTCTTCAACAAATGATGGAAAAACTGGGCAGCCATGAAAAAGAATGAAACTAGACCACTATCTCACATTCTACACAAAAATTAAACTCAAAATGAATTACAGATTTAGATGTAAGACCTGAAACCATAAAGTACATAGAATAAAATATAAGCAAAACACTACAATTTTTGCTTCAGAGATGACTTTGAGGTCTTGACTCCAATGACAAGGGAAAAAAAAAAAAAGCAGCAGTAAACAAATGGGATGACATTAAACTAAAAAGCTGTGCAGCATAACAAAGTGCCAGTAAATGAAAAGACACCCTATGAAATGGGAGAAAATATTTGCTTATGATACCTCTGACAATGGGATTATGTAGAGGAAGTACAAAACACTCATACAACTCAACAAAAAGGAAATAACCAAATTAAAGAGTAAAGATTTTGAGAAGTCAGAATTTTAGTAGAAAATCTTAGTAGAATTCTTTCACTTTCTAAACCTCAACATTATGTTCAGTGGGTAGGTTAATTTGAGAGAAAACTATTATTTATATATTAGGATATTTCATTTTTCTCTTGACAAAAGGAAACCTGATTTGCCATTTGACAAGGTTTCCTATCCAGCAGCCATTACTCTGTGTTAGAGAGATCTAACACACTTGAATTTAGTCCTTGAACTTTCTCTTTCTTTACTATGAGGATATGGGGGTCTGGTTAACATGAATTTTGAACTATTTTTGTTTAGGATACTTAGCAAAAGAAGGAATTAAGAATGAGAAAAAATATGGAAAAATGAAAACAGAAGGAAAATCAAGAATGGAGGTTTTTTTGTTGGAAGAACTGCAAGAGAGAAAGAGAACCAGATTAAAACTACCTTCAGCCCAGGCCTGTGCCCTGCTGGGGTGGTTGCTGCGCAGGCAGTTGAATAGTATGTGCTCCAGCAGGCAAGTATTGTGCCAGGACTAAAACTTCTTACCCTGGAGTATAAGGGAAGGTGTGTGTGAAGTCAGTTAAGACTACTTTCCCTCCTAAGCAACTACTGACTGATGTAGAGTTTAATCACCTTAAAATGTACGAAATCATAAAAGCCTTTAAACATTTGGATGAATACATGATGCAGAAAAAAAACCTTTCGCTATTCACTTATCTCATTTAAGTAAAATTAATTTACAAATGTCCTTTGAAACAGTGAAAAGTTGCCTTTTGAAGTGAGAACAGAAAGTCTAAAACATTTATAATAGGAAAAGAATAGCAAATAGAAATCAGGCCCAGCTTGCCATTATTACTAATTTAACATGTATAATTCAACATTTATGAATGTTTATTTAAGACGTTTTAAAAGAATTTTTATTGGATCATTTGTAATGTCAGTCCTTCTTACCTGATTTCACCATAATATTTGAAACTTTTTTATTCACAGCTGAACTTTTTTATTCACAAATTGTGCTATCACCGGTGTTTTTAATATATTCAGTCTAGCATTTTAGAAATTACTACAAATTTTGGTTCACAATGATTTATTGTAGTGAATGCTTTCAACAATATAGCGGGAGAGAGCGAGATGGAGAGGAGAGAGAAAGCAAGAAAGGGAGAGGGAGAAGGAAAGGGAGTCTTTTTTCAAAAAAGTAACTTTGAAACATACATGTTTTTAAAGCAAGGTAACACAGACTAGAAATTGGTATGAAAATATAACAAAGAGTAACACTGGGTACATGGACTAGAGTCAGAATTGAAGTTGGTACACAGAATACCCTGAACTTAGAAATAGTAGTGATCTTTATTTTCATATTCTACAATCTCATATTTCCCCAAGTACCTGATCCATACTAAAGCATATAGCTATTTGTGTACAAAATATAAGAAATACATATTTCTGAGTTCAGAGATGTTATGTAGATCCACAATTCATTATCTGAAAAAACTTTTGGGAACAGATATGTTTTAGATATCGGAATCTTTTTTATTTAAAAATCCCATCAGGGTTTAAGGCAGACCCCATTAACAATATATTTCCATTTCTTTAATGAGACATATGCATATTCACACAAAGTGGGTAAGGGGGATAACTTCATGTCATTTCTGGATTTTTCCTTATAAATGAGTTAACAATGAAACAATTGGTTTGAAAGCTGTTGTTGCCCTGTATACTAATTAGATGTGGGAGAAAAAGAACACATGAACAAAGAAAATTTAAATCTGTGGTCTTGGTTCTATGTGTGATTTTAATTAAGAGAAAGAAGTTAGAGACCTCACCAATGAGGGAAGGTTTGAACTGGCACTGAAGAAAGATTCATAAAAGTGTTTCAGTTGGAAATGAGCAAAACTGAACCTGATGAGCCCTGCTGGAACCTGTGGTTCATGTTGCACCATGTAGTGGCATATAGAACTAGAGTGGGGAGATTATAGAGGATTTGATTGTCAGACATGAAACTTGTGATACTGTGTCAAGAGTCACAGAATCTAGGGTCTCCCTGGTAGTGCAAGAGGTTGAGTGCCACACTGTGGAGCTTCCACAGCCACTGCAGCACGAGTTCAATCTCCAGCAAGGGAGAATACCCACATGGCGCAGCAGACACCTCCTGCCTCGCCTACTGCTTCCCTCAGCAGTGTATTTCAGTCAATCTGCCTGTTCTGCTCCCCACTCTGTCTCTGGTAAATTCTCTCACTCCCACTTCTGGCCTGTACCCCAGCTCTTGTATGCACATATAAATAAAATCTTTAAAAAAAAAGATTCACAGAACTCCTTTTTTCAAAAAAAAAAATATTTTATATATATATATTTGACATCAACTTTGGTCCCCAGGGAATTCCCACCACCATTTCACCCGTGCACCTTCATCTCAGTCCCTTGTGCTCTTTCTGCCCTCAATCCATTCGCTCCCCCCTCTCCACAAAGTGTTTCTGATTTTTTCCTTGTCTTTTTGTTTTGGGGGTTTTTTAGTGTTGTTATTCTTTTCCTTGGTCGCTTATTTGGTTCCCTTATATTCCTCCTAGGGACAGAACTCTTTTTTTTTTTTTTTAACCAAAGAAGTAATGTGAAAAATAGCAAATTTGGGTGTCAGATTTATATGGTTGGACAAAGGACACATAGTAACCAAAGATTATTTCCATTTTTCTATACCAAAAACTTAGAAAACCAATAGTAGTCTTATGGAGAAAAACAGAATTGAGACCTGCTTACCAAATGTGGAAGAGTCTAGAACATGGGAAATCCATTTGGAAATGTTTCATAATTGGTTATAGAAAGAAAGTTTTGAGTTATAATTACTCAGAACTACAACTCACAGAATGGTAAACATACATGAGCAATTCCTTACTCCCTTTCATAGAGACCAGAATCTAGTGAGACTAGTTTTCATGTATTCCATAGCTATACAGTTAATTGTATCACATAGCAAGTTCATTGTATAGCTGACAGTAGTACCAGATCTTTCCTATGCAGTGTTCTTGCCTTTGAATTGTTCTGTGGGTACTTTGTTTTATACCACTGTTGAAATTGTGATAATGAATGAGCTTTCTGGAGGCCTGAGGAATGTGTAATTCAGAAAATAAGACAGAGCTTTGAAGATTGCCCACTAGGGTAGAGAGAAGAAAAGACAAGTGGAGGGAGGATAATGGATTGTCAATCCAAGGAAACTTTTGAGAAGAAATAAATGACCTGTTTTCTAAGTGTGAAAGGAAGAATGGATGATAGACATTTTATAGGATTTGGGCAAATGTATAATAATTTTGGTAATCTTTGCAGCTGTAGTTCTGTAGTGTGATGAGGGTACAAATCACATTAAAATGCTATAATCTCAGACACTGTTCTTAGGAATATAGCTGTGAAAAAAGTCCTTTCCCTCACAGAGCTTACATTGGTAGAGGCATAAGTTAAAATAAAACATTTAAATTCTTTCATTATACTTCATTTTTAGAACAGTTTTAGGTTTTTAAAAATAGGATGTTACAGAAATTTCCCATATACCTTCTATTCCCCTCACATAATCTCCCCCAGTAGCAACATTAATCAACAGAAGGCTACATCTGCTTATGGGGGTGAATCTACAGTGACTTAACCACCAAAGATCAACAGTTTACCTCAGTGTTCACTCTTTAAGGTACATTATATTCATCATAGCAATATCATGTAGAGTATTTTCCTGCCCTAAAAATCCTCTGTGTTCTGCCTCTTTTTCTCCCCCAATCTCTGACAACCATTTATCTTTTTGTTGTTGCCATGTTTATCTTTTTCTGTATATCACGTTATTGGTTTCTTGTAATTCACAACCTTTTCACGTTGGTTTCTGTTACTCACTAATATGTATTTAAGATCTTTCTTTGACTTTTCATGACTTGGTAGTTAATTTTCTGTTAACACTAAATAACATTTCATTGTCTGGATCTACTATAGTTTATCCATTCACCTACTGAAGGACATCTTAATTGTTTCCCAGTTTTGTCATGTATGAATAAAGCTAGAAGCATCTAAATGTGTGTGTGTGTGTTTATAAGTCTTTCAGTTCCAGAATTCAGAAAAAGGAACGTGACTTCTGGATCATGTGTTATGAGTATGTTTAGTTTTATAAGAAACCTCCAGACTATTCCAAATTGGGTATATTATTTTGAATTCCTACTAGTAATGTAAGAAATTTCCTGTTATTACAGTATTTGGTGTTGTCAGATTTTGGTCATTCTAATTGGTGTACAGTGGCATCTGATTGCTGTTTAAATTTGCACTTGCCTGATGATCTAAAAAGCATGTTTACATATGTACATCTCCTTTTGTTAAGTGTCTGTTAAGGTCATTGATCTATTTTTAAATTGGGTTGATTATGTTCTTGTTATTGAATTTTAAGAGTTCTTTATATGTTTTGGATAGTGCTGCTTTACAAGATATGTCTTGTGCAAATATTTTCTCCCTGTTTGTTAGTTCTCTTTTAATTTTCTTGACATTGAATTTCATTGAGTAGACATTTGTAATTGTAATGAAATCCAATTTATCAATTTTTTTCTTTAATGAATAGTTTCGTTGGTGTAATGGCTAAAAAGACCATCATACTCAAAATCATTTAGATTTTCTTCTGCTACTCTTCCATTTGTCTATATTCCATTTTGCATTCATTTGAAGTACCATATGTTAAAGAAACTATCTTTGCTACTTTATACTAATGGGAACCTATAGAAGGCAGGAGGAATATTAGGTTATGGGAATACTAGGCTTCAGGTCGATCCAGCATGGGGCTGGCTCATTGTAGAACTGAGATAGACTTTTTTATCTGCAAATTTTAGATTGACTTAATATTTCACATGGACATTTTAAATGCCAAATATGATCTAGTTTAGGATGGGACTTTGTATTTTTCTTAATTCTTAAGATGCATTCTTCTCATGAACAGTGATAGTGAATTATTAAGAATTATAGTTGGAGCATTGAGATGATTTAAATCCTCTTTCTATACTGTATGGTATTAGGTTTTAAGCTTTATATTAGAAAACCAGCTATAACAGTATTCATGGCAATTTAATAATGTTGTTAAAAAGCATTGTTAAACAAGTGTGTATTTGGATTTCTAATGGCATCTAATTGTTGTTATTAGTATCTCGAGATCCTGTTATTTCATGTGTCCTTATGTTTCATTTACTTTCTTTTAGGTCTCTTTTATTCAGAACCTTGTATTTTGTGTTGAAAGAGTTTACCGTGTCCCTGATTATGGTGTCTGGGAAAGAGGAAGCAAATATAATAATGGCAGCACAGAGCTACATTCAAGGTAATTTGCTGATTTCTGAGTGTTTTTTTTAATTTAAATGTGTGGAATTTGAATATGAATAAAGTGAATAAAAATCAAAGTATTAGATTGGTGTTAATTTTTAGCTCTTTTTTCTTTCTACGTGTAATGCAGATGAAATTCACTTAAAATGAAAGCAAGAGTCTATTCTCAGTGCCCATAAGCAATGCAGGAAAGAAGCAGGCTATCTTTTCCAGCTTTCCTGGGTGTCAGTACATGCATATCAACCTCTAATCTAAGGCTTGGCCTTTCTGCTCAGCCAAGTCATTTTCCTTATCTTCCTTGTAATGATACAATTTAAAAGATCAAGTATGTTAAAATTGTCAGATACCAATTGTATATGCAATGGTTGAAAAATTCCATTCCATCTTAAAGAGCTGATTTTTATCCTAATCATAGACTCTCATACCCATCATGTAAAACTTAACGTTGATATTTTCCTTAAGAGGTGTGATCAGCATCTTGATATGTGGTATAGTGGATTTGAGTAAACAGCAATAAGTGATGACTGAAGCGCTAATCACACAGAATACATACTTAGTACTAATCACACACACAGAAATTGAGATGATGTAACACATTTAGTAACTAAAAACTGTGGTGATTACTAGCTGTGTAATGTCTCTATGCCTTAGTTTCCCTGTCTATAAAATGGAGATAGTAATAGTTTCTCGTATATAGAGTTGTTGTAAAAATGCTATATAAATTTTTTGAATATATGGCATAACTAAGTACTTGAATACAAGTATACTTATTTATTTAAGAATATTTTAATAACCAAGATTGAAATAAAAAGGATTTTCTGATTAACTTCAGATCAGTAATGTACAGATATTTTTCTGTAAGTTTTATGATTCATGAGCATTTTTGTAACATAGAAGAAAATAGTAGCAACAAGTGAAGAAATCAGCGAGAAAAATAATTTGTTGGAAAGTATAGGTCAAACAGTAAATAAACTATGACAAATACTGAAAACAGGCATATTTTGTTATGTTTTAACTATCATTCAAATTAAGCTCTTGATATTCTGGACTACAAGTCACATTATAAGAAAATGACTCTGATTAGATAAGATGATTTGAAAATTTCTACCTTGTCAGTATTTATTACACGTCAGAATCTTTTTGTGCTTTTTAGTAATCATTTAAAATGTGACAATATGCTTTAACTGACATTATTTTCTATATAAAATATTTGGAGTTGGTGCTTTTCTGTTTATAGAACTGTAGTAAACTTGGCAAGAACCTTGAGTAAAAGTTACCATTAGCCCTAGAAATTGAGGCTGTTGGAAGATCCCTAGTGAAAAATCAAATGCTTCAATTTGTTTTCCAGTAACTGAGATGCCAATCTTTAAATTGAATCATTAAGGATTTTATTTCAAGACTTGGAAGATCATTATGTGATGTTCTTTGCTACCTTTTGCATGCAAAATTAATCTTAATTGTAGCAGGCCAATTTTATTCAGATGGATGGGAAATGAAGTTTGCCGTTTAGATTTGGATGATGGGTTTTATACATTTAACATTCATCTTCTAATTTTCCATGATATGACACTCTCAATTCCCCAAAAGAACTTTAAACATTATTTTTCAAATGTTTCTGAACACAGTGCTCCACAAACCAGCTTTGCATATGTCACCTCAGGTGCCGAAAGGGTCTATTTTGAAACTGTAGAAGAACTGAACCCATGCTGCTCATGGATGCTGTGACGGCAGAGTTGGGGGTGGGGGGTGATGGAGGCACTATTTTCCTTTATTTAGAACTGGGTAGTGGAATGTAGAGCCAGTGAATCAGTTGCAACTCCTACTCCATTGCTGCTGTTATATATCCCAGTGCTCTCTCTGACTAGTTGGATCTGATCTTTACTGTTTCATGTACTATCCTTAAACTATTCTTGTAATTTCAGACAACCAAAAATAGTATAGTCATACTTGCTGTAAGTACTCATGCTTCCTTTGCCTTTTGACTTTTCTTTGCCATTCTCTCTCATCTCTGTGCATTCACTACTCCTTAGGGACAGAAGCAGAGTAAACAGAGTATCATCTATTGCCTGGGTGCTCACTAATGCCTTGGCTATAGTAACTGGTTGGTAAATATCACTTCCTTCCTTTGTCACACTGGACACATCTTCTGAACTCTACCCTGATCAAAGATTAGTGCCCCTGGGCTCCCCACCCTCCCCAAACACACACAAAATTCTGAGGTAATAGGCTCCCTCTAAAGCATCTATATACAGTTGTCCTTTAATTATGCAAACCTTTGGCATATAGTTACAGAATTTTGTTTTTTATTTTGGCCAACCAGAGAACATTATACAGGGGAAACTAAAATTTAGAAGGTTTTGAGGTTCCCCTCATCCCCTTTAATGATGAAGCCATAGGTAGTGGAATCAACTGGAACTGGATTCCAGTTGTTGGCCTCCAGGTTGAAAGAAAGCTGTTTTTCTGCATCATGTCATATTGAAAAGTCTTATTTTTTCCCTAAAGTTTGAAAGAATAGGGTGTAAACCTCTGGTGAATGCATTTCAGGGATATCTTTGTTTAGTAATCAGTACAGCAAAATTCAGCTTCATGTTTGGTCAGACTCTTTCTGATTTGTCCTTTTCAGCTCCAGATTTGCTGAGTCCCTTTTAGTCCAGGTTCTTGAATTATTTAGTATTTCCATTTAGTATTTATTATTTAGGTAAACCCAGGAGTTTTTCCTAATGTGGTCTCAGTACGTTTATCTGAACCCCATTCAAACAATTGTCTCACTGCTTTCAGGACTTTAGTAAAAGGGTCCATTGCTATAAACTCAATATGCTTCCCTTAGAATGTTTCCTAAGAAACCATCTGCTGCTCTCCTGATTTTTCTCAAGCAACATGCCTTTTCCAATTTTTCCTCTAGTGTCTGGAACTGTAACAGATAATTCTCTTTTTTCTTATTCATTCACTATGTATTTTAATAAGGATTATACATTTTAAAATCATTGTTTGTTTAGTTACCTTTATATCATTTTGGCAGCATTATTTATTGTAGCACTAATTCTTAACCCCTGGTGTTTCATGTTCAAGTAGTCTTCACAACTGCTCCAAGTTTAAATCAAGTATTTATATTTTAATCTTTATATTTCCTCATCCTCATTTCTGTGAAGATATCCCTACTCCTTGGTGCTGCCTTTAACCAGAGCTCTTTCCTCTGGAGAATGGATGGATCTTCTATAAAATGTTACTTGAACCCCTAATCTAACTTTGAATTTTTTGCAATTGGGAAGCAAAAAGTAAAACTGTACTTGATAATTTAGTAACATGAACATATATCCACATTAACTCCTAAACAGAACTTTACATTTATCAGCATAATTTCCTTTCTTTACTTTGTTAAAGGCAAAGATAAAGGAGACTGTAGAATCAAAGAGAATTTAAATCTTAGTTTTTGAGGCTTTTTGTGGCTTTATGTTCTATTCTCTTGGCTTTTCCAATAAAAAAAGCCATCACTAAAATATCAGATAAGTAACCATCATAGTACCACTTTACTCAGTTTAAGATGCTTCTAGTGACGATTTTATTCCATACAGTGCTTGTTATTTAAAGTAACTACTTAGTCTCCGTAAGTCTTTTTTTTTTTTTTGATGTTCCAGTCATTGAGCTATGATAGAAGCAACTATCTATCAATTCTGCTTCATTTTATATATTTTTACCATGTTATACAATTCATGAACATCCATTAAAACCATAGTACCATAAAGTCCTTGTTCTTTCAGGAAGTTTCATTGGGTAGCTTGGGGAGTTTAAAACATAGTGTTTATGAGCAGAAGATTATGAATTTAGTTCCCATGCTTGCCAGTTAATTTTTTGGATTCCCTGGTGGCTTGTAAGTCACTTAGCCCAAACCTACCATCTTTTCTAGAAAAGTCTTGATTTTACACAAAAAATCATTTTATTGCAAGCTATCTTCCAAGCAAATTTTACTTTAACTCTTCACCAGAATCAAATTGGTAAATGATCTATTGATAAATCATTTAGTATTAACATCTTCAATAGTAATCACAATAACTTAATTTTGTGAATTTGTGCCAGCAAAATATTTTTAATTTATATAATTTATATATTATATTTACTAGTAAAATAGAAGGTCATATTAGGAGTGTGTTTGAATTTTTAAATAACTTGCTGTTGCCAGAGATTTAAACAGTCATTGCTAATAAATTAGCATAATTATGAACTTCAATTTGAAGTCCATTTTTTTAAAAGATTTATTGATGCATAGAAGAACTGGAGTACAGGCCATAGTTGTGGGGAGGGCAGTGAAAGGATTCACCAGAGACAGAGTGGGGAGCAAAACAGGCAGACTGACTGAAATACACTCCTGAGGGGAGCAGTGGGCAGGCAGGAGAGGTCTGCCGTGCCATGTGGGTCCCCTCCCTGGCCAGGGATCAAACTCATGCTTCAGTGGCTGTGAATGCTTCATAGTGCGGTGCTTAACTCCTTGCACCACCATGGAGGGCCTAAGGCCATTTTTTAAACGATTTGCATGGGGAAAGAATGTTAAAGGAGAAAGAATTCAATATTTACTCTAGTTCAGGTTTCTTTTGTCATCTTTACAAGACAATTTCCAAATTCATTCTCTAGCTTTTTGTGCCATTTGTTATGACAGAACCTTAGACTAGCTATATCATGTATCTCTTCTAGTACAGAATTATTTTTGTTTTTATCTTTTGAACAAGTTACTTTCTCTCATATTTCAAAACTCTGGAAATAGTATTATCACTTAGTAACTCACAGTGTAAGTGGAGGCTTGCTGATTTACTCTGTTAAGTATTTGAAAGTGTTTCTGCATTGGGGGCTAACAGGGAACTGTCAGGGCAACAGGAATGCCTTATGCAATAAAATAAATTGACAATAAATGCCTTTCAAGAACTTGGGCTCTTAGAATTCTTCTGCTGTTACTATTTGCTTTCCATTTTGAGTATGCAAAGCTAAGTATGATTGGGTTAATTGTTCTGCTTATATGCTAGAGTTAGGAACCTAGTTTAGGGGCCTCCCTGGTAGCACAGTTGGTTAAGCAACACACTATGAAGCAAACCGCAGCCACTGCAGCATGAGTTCGATCCCTGCCGCCGGCCAGGGAGGGAACCCACATGGCACAGCAGACCTCTCCTGCCTTGCCCACTGCTCCTCTCAGCAGTGTGTTTCAGTTAGTCTGCTTGTTCTGCTCCCTGCTCTGTCTCTTGTGAATCCTCTCACCTCCCGCGACTCTGGCCTGTACCCCAGCTCTTGTATGCATAAATAAATAAATCTTTTTTTTTAAAAAAAAGGAACCTAGTTTAGGTTCTTTGTTACTCACACACACACACAAACAAAAAACAAATGCCAAATTTTCAGGCATAAAACAGCAACGATTGAACAATTTTTTTATTGTTAATAAATATTATGCACAGGGTATTTTTTTCATTTGCCACCCTGGGACTGAAGTGATCTTGATAGTTTATCATTCTTAGGTATCTGTTTGATCACAGGAGTTGGCAGGAGCTGCCTTACAGCATGGTGGATGGATCCACTGTACAGCTCCCCAAAAGAGGACCAGGAGCTGTACTGCCTATGTATGGCCTCAAAAATCATGTGGATAACTTCCAGCACATTCTATTTGTAGAGTCAGTGAGACCAAGCCATAGTCTAGTGAAGGTACTCAGCCTCCACCTCTTTTTATTATTTTTTAAAAAGATTTATTTATTTATGCATACAAGAACTGTGGTACAGCCCAGATATGGGGTGAGGGGAGGTGAGAGGATTCACCAGAGACAGAGTGGGGAACAGAACTGGCAGATTGACTGAAATACACTGCTGAGGGGGGCAGCGGGCGAGGCAGAAAAGGTCTGCTGCGCCATTTGGATCACCTTCCTGGCTGGGGAACGAGCTAGTGCTGCAGTGGCTACAGATGCTTCACAGTGCTGTGTTTAACCCCTTGAGCCACCAGGGAGGCTCAGACTCCAGCTCTTAATGGGTGGAGTGTCAAAGAATTTGTGAACATATATTAACCCATTATGTAGTCTTCACTTGGGACTTATTCCTTTAGGTTCCAGGCCTTGTCAAAAATTACTTCGGATATGGAAAGAGGCTATACCTCCCTTGTCTTGAGAGTGTGAGCAGTATCCTGTGAATTGTCATGGAATTTATTTAACCTGTGGAGGGATCACATACTTCCTTCACTGACAGTGGAATGCTGAATGGCAACTTTAAGTCAGTAGTGTAGTATTTAAATCCAAACAATTAATTTGAAATGAGCATAAAATGATCAACATAGTTTATAGTAGGGAGCATGAGTTTTTACTGAGAAAGTAAAGATGCATTTGAAAATCACATTTACATATATTTATACTGTTTGTTTATGCAATTGAGGTAACATTATTTTACAACATTATATATGATTTAGAGGTCTAGGATCATACTTCTTCAGATGTATGTAGCCACACCACACCCACCACCCAGGCACCCATAATCCTCCTATAGACCGTTGGACCCCTCCCCCATTGTTTCCACCCCACCCCTCTTGCTCTAGTAGCCTCAATGCTGCAGTCACATTTTTTAGGATTAATTTACTTTATCTTCATCTCTAAAAACACAGGTAGTTAACAAAAGAAATATAAGAGAGGTACATTGAAAACTATATATTGTTGTTGAATGAAATTAAAGAAGGTATACAAATGGAGAGAAACCCTGTGTACAAAAGGATCTGTATTAAAAATCCAACTATCTTTTTTGTGTAAACTGACAAGCAGATCATGTGGATCAAATTCATATGGAAATACAAGGGACCCAGAATAACCAAATTTACCTTGAACAATAAAGTTAGAGGACTTCTACTTTCTGCTTTCAAAACTTATAGCAATAATGTGCTTTTGAATATAAAATAATATGCTTTAATAATTAAATGGTGTGGTACTGGCATAAGAACTGATAAAGAAATCATTAGGACAGAATTGATAGTTGTAGGGTAAATGAAAATTATCAGGGTTGACATTAGTGTCAATGATAGACACCTGCGGTCTTGCACATGTGCCTGATGGTGGGCCTCGAGTAGAGTGTGGACATGTGGAGGTGGGCGTGCTTACAAGAGAATGGGTATATAAGGGTGGCATCGTGGGGCCGTAGCAGCAGTAAAAGAAGCATCAGAGAAGCAGTGGAGGCAGCAGAAGGAGCAGTAGAAGCAGCGGTAGAGAGTCCAGAGAGAGTGAAGATTCCCTGGTGACTAGGAGGCCTGCCATCCTCCTGCCCTCCAGCCACCCCACTTGTCCTGTAGCTGGTTGCTTCTGATGCAGAAAGATCAATAAAACCTCTGAGGGCTCCAGGACTCCTACTCGTCTGCCTGAATCACACAGAACCTGCCCTGAGCCTTCCTGCCACTACAATGGTCCAGAAATAAGTCCATACATCTATGGTTAGGTGATTTTGACAAGTTACAAGGATAATTCAATAGAGAATTGTCTTTTTTATAAATAGTGCTGAGACAACAGGATATCTTTTTTTAATTGCTTATTTATTTATTTATTTTATTAATTATATTTGACATCATTTGTAGTCCCCAGGGAGTACCCACCACCATTTCACCGGTGCACCATCACTTCAGTCCCTTGTGCACCCTCTAGCCTCTTCCCCGTTTTAGCCCTCCCACCATCCCCTCCCCCCCCCATGGTCCCTTTGGTTTATCCTGGCTTTTTGGTCTTGTTGAGGTTTTTTGTTTACTTTTGGTTATAATTGCTAATTGTAATTGCTTATTTTTTTAAAAGAGATCTTATTTTATTTATTTATTTTTTAATTTATTGGATTTATTTAATTGTATTTGACATCATTTGTAGTCCCCAGGGAGTTCTCACCACCATTTCACCCGTGCACCATCACCTCAGTCCCTTGTGCTCTTTCTGCCCTCATCCCCGTCTTTGCCCTCCCCTTCCTCCACCCCACCTCCCCATGATCCCTTTGGTTTATCTTTGACCTTTTCATCTTGTTGAATTTTTTGTTTGTTTCTGGTTGTAATTGCCCATTCTCTTGAGCTTTCTCTTGGTGTTTTTTTGTTTGTTTTTGTTTTTTTCGTTTCTTATTTTTTATTCTTTGTTGTGGTTGTTGTTCTTTCACATTCATCCTAAAAGTGAAGCATCCAATATTTTTCTCTTGCCTTCTGACTTGTTTCACTGAGTATAATTCCTTCTAGCTCCATCTGTTTCTATAAATGTCCCTAGTTTATCATTTTTGATTGCTGAATAGTATTCCATTGTGTATATGTACCACATCTTCTTGATCCAGTCCTCTACTTTTGGGCATTTGGATTGTTTCCAGGTCTTACCAATTACAAATAGTGCTGCAATAAACATAGGAGTACAGTGCTCTTTTGGATCAGTGTTTTTGTGTCCTTTGGGTAGATTCCTAGGAGCGGGATTGCCGGATCATATGGTAGTTCCATTTCTAGTAGACTGAGGAACCTCCATACGGCCTTCCATAGTGGTTGGATTAACTTGCATTCCCACCAGCAGTGTAGTAGAGTTCCTTTTTCTCCACATCCTCGCCAACATTTGTTGTCGTTGGTTTTTTTGATGTGTGCCATTCTTACCGGTGTAAGGTGGTACTTCATTGTGGTTTTAATTTGCATTTCCCTGACTATGAGAGATGTTGAGCATTTTTTCATATGCCTCTTGGCCATTTGTATGTCCTCTTTGGAGAAGTGTCTTTTAAGTTCTTCTGGCCATTTTTTGATTGGGTCGTTTGCTTTGATTTTCTTGAGTCTTATGAGTTCTTTGTATATCATCTTTGTGATCAGTCCCTTGTCAGGACAACAGGATATCTTTATGCAAATGAGTGTACTAGCATTAAATTAAAATAACTATTTCTTACCATATTAAAAAAATTAACTGGAAATGGATCCAAGTCCTATATGTAAGAACTAGAACTACAAAATTCTTATAAAACTGTAAAAAATAGTTTGGAAATCATTGGGACCTTGGAATAGACAAAGCCACTCCTCAGGTATGACATCTAAAGCACAGGCAATGAATGACCCCTTACCACTCCCCTCCTCTCCCCTCCAAGAAAAGTTTTTTACAGGCTTTTGTGCAAATGAAAGTTTTCATTTACCTGGGATAAATCCTAGTAATACAGTTAGTGGTAGTTGTTTGCTTAAATTTTAAAGAAAATATGAGACTCGTTTGCATTTGTACCTGCCTGATTTTATATTCCTACCAACAAGGTTTGAACGATATAATATCTTGCATCTTTGCTGGCATTTGGTCTTAGTGATGCTTGTTACTTTAGTTACTCTGATTGGTTTGTAGTGTTACTGCATGTGGTTTTAATTTGCATTTTCTAGTGGATAATGAAGTTGGATTTTTTCCATCTGTATTTTTGCCACCTGTATATCCTCTGCAGTAAAATGTCTGTCTTTTGCCTATTTTCTAATTAGATTGCTCTATTATTTTTTATTTCTGAGAGTCCTTTATTTATTGCCTTTATTATGTTTAGGAATGTTTCATCTATATTTGACATCATTTGTCTCATCCAGTGTTTTGAGATTTTTATCATAAATATATATTGAATCTTATCAAATGCTTTCTGTGCTTATATTGACATAATCATATGATTTTTATCATCTTTCCTTTTGTTGAGGTGATAAATTACATAAGTTGATTTTTGGATGTTGAACCATGCTCTGGGAATATGGTTATGATGCAGAATGCTTTTGATGCATTGTTGTATTTTGTTTACTAAGATTTTGATGATCAGTGTTCATTACTGTATCTATGTTCATCAGAGAAATTGATCTGTGTTCTCTCCTCTCTCCCTTTTTGTTATCTTTGTCAAATTTTGGTATCAATGATGTTGGCCTCAGAAAATATGTTTGGAAGCTTTTTCCTGTTTTCTCTGTTTTTCATAAGAGTTTGAGTAGAAGAGGTATTTGTTTATCTTTGAAGATTTGGTAGAATTCACTACTGAAACCCTTTGGCTTGGATTTTAATTCTTTGGAACACTTTTGATTACTGTTTCAATTCTTTGCTTATTGTTGGTCTGTTCAGGTTTTCTATTTCTTCCTAGTTCAGTCTTGAGGAATTACAAATTACTAAGAATTTCTCTATTTCATCTAGGTTATTCAATTTGTTGGTATATACAGGCTCTTTGAAATCCCTTATGATCTGTATTTCTGAAATACATATTATAATTTTTCCTTTAACTTCTGATTCTATTTATTAGATTTTTCTCTGTTTTATTCTTAGTGAGTATAGCTAGAGTGTGTGTGTGTGTGTGAAGTTTCCTCTTTTTGATACAGGTAGGAGGGCTCTTTTCAGTATTGCTTATAGGGCCTGGTGTTGGTTTACTCCTTGAGGTTCTGTTTCTCTGAGAATACCTTTATTTCTTCTTCATATCTGAGGAAAAATCTTGCAAGATAAAGTATTCTTGGGTAGCAGTTTTTCACATTGACTATTTGAATAGATAGTCCCATTCTTTCCATGCCATAAGATTTCCTCGGAGAACTCTGATGTCAGCCTCAAGAGATTTCCTTTATATGTTATCTCATTTTGTCCCCCAGCCACTTTCATTATTTTCCTTTTGTCTTGAATTCTTGACAGTTTCATAACTATTTGTCTTATTGTAGGTATTGTTCCATTTTGATAACCAGGTGTTATTTTAGCTTCATGATTGATTTGTTTGGGAAGTTTTCCCGTTTTGCGACATTTTCTTCTGTTATTTATTTATCTTTTAATTTATTTTTTCTTACAATGTTTGCTTTCTTTTCTCAGGTATAGTCCCCATACAGTTTTCACCACCTATCCACCCATGCACCATCACCATAGTCCCTTGTGCTCTTCCCACTCCTGTTTTGATCCCAATCCCTTTCTTTCCCATGCAGAACGTCACTGATTTATAATAGTTTATTTTTATTTTGTTTTGTTGTTGTTGCTATTTTTCCCCTTGATCTCCTGTATTCCTCATATAAATAGAAACCATCTAGTATTTTTCTTTTTCCTTCTGACTTATTTTACTGAGCATAATTCCTTCAGACTTCCATCTATGTTTCTGCAAAGGCATTAGTTTATCTTTTTTGATTGCTGAATAGTATTCTGTTATTTCTATACATTCTCTGTTTCATTCTCTGTATTTGTGTGAATCACAGTATCTTTATAGTGCCTTAATTAATGGAACTGGATAGGTTCCAGTTTTTTTCATTCTTTTCTCTTTATATTTCTCTTTCTTCAACCTGGGGTCTTTGTGCATCATGATCTTCAGGGTCACAAATTCGGTCCTTCCTTTGATTTAATCTACTTCCATAGCTTTCCCTAGAATTACTTTTTTAAAAAATCTCATTTATTGATCACATTGTAACCAGCCATTTCCTTTTTAAATTTTTTTATTTCCTTATTTCAGTTTTAAATTTTTAGTTTCTAATTTCATTAATTTCTCAAGTCACTAATTTTTTTTCTGCATTTACTGAATTTACTTCCATTTTAAAAATTTCTTTATTACCACAATTTTGAACTCTCTGCCTGATAGGAAGATAAGATTTTCCATATTTTTATGATTGAGTTCTAAAGGTGACATGTTCCCTTGCAGTCTTATGTACTTTGTATCTTCTCTTTCTCCCTCTTTTTTTTGTCTCCCCATTTTGCTGCCCATTTATTTCCCCCTGGAATCTTGTACTCTCTATCAGTAGAAAATTAGACTCTTCAGGGGACACCTATGAAAGCACCATGGAAGGGGAAAGTGGGCACCTCTTCTGACATTCCACTGTGGTTGTTAGCAGTGAGGAAGCCCTTTATTTGCAGGCTCTGTTCCCTATGGTTACATGTTGATTCCGACTGCACACTCTGGTCATAGGTCCGGAGTTCCCAGAGTGGGAAGGGGTAAGCATACCCTCAATCTTTCTAAAACTGTTGTACTGAAGCCCCCAGTTGAAAATGTCTATTAGAAAATATAGCCACTCTTTTCGTTACTGTAGGACCTGACAAGTACCCTCGCTTGTGCTCTGGTTTCTTTGTGAGCACAAGCAGAGGTTGTGAGCTGACAGAAGTGTGTTAGTAACTATGTATTTTTCTCTGGAAGCTCACTGCAAAAAGATCTATGTGCATGATATGCTCTGTGGCACCCCTGAAAAAGCCCCCAAGCAGACCAAGTTCATTGTGGCCTCATATAGCCATTCTAGTAAGTGCAGATTGGAGTTCTTACTGGAAGTCTCAGTGGGGAGGGACATGTATCTTCCTGTGCACCACATGATAGTCGCGGACAGTTTGACCATGTGACTCTCTCCATTACTGAATCTAGTCTCTGCTCCCCTGGATGTTTCTTGTTCAACTATCAAACAGGCTATGCTCTCATAATGAATTATTCCTCCTACTTCCCAGACCAGTACAGCAGCCTGCAGGACTGTTGAAGGAGGGGCCAATAGCCTTTCTAGTGAACTGGTACCTTTTCTGACTTACTGTTTCTCAGTCTTTCCTTTGCTTTCTATTGGATTCTGGTTCTCTTTCTTGCTGAGAATCTGACCCTCACTTCCTCTGCTCTATTCTGGATGTGGCTACTCCTTTGAGTGCTTAGCTTATCCTTAGTATTTCTGAGGGAAGTGATGCCTCAAGGATCCCATCTTCCATCATTTTTACTGTCTTAATTTGCATTTGTTAAAAAACTATCTTCTCTACATTCAAATACCTTTGTGCCCTTCTTAAAAGTGGACATTTTTGTATCACTCTCTTTCTGGATTCTATTTGTCTATCTTGTCGATACCACACACTTGATTACTATAGCTATGTAATAGGTCTTGAAATTGGATAGACACTCATCTCACTTTTTGTTTTCTAAATTGTTTTGACCATTGTAGTTACTTTGATTTTCCATATGTCTTTTAGAATAATCTTGTCTATATATAAAATATATTTCATGGATTATGATAGGATTTGACATCTTTAATATGTTGTCTTTAATTCCATGAATATATTATGCCTCGGCATTTATGTAGATTACCTTTGATTTATTTCTTCATCATTATCATCTCAGCATGACTGTACTAATCATGTTTTGGTACATTTACACTTAAGTATTTCTTCTTTTTTTTTTAGTCAATGGTACTGTATTTTAAAATTCATCTTCCATGTATTCATTCTTAATGTGTAAAAATAAATTCTTTAATGTTCTTTGCATCTTTGAATTTATTGATCCATTGATTCTATGAGTTTTTTTTCCCTTAAAATAGGTTTCTTACAATTTTAAATATTTAATATATAAATATAATATAATTAAATATAAATCATATATAATATATAATATATGTAAATATATAAAATATATAATATGTAAATATATGACATATAAATTATATTTATATAAAATTTATATATTATAAATATAAAAATTAAAATATATAATTAAATATAAATATTTAATATATAAATATGAAATTTAAATATTTAATATATAATGTCATCTGTAAACAGGGACAGTTTTATTTCTTTCCTTATGAACTGTATTCTTTTTTAAAAGTTATTTATATTTTAATTTATATATTTTTACAATGTTGCTTTCTTTTCTGGGTGTAGCCCCCATAGAATTTCAACACCAATTCACCATGCACTGTCACCATAGTCCCTTGTGCTCTTCCCGTTCCTTCCTTGATCTCAGTCTCTCAGGCTTCCCTGCAGAATGTCTCAGCTTTGTAGCTGTCTATTTTTGTTTTGTCTTGTCATTTTTTTGTTGATGATGATGATGTTATTGTTAGCTTATTTTTTCCTTGATCCCCTATAATCCTCCTATAAGGGAGACCATTTGGTATTTTTCTTTTTCCTTCTGACTTATTTCACTGAGCATAATCCCTTCAAGCTCCATTCAAGACATCATTTCTATGAATGTCTCTAATTTATCTTTTTTGATTGCTGAATAATAATCCATTGTGTGTACATATATATATATATGCACACATTTTTAAAATCTATTTTTGGGCATTTGGGTTGATTCCAAGTCTTACCTATTTTAAATAATGCTGCGATAAACATAGTTACATGTGTTCTTTTGAATTAATGTTTTTGTGTCCTTTGGATAAGTCTCTAGGAGTGGGATTGCTGGTTCTTATGGTAGCAGACTGAGGAACCTCCATATAGCTTTCCACAGTGGTTAGACCAGTTTGCATTCCACCAGCAGTGTAGGAGAGCTGCTTTTTCACCACATCCTCACCAACATTTGTTGTTGTTAGTTTTTTTAATGTGTGCCATTCCTGTTGGGGTCAGGTGGTATCTCATGGTGGTTTTAATTTACCTTTTCCAGATTATGAAGAATGTTGAGTATTTTTTCATATGCCTGTTGGCCATTTGTATTTCCTCCTTGGAGAAGAGTCTTTTTAAGTTCTTCTACCCATTTTTTGACTGAATTCTTTACTTTGTTTTCTTGGGTCGGGTGAGTTCATTGTCTATCTTTGTGATCAGTCCCTTATCAGTTCTGTAGAGTGCAAAAATATTTTCCCAATCAGTGGGGTCTCTGTTTGTTTTAAGTAGTGTTTCTTTGCTGTACAGAAGCTCTTTAATTTGATGTAGTTGCAGATATCTATCATTTCCTTCACTCTCTTTGCTTTAGGTGATGTGTCTTAAAAGATGTTGCTGAGATGTATATCATGTAGTGTTTTGCCTCTATTTTTGTCCATATACTTTATGGGTTCAGGTCTTATGTCTAGTTCTTTGATCCATTTTGAGTTGATTTTTGTGCATGGTGAAAAGCACAGTTCAGCTTCATTCTTTTGCATATAGCAGTCCAGTTTTCCCAGAACCATTTATTGGAGAAACTGTCTTTGTTCCATTGAATATTTTTTGCTCCTTTGTCAAATATTAATTATTCATAAATCTGTGAGTTTATTTTTGAGTTTTCTACTCTATTCTATTGATCTATGTGTCTGTTTTTGGTCCAGTACCATGCAGTTTTATTTATTATGGCTTCTTATTATAGTTTGAAGACCAGAATTGTGATACCTCCATTCCCCTTCTTTTTAGTCAGGAGAGCTTTGACCATTTGAGGTTTTTCGTGTTTTCATATGAATTTCATCGGTATTTGTTCTATTTCTTTGAATAATTTTATTGAAATTTTCATTGGAACAGCATTGAATCTGTAAATTGCTTTTGGTAGGCTGGCCATTTTGATAATATTAATTCTTCCAATCAATGTTCAGGGGATGTCTTTCTATCTCTTTGTGTCTTCTTCTATTTCTTTTAACAATGTTCTATAGTTTTCTTTGTATAGGTCATTCACATTTTTTGTTAGGTTTATTCTAATGCTTTCTTGGCATCTGTTAATATGACTATATGGTTTTTATTTTTCTTTTATTGATGTGTTGGATTGCGTTAACTGATTTTCAGATGTTGAACTATCCTTGCATCCCTGGAATAAATCCTACTGGGTCATAGTTAATTGTCTTTTGATGCATTGTTGGATTCTGTTGGCTGGGGTTTTATTGAGGATTTTTGTGTCAGTATTCATTAGATAGATTGGTATGTAGTTTTCCTGTTTGTGTCATCCTTGTTCAGTTTTGGTGTTAGTGTAGTGTTAGCTTCATAAAACATGTTTGGTAGTATACCTTCCTTTTCAATTGTTTGAAAGAGTCAGTGTAGGATAGGCACTAGTTTTTTCTGGTTGTTTGTTAGAACTCATTTGTAAAGCCATCTGGTCTTGTGCTTTTATTTTGGGAAGGGATTTGATTACTGTTTCAATTTCACTCCTTGTAGTTGGGCTGTTGAGGTTGAACTGTATTCTTTTGATATCCTTTTCTTGTCTTACTACCTCCTAGAACTTATAATGCTATGTTAAATAATGGACTCCAAGCTAGATCCTCTTATGTTTTATGGAAGAAATTGTATAGGATTCAAATTAATTTTTCTTTCACTGTTTGGTTGAAGTCTTCAATGAATCATCTAGGCATGGAGATTTTTCTTCCTATCTTTTAAAATTATGAACTCAATTTCCTTACTATTTATATGGCTATTTGAATTATCTTTTTCAGATTAGTTGAGTAGTGGTAATTTTTGATTTTCCAGGAATGATCCATTTCTTCTAAGTTATCAGTTTTATGTATGGAGAATTGTCACAGTATTATTATACTTTTGTTATATTCTACATTTTTTTAATGATAGGTCAAATTTTGTTCCTTTAATCATTTGTGTCTTTTACTTTCTTTTTCAGTTTTGTTAGAGGCTTGTCAGTTTTCATTATCTTGTCAAAGAAGCAGTTGTTATATTTTTCCATTGATTTTTCTGTTTTTGGATATCAGTGATCTCTGCTTTTATCTGTTATTTCCTTCTGTTTTCTTTGATTTTTTTTCTAAACTCCTTATATTGAGGCTTAGATAATTGATTTGAAGCACTTTTTCTTTTCTTCTCTGTGCATTCTATGTTGTAAATTTCCCTCTCAAACCTACTTGAGCTTTTTTTGAGCTTTGATGTTATATTTTATTCAATTCATTGTACTCCTGTATTTCATTTGAAATTTTCATTTTGACCCATGTAATTATGTTGAAGCATTTTGTTTTGATTACAGGTATTGGAAGATTTTCCTGCTATATTTCTGTTATTGATTCTGATTCTACTCCATTATGGTTAGATAACACAGTATGTTTTCAGTTCTTTTACATTTTTGACAGCTTTTTTTTTTTTGGAGAGAGTGAGAGTGTGTGTGTCCAAGGTCTGGAGTATGGGAAGTCAAGGTGCCAGACAGTTCAGTTCTCCAGTGAGAACTCTCCTAATTTATAGATGACTGCCTTTTTGCTTAGTCCTTACACAGTAGGGAGGGTGAAAAAGCAAGTTCTCTGGCACTCTACATCATGCAGGCCCTGTCCTCATGGAGTAATTTAAGCCAAATTGCCTCCCCTAAAATCCACAAATATGTCACATTGGGGCTTAAGGCTTCAACATTTGGATTTTAGAGATACACCATTCTGTCAATATTTCTAAAAAATATTGTTTATATTCTGTTGTTTTGATGGTGTTTAATTCTACTATTTCTTTGCTGATTTTCTGTCTTGTTGCTCTACCAATTATCAACAGAGGATATTAGTCTCTTGCAATAAATGTAGATTTGACTATTTGTCAGTTCAGTTGTATCAGTTTTACTTAATATATTTTGTAGCTGTTACTTGGTGCATACACATTTAAGATTGCTATGACTTCTGGGTAAATTGAACCTTATATCATTATAATAGTTTCTCTTTCTATCTTCAGTAATTTTCTTTGCTCTGAAGTTTACTTTATCTGATGTTAATATGGTCACTACATTTTCCTTTTGATTAAAGTTTGCATGATAGCTATTTTTATTTTCAATCTTCCTCCATTGTTACATTTGATGTGAGTTTCTTACAGGCAGTATATAATTGGATGATATTTATAAATCAACTCTTGTCCCTTTTAGTGATATATATTTTTTTAGAGCTTTACATTTTATTTTTTGTGTGTCTATTCTTTCTGGCTTCCATTTTTCTGTTTTCTTCTTCCTAACTTCTTGTACATTTTTAAACTTCTTTCAGAATTCCATATTAATTTTCCTATAATGGTTTTGAATATATTGTTTTGTATGCCTTCTTTGTAATTGCTCTAGATATTACATTTTACACACACACACACACAGAGTAATTCAATATATTAATGTCATTTTTCCAGTTAGAAATAAAATGGAGTAGTCTTACCTCCATTTATATCTTATTATCTTCCTCGGTTATAATACAATTATCTTAAATATTTTCTCTACATACAATTAGAATCACAGTGATGACTTTTGCTATAACTGCAAAACATGATTTATAAAATTCAAAAGAAAAAAAGCCTATTGATATACCCATTTTTTTCTTACCATATTATTTCTTCCCTTTTTGATGGTTCCCAGACTGCTTGCTTGCTTGCTTGCTTTCTCTGTTCCGTTTTTATTCTGTTCCTTTCCTTTCTGTTTAAGAAAACTTATTTTAACTTCTTTTTGGGTAGATCTGCTGCTGAAGATGTCTTTTTTTAATATGAAAATTTCTTACATAGGTACATAGGTAGGTAGACAGACAGACAGGCAGTTAGATAGGAAGGCTATATTTCCTGGCAAAGGATTCTGAATTAACAGTTCTTTTCTTCTCAAGTCTATTTTCTCTCATGTTCAGGTTAGATAATTTCCAATGTTTTATCTTCTGGTTCAGTTATTATTTATGTTTTTATCCTCCATTCTACCATTGCTCTTATCCACTGAGTTTTTTTTTCAATTATTATGTTTTCAGTTGTAAAAACTTTGCTGAAACCATCTATTTCTTAGCTGAGGTTTTTGTATCTCTTCATCTGAGAAATAGTCATAATTCTTATTGAAAAATTTTTACTGTGACTGCTTTAAAAATCTTTGATAATTCTAGCTTCTCTTTCACCTCAATGTTAGCATCTATTGATTGTCTTTTTTCATCCAACGAATCTTACTGGTTTGAGTTATAATGAGATTTTTGATTGACACATGGATATTATGAATATTGTAAGACCATGAATCTTATGCTGTCTTTCCATTTTAACTATATATTTATTTTTATATCACTCTGGCAGGGGAGGGGGGCAGAGTTATCACCACATTACTACCAAATGAGAATGTAAGATCAGGTTTTAGTTGAGTATCCAAAACAGAGTTTCCTCCTGAAGTCTATATCTAATGCCTCCATTGAGACCTCCCTGTCTGGAAGCATCAGAATCCTTCATTACTGATTCTTAGTTGGCTTCCATAGCTGAGTGATTTCTTCATAGCTAGTCATTATTGAAAGTCCTGACCTCAATTAGACCTCCTCTAACACTCCCAGCAGGATGGGGATAATCACCAGCAGGATGGGAATGTTCACTTTATTACCAAAAGGGGTATATTGTGGAGTCATGGCTCTATATGTGGTATCCACTGACACTAAGGTGTGTGTGAGGAAGGAGACTTGGTACCACCCATCTGGAATGAATGATATAACTTCCTCAGGAATTTTTGGTTTCATCATTGCTGAGAAGTTTGGGGGTTGGGCATGGTTCCTCCTTATAGACTTGTGAATATAGAAGTCTAGGTTTTCCACTCAGTCTGCACAGAAGAGGTTTGGAGTAGGATGACATTTTTTTTCTGTGGTTATTATCTAAAAGTTTTCTGTTTTGTTAGGTTTCCCTTTTCCTTGTCTTTTGGCTAGAGGTTGCAGGATTTTTTTGTATGCACTTGCTGACAGCTCCTCCTTGTTGTATTTTTCAGCTCTAAATCTGGTAGATGGAGGCAAGAAGGAAACTCAGGAAACTTACCTCAGTGTTCTGAGACTACTGAGGTTCCTGACCAGTTTGTCTGCTTTTCATCTTTCTGAGCCCTTTTGTATGAGGAATAGGGAAACTTATGTCTCCTCCATTTTCCTATTCATGTATTTTACAATAAATTTCCTATTTACTATTATAATATAATAAAAATAATACTTGCTTGAGAACATTTCATTTAAATAACATATAGAAAATGTAGATCACAATGCTTGAGTAGCTTATATCCGTGACTCTCAAATTTAAAGTGCATTCAAGCAGCTAGAAGACTTTTAATCACTGGTTTTGGGCCTCACTCCCAAAGAAGAATGAAAACTGGTGTATTTAACAAGTTCCCAGGTAATTCTGCTGCTCTGAGAACCAAACATTGATAATCACTGCTTTAGAGAAATGCTAAAATGATGACAAATATTTATTTTATATTTAAAATTTTTAAAAAGATATTCATGCATGCAAGACCTGGGGTCTAGGCCAGAGGTATGGAGGGTGAAAGGATTCACCAGAAATAGAGTGGGGTACAGAACAGGTGGATCTACTGAAGTACACTGGTAAGGGGAGCAGTGGGCGAAACAGGAGAGATCTGCTGTGCCATGTGGGTCAGCTCCCTGGTTGGGGATTGAACTCATGCTGCAGTGGCTGACAATAGCTTGAGAGTATTGAGACTTTAACTCCTGAGACACCAGGGAAGCCCCAGATATTTAATTTTACATTAGACTTTTGTATACAGTTGCTTTGTGTAAAAATGAGAAAAAAATCCAATAAGTAAAATAAACTGAATATTAGTTCTAAAATATTTAAAGGCTGATATTTATAAGATGATATTCATGTTTTTAATATAATTTGGGTCTTCTCATTTTCCACACCAATTGTTTATGGCATTTGAGAGGTCAGAGAGGAACACATTTTATTACAAAGAGAAGATATATAAAAGGGTGAGAGGTATGGTAATCAGTTACTCTGTGACCATAAAATAATCCCTGTTTTATTTCACCCCAAACAAAGAGCATTTTAAGGGATATATTAGGGTATACTCTGGAATTGTATGACGTGTAAGATCTTTTTAACGTTCCTAAGTTGACGTGAGAAAAGCTGTTACACTGCTCTGAAATGATGATAGTTATCCCTGAGCATGTCATCATAATATACCTTCCTCTAAAGTTCATCTTTCCTTTTTCTTCAGCTAATGAATACAGATGATATTGGAACTAAAACTACTTCCATCAATAGTATGACCATTTGTCTAGATCAAGGTGAACTTGGAAATATTTTCCCCAGAAGATCACGAGCTATAAAAAAGAAAAATTAAAATAGTGAAATATCCGATTGAAGTCTCTTAGACATTATTCTTCTTACGGAAGTTGTTATAAGTGTTAATAAGGAATCTTGCTTGTGAATATTCATCAAGTAATGATTCTTATTTTGTAGCGAGATATATTAGAGTTATAAGGTATTTCCTTTTCTCTTTTAGCTCTGTTGGCCTAGCAAAAGCAGCTTTAGAAGCAATTAATGGATTCAACCTCTTTGGCAATCAGGTAAATATACAACAGCAAATTACTTTTTGAATTGTGTGTTTAATTAATGTGATAATTCATAAATCCAGTCATTCTTTACAATCAGAGAATGTCTAAAAGTTATGTCATAGACCATTGTAAATTATTTTCCTCTTAACTGTAATTTGACAGTTAAATTTTAGTTTTCCAACTAAAAAGCATTGCTTAATTTAAATAATTGTTGTTAAAAAATTCTCATTTTCTTTGTTTGATAGCTTTCCCTATAATTTCTTATTGACATTTTTGAATAGTCCTCCCACTGTGTGCCTCACATTATCCATCTTAGTTCTTGTGTTGGTGTCAGTTTTATGACTATCTCATACAAAGAGGAACTTGTTTAACATGTATAGACAAAGAATTGGAAACCTCAACTGGCTTTAGCCATATGTCTAAGTCTTGTTTTCTTTGGACTAAGAGGGAAACCCTAAGGGTTGCCTTAAATTTTCATATGATCTTTAATCAATTTTTCTTCTAAACAAGTGACACTATTGAATTGTCAAGAGAAGAAAATAAAATGCTGGAGTACAGTTTATTTTCCTGGACCAAGAAATAAGCTAAATTCCTATAGCAATTTTTACAAGTATTTCTATCAGTGGGAGTGTAAAGGAAATGTCCAACTATATTAAAATTTAATCCTTAATTATTAATATGCTAAGTCACTGAAGATAATTTAGGAAATTATGCAGGCATATACAATGTGACAAGGTTTTTGTTATGGCAATTTAATACTATATGCCAAATATAAAACTAAGAGCCTCAAGTCTTAAATTTAAAAATGTTTTAAGTTGGAGTATAGTAGCACAGCTGCCTCTCTTCCTCTCTCTGCCTATACAAATTGTTGTTTTCTTGCTCCAACTTCCTCTGGATGATGGACTCTGGCTAACTCTAGGATTTGAAGATTTAAGGATGACCGCAAGCATGAAAGGATTGGGACATGGGGGGCAGCACCTCATTCTGGGTGCCCAAGAGGTGACTCTAAATCACCTTCTTCCTACAGTCTACTTTCTCTCTCAAGATCAGCTGGATAAATGAAAGTATCAGAGGTCATGGGTCTTGAGAGTGTATGACCATATAGAAAATCATGGATGTTAACTTGCCTGTCTTGGAGACTCTTACTACCTTTTGCACAGATCTCTTGACTTGTGTCAGCATTCCTCCGTGAAAGAGTCAGTATACTCATGTAAATCCCACGTGTATTCTTCATTGTTTCATTTCCTTTTTCATTCCTCTCTTTCTCTCAGTACATTCATTTTAATGTGTGTCTGTGCATGTATATATGAGTGTGTGTGTAAGAAGATAAAGAAGGAGGGTGTGGGAGAGAGAAAAGAGAAACAGCCAAAGGAGTAGGATGTAAATGGCATAAAGCAAAACCAGAATTAATTCTTGACCTTATTTAGCACATGGAGCTGTTTCTAGCAGAGCTATATACCAAACGCTTGCTGAGTTGACTATTACTTGATTCTTTCAGATGGAAATATAGACTAGTTTCCTTCCTTTAACCACACAAAGTCATTTGTCATTTTGTATTCCCACCAATGAGTAACTTGGCTACTTATTTGCCTAAGTCTCTAAGTCTCAGCTTCCTTATCTAAAAGAAATAAAGACACTAAGACCACTAAGACACACTTCAGAAGGGTTTCATGTAAATAAAAAGCTCAGTTAGCATAGTACTTGGCAAAGATTAAACCTTTCATAAATATTATTTATTATAATTAATGAACTACTTACTGGTCATACTGAAGAAGGAAATGGAGAGATTGGACTGAAAAACCTCTAAAGACTATATTTAAGAAACTGAGACGAGTGATGGACAAAACCAGTAGTGTTGCAGTAGCAGTCTGCAAAGGTGTAGGTTCTGTTTTCTGCCTTTCCTGGCATTCCAAGCAGTGAACCTAATGGTGTTGAATGTCTGGTTCGGCTGTTATGTGTTAATTTAAGCTCTGTTTTGCAATTGCACCATCTGCTTTTATATACCTGCATTTTAGGGTATGTTGCCTCCATAGTTAGTCTGCACCCCCTCCGCCTACATATATATCCCACACATATACAATGTGCCTTTTCTAACTACCCATTGTTCAGAACTCTTTTCTTCAGCCTGCTTTTCTCAGGAAGCTTTCATAGATCTTTAACCATAACTTTAAAAGCACTGAATTACTTTACTGTGCATTTTGAGTCTGGGTTATAAATACACTGCAGTATTGTCCCCCAGCCATGATTTCTCAGTCCTGGTTGCATACTGGAATTATTTGAGTAATTTAAAAACAAAACTGATATCTGAGTCTCCCTCTAGAGATTCTGATTTAGTTGGTCTAAGGGAGTCCTTGGCATTGAGATTTTTCTAAACCACCCAGGAATTTTGATGTGTAGCCAAGGATAGGAAGAACTTCTCTATGCAGAGTTAATTCTTGACCTTGTTTAGCTCATTTTTGTTTCTGGCAGAGCTGTGTGCTAAATGTTTCCTGAGTTGTCTCTTCCTTGATTATTTCAAATAGAAATATAGACAAATAAAATTTTATTCCTTTAGCCACACAAATGTCACATGTAAGAAGAGCCTCTCCATCTTGAGTTTTCACAGAATAATATCAGAGAGGATCCTAGTTGCACAAATATATTTATCTTTGTTTTTTGAAGTGAAGAATTAAAGGAACCTGACTTTGAAAATGTTAAAGTTCACACCTTTTTCCTAGGTAAATTTAAAAACTTAAAAATGTACCTGCTAAATAGTAGAATATAACACATGTGATCTTAGTATTAAAGTTAATGTCACTTCGTGTACTTTCAAAAACTGTGGTCTAATTACAAGTCAGTGACTGGGAAAATAACTGACATAACAAAGAAATGCTCTCATTGAGATGAAAGCCTAAGTTAACCTTCTGACTTGTGATTTCAGATCAAATGGGTCTCCTCAGCTATTTCTAGAACACTGTTGATACAGTGTTCTTAAATGTATGGCTCTAATTAAATTAATTTAGAGTACATTCTTTGTCAGCAACTCATTTATAGATTTTTGGGAACCAGAAAAGTCCTTCTTTCAAAATGGTCAGAGCTAAGGTGGTTTCCATGGGTCACAAAACAGATATATAGAACCAGCATTAAACCAAAGCCACTTGTTAGTGAACCTGGGATATCGATTGTTAGTACAGGATACCTTGGACTTTGGATGCTTTCTGTTCTTAGAAGTAGAAGTGTTTCCTTTGAAAACTCCTAAGTTATTTTCTTCTTTTAAAAATTTAATTTTTTTTATTTAGATATTGGGATGTAACATATTTAGTCCAGGTGTATGATATGATTCAATATTTGTATATATTATAGGATGTTAGTAGAGTAAGTCTAGTTATCGTGCTTCACTGAATTATACATTTTTTTCTTGTGATGAGAACTTTTATTATCTACTCATTTAGCAACTTTCAAATGTACAATGCAGTATTTCAAACTGTAGTTTTCATGTTTTATATCATATTCCCAATACCTAGTTATTTTATAAGAAGAAGTTTGTACCTTTGAACACAACTTTTTCTTAATAAATTTCTGAAGGAGGTATCCACTTGATAAGCAGCATGAAAGTCTTGCCCTTTATCTTTTTTTGTGTTTCAGTCAGTGTATGAGATAAGACATGGAAAATTATTGAATAGAAAGAACTTTTAGCTTTGGTTATGATTATTGTGTTCCTGTATATTGTTTTCTTTTTTTAAAAAACATCAGACTTTGGGGCCTCCCTGGTGGCTCAGCAGGTTGAGTGCCACACTGTGAAGCATCCGTGGCACAGCAGTGTGAGTTCAATCCCCAGCCAGGGAGGAGACCCATATGCAGACCTCCCCTGCTTTGCCTGTTGTTCTCCTCAGCAGTGTATTTCAGTTGATCTGCCTGTTCTGCGTCTCACTCTGTCCCTGGTGAATCATCTCACCTCTCTGACTCTGGCCTGTGCCCCAGGTCTTGTGTGCGTAAATAAATAAATCTTAAAAAAAAAAAAACTTGCTTTATAATTCAAGAGAAAAACCTTCTTTACATATTATTGTCACTCTGAACCAAGTTTCACAAGTTATTTTTCATCATAGTTTTAAATATAATATTCTGTATATAAACATATATAAATATTCTGTATAACCATAATGATAACTATATACAAATATTAGTTAATATTTCACAATATTTAAATAAATAATAATTTACCCTCAGGAAATGTCATGGGCATGGTAAGCAACAGTTTTTTGATTCTTAAGTCTGAATCTCAGCTCTGCTTTTCTGAAAACTGAGAATTAACACTCGGGTTTGTCTATCTGTGGTTCAAAAATTCCTTTAACAGTATGTAAGTAGGATCTTCTATAGAGAGGAAAATTATAGCATATGAGAGGGACTGTTAGAAGGTTCTGTTGGGTCACTAAGTAAAAGTTGGCTATTTGCACACTCATCACCACCAACAATTATGGTGCAAAGGGAAAATTTCTTTCAGTAAATATGCTTTTAGCAAGAATAGCTCTCTTTAGGCTCTGCACAGAACTGAAGACAGCCCAGTGATGAACTAAGGAAGAAAGTATGGTCATAGTTTTGTGGGACGGTTTCCTCCAGAAGGATATATAAAAATATATATAGTGACAAGTTTCATCTTGTTTTTATCACCTAGACAATAATTACAGTTCTAATATTATTAGATTTCAGTTGAATATTGATATTCGAGTATCAGTCACTATTTGTAATTTTTTTTTATGTTAAACCAAGTTCTTATATAAATACCAGCACACAAAATGCAATAATTTCATAATAACATAATTTTAAAATTTTTTTAACTCTGTCAAGTATGTTAATAAATGAACAAGGAATGAGTAACGCTGTCTCTCAACAACCAGAATAATTCTAAACTGTCCGTTCTACTTGAAAATCCCTACTTGTCTCTATTTATAGCATTTAGCTCAACAAAGCTTCATGCCATAGCTGTTATTGTCAGTATTTTTCAGAGCTCTGATTTGAGGAATACAATCAAGGTGGAACTTTACCTCTCCCCTGAAGGAGCTGACCTAGGCAATACACAGATAATTATTAAATAAAATAAAGGCTGTGCATGGCAGTGTATGACTGTGAATCCAGTACTAGTTTCTTTTTTTTTTTTTTAAAGATTTTATTTATTTATGCATACAAGCACTGGGGTACAGGCCAGAGGTGTGTGGGGGGGTGAGAGGATTCACCACAGAGAGTGGGGAGCAGAACAGGC